>PVHT020000174.1:4458546-4548554 GCA_004024745.2 Catagonus wagneri
ACCAGAAAACTTTTAGAGCTCATCAATGAATTTGGCCAAGTTGCAGGATACAAAATTAATACACAGAAATCAACTGCATTTCTATATACTAACAATGAACGATCAGAAAGAGAAATTAGGGAAGCAATCCCATTTACCATCCCATCAAAAAAATCAAATACTTAGGAATAAACCTGCCTAAAGAGACAGAAGACCTGTACTCTGAAAATTATAAGGCACTGATGAAAGAAATCAAGGATGACATGAACAGGTGGAAAGACATTCCATGCTCTTGGATTGGAAGAGTCAACATTATCAAAATGACTATACTACCCAAGGCAATCTACAGATTCAGTGCAATCCCTATCAAATTACCAGGGACTATATTATTTCTAAAAGGCCCAGCTTTCCATTGTGAATTTGTGCCAAAGATTAGCCAATCATTTGGCAGAACAGGCTAGTCCATTAATCCCTCTTGCTGAGAATTTGGTCTTCAGCCCTTTTTTCGCTGAGAACAAAGCCAGGTAACTAGTTTGTAAACTAGCCCTCACGACGATGGAAATTCTATCTTATACTTCTTTGAATGTCCTCTGCTGCATCTAACCCTGTGTATTGGCATATTTCTGAATTTTTATTTATTTAATTTCTTTGACTGGGCTCTTACGTTTAATCTCTGCAGTACTCAAGCCATAATGAAAGCAAGACTGTATATAAGCATATTCTCATATGTGAAAACAGGTATGGAAAATAGCTGGAAGAAAATATTCTAAAATGTTAGCAGTAGGTTCTCCTAGAGAGTCTGGTTATCACTGGCACATATAGGACTTTACACCTTGGCGAGAGGTATTTTAGAGTGGTTCACATACCACAATCACAAATAAATTTATTAAAAACACACAGATGCCTATATTTTTCAGGATCTGCCACTTAGAGTTGGCATGGCCTCATAGCTCATAACATCCACTTTCATGACCTCCCTGTTCAGGCACTAGGGAAGTGCATTTCCACATCTCTTGTCCTGTATCCTTGAAAGAAAAGGTGATAGGCTTTGGAAGCTGTGAAGGATTGTGGGTTATGATGCCGATACTGTTTTGGAATGCTTGGACAATGTGAGGGAAAAGAGTGCTGGATTAAGAGAAAAGTCAAATGTCAAAATTCCTCATCTAAGATAACATGGATGCAAGCGATTCTTTCATAAAAAAAGTATCATTTCTCAATAAGGTAGAGAATTCTTTTTCTTACTTTTTTTGTTCTAATTCCTGGTTCTCATGGTACTCAGTTCAATTAGCACAATGTTTCACAAAAGTTGCAAAAGGTAACTTCAGAACATTTTGCAATTTTAACATTTCATATTATTTTAAGACTTGCACTCGTGTATCATGCGTGTATCATGGTATACTAACTCTTTATATTGGCAATTTGATTGACATAGAATGTTTAACATTTGAATGGTTTTATCTTTATAAAAATAAATAAGATTTAGTTAAAATAATATATCCAATACAACTTGGGCATTTATTAATTATAATTTGTATTTTACCTTTTAAAGTTAATAGGCAGTTTTGCATATATTAAAAGACAACTTTTGGATACATATAAAATAACCTTTATACTTAATTGATATGTTCTCATGGTATGTTTGATTTTTGCATTCTTTGAATATAACTATCATTTTTGAAACCCTTCACACTATTATGATGAGTTGAAAATAACTTATGTAAACACCTTAAATATAATAACTAAATCAGTGATTTTGCAGAAATAACAGCAAGAAAAATTAATTTAATGAAACAAATACATAATCCATAAGTTAAATAAACTATCAACTATCACCAGTCCATTGGCAGATGAGTCAGATGTGCCCAATAATAATTAAATTTAGTATTCTGACCTTTTGCCAGACTTCAGACACCTTAGAGCCATAGCTTTACACATATTCTTTGGTGTTTGTCATTATGAGAGTGTATTTGTCAGTATAGCAGGAGAGAATATATTTTACCTACCAGTTTGTAATAAGGAACTAAAATCCATTCAGAAGTGCCAGCTTCAATAATCCCCTTGGGTCTATGGTTGATAGAGGGTCCATCTGCTCTCCTGTGCCAGATACAATATCGATTAAACCCATGATGGATTGACCCCAGATGGCAGTATCCCTGACCTGTCACAGAACAGGAAAAAGGTGATCTGAAAGCAGTGACCGATTCACCATGAAATCATGGTTTCACCAAAGAGACCGCCCAGCAGCTCCAAACCAGAATTATAAAGTGCTACCCCACTTCTTGCTCTTGATACTCTATTTATACACCAGAAACCAATAAAGTTTCCCAGTGGTACCGCTTTAGGGCCCAAATCCACAGGGAGAGCATCACTTATGTCCCCAGACTGACACGGTTAGGAGTAGCATAGAGGTTAGGGGATGGAGGATACTGAGCCCCGCAAATAATATTTCTTGTGGTGAGCTTCCTTTAGTTGTTTCCTCAGCACCAGCAGTCAGGTATGTTTAAGATAAAAAGTGCTTGAACTTGACAGACAGCTGAGAGCACTGATTGTCTCAAGAGCAGAGATTCTTTGGAAATGATAAGGTGCAAACGCTGTCAAATGGCTCCCTTTGCATTGCACTGCAATCTCCAGCCATAAAGGCTGCCAGGACCAGCGGGGGCAAAACTCCCAGCCATCCCTCAAAACACCAGGGTCCAGCTGTTTAAGGGCTCCCTGGACTACATAATGACAGAGGCCTGAGCAGCCCGGGCTTGGGATGTGTCTGTTCAGGAGAATCTCCATCTCTGGTACTCAGAAAGAGAAGCAGCCTGTGGAGGATGCTGTACGGTCCTGGTGAGAAAGGCTACGAAGCAGGGAGGTACCAAGATGAAACTAGCTGGACTTCTCCAGCCTTTTATCCGTCCTTTCTCAGAGCTTATACAGGTAGCAGGCTCACTGCTGAAGCCAGATGTAGATCCATGGATTTGTATCTTCTGGGATCATGCTGCCAGGAATTTCTCCCTGAGAGGAATGAGGGATTTTCTGGACTCCCTGGGGATTTTCTGGACTCCAGATTGTATGTAAGGTGGTAGGGCAACCTCAGGCGATTCTTATCTCAAGCACCCAGAGAGAATTTGTTCTGGGAGGCTGGCATTAATGAAGGGAGAGGACAGGAGAGCTGAATACTGCCTGTACCTCATGAAGGCTCGCCCACTTGAGAAAGCCTGTCATACTCTACCCTGATGCACCTTCTACATATATTCAAAAATATCTGTGTTCTAGTGCCATCATTATTGATCCCTGCACTTATTTAACAAATATTTATTTAGAGCCAGCTACACGCCAGGGAATTAAAAACATAGGAATATGAAAAATCACAATATTGTCGAGCCCTTAGATTGCCTTAGAACTGTGGTTCTCATCTAGATGGACTAGTTAAGGTGCAATTCAGTTTGAAGGGGGAGAAAGGGCTTAAAACAACCTCTCTATGCCCCACCCCACTGAGTCTATTAATTTAGTATTTTAAATTTTAATATAGAAATGCAGTCTGGCAGGATTATTTTCTTTGTGTAACTGTTTTAAACTGATACTCCTGGAGGCACAGTCCCTAGCATGGGAGGCTTATACTAGTGAGTGTGCTTGGGAAGTGTACAGGGAGAAAAGTGAGGGGTTGTGGAGGTAAGGTGTAAGCAGTGTTAACAAGAAATACAAATACTTTCCTGTGAGTATCCTGAGTTTCCAGTATTATAAAACTCACTTAACGCTGTGATTTTTCTACATGCCCTGTGCATGTAGAAAAATCACATGCCTTACATGTGCATGCCTACATCCCTTGCTCCTGCCCTGCACATCCCTTTCTCTGCCTTTGGTCATACATTCATCTTGTTCTCCCCTTGAAATGTACTTGCTTCCCACTTCTTGCTCTTGTTACTCTATTTATACACCAGAAACCGATAAAGTTTCCCAGTGGTACTGCTCCAGGATGTTAATGATTTTTTAAAATCAAATATATAGCTAATTTTCACTGTGCTTTTTTATATGCCGAGTACTTTCCTACTTCATTTATCTTCACAATCTCTCATTATTTTTCCATTGAGTCGCTGACATCAGGAGACTAGCCCAAGACTACATTGCCAAATTTCTTTGACCCTGTCAGCCTTTGCTTTTAGTCAAAATGCTGTGTGGCCTCCTCTAAAGACCTCTAACTCTGGTTATGTCCTCCTTTTCATTTCTTATATTATTGATCTGTCTCTTATTTCATTTCTTGACAAAGACAGCCACAGTTCTGTTAATTTTCAAAGTTTCCTCAGAGAACCAAACTTGACATTATTAACTTTTTTCTATTTTTTTAACTTTCACCCTGTCTTTATTTCCTTCCATCCATTTTCCTTATTTCATTGTTTTCCGTTTTAATTTCTCTAGTTCGATGACTAGTTCATTAATCTTTAGCTTTCGTTAATATGAGCACTTAGGTAATTCCTGTACTTAGGGAATTACTTCTAAGTACAGCTTTTCTGTAAGTTTTGATATTTAGTGTTTTTATGTATTCAGTTCCATGTGTGTTTTAGTTTTCATTATATTAACTTGATAAGTTTTTGAGGTGTTTTTTAAATTACAAGTATATTTTTATTATAGTTGATTTATATTGTTTTGTCAATTTCTGCTATACAGCAAAGTGACCCGGTCATACATACATATATATTCATATACATATATATATACACACACACACACACACACAGTTTTTCTCTCACATTATCCTCCATCAAGTTCCATCACAAATGACTAGATACAGTTTCCTGTGCTATACAGCAGGATCTCATTGTTTATCCACTCCAAATGCAATAGTTTGCATCTACTAATTCCAAACTCCCAGGCCATCCCACTCCCTCCCCCTCAGCAACCACAGGTCTGTTTTCTACATCCACAAGTACACATTTTAAATTATTTTTTTATATTGATTTCTAACTTAATTGTAAGGTGATCCAAGAATGTGGAATATGGAGTTCCCATCATGGCACAACAGAAACAAATCCAACTAGGAACAATGAGGTTTCAGGTTCGATCCCTGGCCTCACTCATTGAGTTAAGGATCCAATCCAATGTTGCCGTGAGCTGTGGTGTAGGTCACAGATGTGGCTCGGATCTGGTGTTGCTGGTGCTATAGCGTAGGCCAGAAGCTGAGGCTCCAATTCAACCCCTGGCGTGGGAACCTCCATATACCACAGGTACAGCCCTAAAAAGCAAAAATAAAAAAGAATGTGAAATATGTAATACAGTCCTTCATGGCCTAGTGCATGGTCACTTCTCATCAATTTCTGAGTGCTTGGAAAGAACACATTTTTACCAGCTGTTGAGTGCAATGTTCTATATAAGTTCATTCTATCAAATGTGTTATTTTTATTGTTCATTTCCTATACATGTTTTGTAATTTTTTTATCTTTTGATCTCTCAGTTGCTGAAATAGGTGTACATATTAAATCTTTCACTATGGTAGTAAATTTAATAATTTCCTGTTTTAGTTTTATGAAAAGTTCCTTTCAACGAAATGAATCTACATTTCTAAGTCTATATGTATCTGGAATGGGTAGAGCTTTCTAGTGAATTAAATTAATAATCATATGTAGATTATCAGTAACCACTAATCAGTAATCATTATTCCTCTGGAATGAGAAGAGTGTCCTAATCATTATGTAGTTTATCTCTAGTAAAATGATTTACCTTAAAGTCTGGTATATCTTATATTAATATAATTACACCAGACTTCTCTTAAAGAATATTTGCTTAGTATGTCTTTTTCTCTCCTTTTGGTGAAATGTCTCTGTGATTTAGGTGTGCCTTTTGGGAGAGCATCACTGAACTGAATTTTATTTTTACATTCAGTATGATCATCATTATCTTTTAACTGAAGAGACTAACTTATTTACACTTACTTTGAATTGTTATATCTTTTTTGAATTCAGTGAGCTTTATTATATTTATATTTGTGCAACTATCATCACAACCTAATTTTAGAACATTTTAATCCCAAACCCCCAGTCCATCCCTCCCCCAACCTGTCTCCTTGGTAACCATACATTTTTCAAAGTCTGTGAGTCTGTTTCTGTTCTGCAAATAAGTTCATTGCATCCTTTTTTCAGATTCCCCACCCATATAAGCGATAGCATATGATGTTTGTGTCTCACAGTCTACTAACTTCACTTAGCATGGTAATTTCTAAGTACATCCATGTTGCTACAAATGCCATTATTTCATTCCTTTCTATGGCTAATATTCCATTGTTTATATGTACCACATCTTCTTTATCCACTCCTTTCCTGATGGACACTTAGGTTGCTTCCATGTCTTGGCTATTGTATATAGTGCTGCACTAAATATTGGGGTAAATGTATTTTTTTGAGTCATGCTTTTCTGGGATAGATGCCCAGGAGTGGGATTGCTGGATCATATGGTAATTCTATTTTTAGTTTTTTGAGGAATTTCCAAACTGTTTTCAATAGTGGTTGCACTATTTACATTCCCACCAAAAATGTAGGAGGGCTCTCTTTTCTCCACACCCTCACCAGCATTTATTGTTTGTAGACTTTTTGATGGTGGCCTATTCTGGCTGGTGTAAAGTGGTGCCTCATAGTAGTTTTGATTTGCATTTCTCTAATAATTAGTGATGTTGAACATCTTTTCATGTGTTTTTTGTCCATCTATATGTCTTCTTTGGAGAATTGTCTGTTTAGATTTTCTGCCGATTTTTTAATGGGGTCGTTTGCTTTTTTCTTTTTGATTTACAGAAGGTGTTTTTATATTTTGGAGATTAATCCCTTCTGAGTCGCTTCATTTGCAAATATTTTCTCCCATTCTGTGGGTTGTCTTTTTGACTTGTTTAGAATTTCCTTGGCTGTACAAAAACTTTTAAATTTAATTAGGTCCCATTGGTTTATTTTTGTTTTTATTGTCATTAGTCTAGGAGGAGGATCTGAGAAGATATTGCTGTGGTTTCTGTCAGAGAGTGTTCGGCCTGTGTTTTCCTCTAAGAGTTTTGTAGTGTCTGGTCTTATATTTAGGTCTTTCATCCATTTTGAATTTATTTTTGTGTATGGTGTTAAGGGGTGTTCTAATTTCATTATTTTACATGTAGCTGTACAATTTTCCCAGAACTATTTATTGAAGGGGCTGTCTATTTTCCAATTATAGATTCTTGCCCTCTTTGTAATAGATTAGCTAACCATAGGTGCGTGGGTGTAATTCTGGGCTTTCTATCCTGTTCCACTGATCGATATTTCTGTTTTTGTGCCAGTACCATACAGTTTTGCTGACTGTGGCTTTTTAGTATAGTCTGAAGTAAGGGAGCCTGATTCCTCCAGCTCCATTTTTCTTTCTTAGGATGGCTTTGGCTATTCTGAGTCTTTAGTGCTTGCAAACAAACTTTAAAATATTTTGTTCAAGTTCTGTGAAAAGTGCCATTGGTAATTTGATAAGGGTTGCACTAAATCTGTAGATTGACTTGGGTAGTGTAATCATTTTGATGATATTGATTCTTCCAGATGGAAATGCTATCAAATTGAGTTGTGATTATTTTTGTACACCTATTATTGTAATAAAATTCATTAAGAATGGAAAAAATAAAATACCAAACCATAAAAAAAAAATGTTGATTCTTCTAACCCAAGAGCATGGTATGTCTTTCCATCTGTTTGTCATCTTTGATTTCTTTCATCAGTGTCTTATAGTTTTTAGAGTACAGGTCTTTTGTCTCCTTAGGTAGCTTTATTCCTAGGTATTTTTATTTATTTGTTTATTTGATATGATTGTAAATGGGATTGTTTCCCTAATTTCTCTTTCTGATTTTTCATTGTTGATATATAGAAATGTAGTTGATTTCTGTGTATTAATTTTGTTTCCTGCAACTTTACCACATTCATTGGTGAGATCTAACAGTTTTCTAGTAGTGTCTTTAGGATTTTCTAGGTATAGTATCATATTATCTGCAAACAGTGATAGTTTTGTACTTCCTTTCTAATTTAGATTACTTTTATTTCTTTTTCTTCTCTGATTGCCATGGCTAGGATTTCCAAAATTATGTTGAAAAGTAGTGGCAAGAGCAGAACTCCTTGTCTTTTTCCTGATCTTAGCTGGAATTCTTTCAGCTTTTCATCACTGAGAATGATGGTAGCTGTGGGTTTGTCGTATATGCCCATTATTATGTTGAAGTAGGTTCCCTCTATGCCCACTTTCTGGAGGGTTTTTATCAGAAATGTGTGTTGGATTTTGTAAAAAGCTTTGTCTGCATCTATTGAGAGGATCATATGGTTTTTATTCTTCATTTTGTTAATGTGTTGTATCATACAAGTTGATTCATGGATATTGAATAATCCCTTTCATCCCAGGGATAAATCCCTCTTGATCATGGTATATGATGTATTCCTGGATTCTGTTTGCTGGTATTTTGTTGAGGATTTTTGCATCTATGTTCATCGTTGACACTGGCCTATAATTTTCTTTTTTTGAGTATCTTCGGTTTTGGTATCAGGGTCATGATGGCCTCATAGAATGAGTTTGGGAGTGTTCCTTCCTCTGCAATTTTTTGAAAGTGTTTCAGAAGGAAAGGTGTTAACTCTTTTCTAAATTTTTATAGAATTTTCCTGTGAAGCAAAAGTCCTGGACTTTTGTTTGTTGGAAGTTTTTAAATCACAGTTTCAATTTCAGTGCTTGTGATTGGTCTGTTCACCTTCTCTATTTCATCTTTTTGGTCTTGGAAGATTATACTTTTCTAAGAGTTTTTCCATTTCTTCTAGGTTTTCCATTTTATTGCCATATAGTTGCTTATAGGAGGCTCCTATGATCCTTTTTATTTCTGTGATGTCCATCGTAACTTCTCCTTTTTCATTTCTAATTTTATTGATTTGAATCCTCTCTCTTTTTCTCTTGATGAGTCTAGCTAAGGATTTATCAATTTTGTTGATCTTTTCAAAGAACCAGCTTTAAGTTTCATTGATCTTTTCTATGGTTTTCTTCATTTTATTTCATTTATTTATGCTTTGATCTTTATGGTTTCTTTCCTTCTGCTAACTTTGGGTTTTGTCTATCCTTCTTTCTCTGGTAGCTTTAGGTGTAAAGTTAGGTTATTTATTTGATTTTTTTTTTTTTGTTTCCTGAGGTAGGATTGTATTGCTATAAACTTCCCTCTTAGAACCGCTTTTGCTGCATCCCATAGGTTTTGGACTGTTGTGTCTTTGTTTTCATTTGCTTCTAGTTATTTCTTAATTTCCTCTGATTTCTTCAGTGATCCATTAGTTGTTTGGTAGCATGTTGTTTAGTCTCCACGTGTTTGTGTTTTTTGCAGTTTTTTCACTTATTGTTGATTTCTAGTCTTATAGCATTGTAATCAGAAAAGATTCTTGATATGATTTCAATTTTCTTAAATTTACCAAGGCTTCATTTGTGACCCAGAATGTGACCTATCCTAGAGAATGTTCCACTTGAGAAGAATGTATATTCTACTGCTTTTGGATGGAATATTCTATAAGTATCTGTTAAGTCCATCTGGCCTAATGTATCATTTAAGGCCTATGTTTCCCTGTTGATGTTCTGTCTGGATGATCTGTCCACTGCTGTAAGTGGGGTGTTAAAATCCCTCACTATTATTGTATTATTGTTGATTTCTCCTTTTAAGGCTTTAGCGGTTCCCTTATGTATTGAGATGATCCTATGTTGGGTGCATATATATTTAGAATTGTTATATCTTCTTCTTGGATCAGTCCTTTGATCACTATGTAATGTCCTCATTGTCTCTTATAATATTCTTTAAGGTCTATTTTGTCTGATATGAGTATTGCTACTCCAGCTTTCTTTTCATTTATGTTTGCATGGAATATTTTCTTCCATCCTCTCACTTTCAGTTTCTATGTGTTCCTACAACTGAAGTAGGTCTCTTGAAGATAACATGTATATTAGTCTTATTTTTGTATTCATCATCCGATCTATGCCTTTTGATTGGAACATTTAGTCCATTTTACATTTAAGGTAATTATTGATATGTATGTGCTTATTGCCATTTTGTTAATTGTTTTGGATTTGTTTGTTGTTGATCTTTTTTCTTCCCTTCTCTTGTTCTCTTCTCTGTGGTTTGAATACTATCGATTGTGTTTTTTTCTTTTTTCTGTTTTTCCTTTTTAGGGCTACACCTGAGGCATATGGAAGTTCCCAGACCAGAGTTGAATCGGAGCTGCAGCTGCGAACCTATACCACAGCCACAGCAACACAGGACCCAAACCACATTTGCAACCTATACCACAGCTCACAGCAATGCTGGATCCTTAACCCAATGGGCAAGGCCAGGGATCATATCTGCATGTTCATGGATTCTAGTTAGATTTGTTACCACTGAGCCACATTGGGAACTCCTGAATTCCTTTTTCTTATTTGTGTGTGTGTCTATTGTAGATTTTTGGTTTGCAGTTACCATGAAGTTTTTATATAGAAGTCTATATATATACAAGGTTGTTTTAAGTTGTTGGTCTCTTAATTGCAAGTGCATCTCCAGTATCCAGCATTTGTACTCTCCTCACAATTTCTGGTTTTGGTAGCGTATTTATGTGTGGATGATTTCCTCCTTTACTATATGTATGCCTTTACTGGTGAGCCTTGCCATTTGTAATATTTTTGTTTCTAGTCATGGCCTTCTCTTTTCCACCTAGAGAAGTTTCCTTAGTATTTGTTGTAAAGGTAGCTTAGTGCTGCTGAATTCCCTTAGCTTTTGCTTGTCTGTCAAGCTTTTGATTTCTCCTTCAAATCTGACTGAGAGTCTTTCTGGGGAGAGTAATTTTGGTTGGAGGTTTTATCCTTTCATCAGTGTAAGTATATTGTGCCCCTCCCTTCTGGCCTGCATAATTTCTGCTGAAAAATCTGCTGATAACCTTATTGGGGTTCCCCTGTATGTGATTTGTTCCTTTTCCCCAGCTGCTTTCAATATTTTCTCTTTGTCTTTAATTTTGGTCAGTTTGATTAATATGTGTCTTGAGGTGTTCCTCCTTGGGTTTATTTTATATGGTATTTGTTGTGCTTCCTGGATTTGAGTGGCTGATTTCTTTCTCATGCTAGGAGAGTTTATGGCTATATCTCTTCAAATATTTTCTCTGGCTCTTTATCACTCTATTCTCCTTCTGGCACCCGTATAATACAGATGTTGGTATGTTTAAAGTTGTCTCCGAGTTCTCTCTGACTGCCTTCATTTCTATTTCATCTTTTTTATATTTTCTATTGCACGTCAATGATTTCCACCAACCTGTCCTCCACCTCACTTATTCTTTCTTCTGCCTCCTGTCTTCTACTATAGGTTCCTTCTAGTGAATTAGTTCTCTCATTTCATAAATATTTTGTTCCTACAGTATGTATTCCCCTTAACAGAGAAGTTTTAAGACTAAGTAGACTATAAGTTACTTGAAATCTGTAACTTCTGTAAAATCTGTAGATTTCAGGGAATTTTCTATGTCTCATAGTTCCTAGCAGAGGACTTTGTACACAGCAAATGCTCATATATGTCAGTTGAAGAACCCACATATACCCTAAGTCGTTTTGAAAGAATTTCATGAATACATGGAAATAGACTGTACACATAATTTTTTTCCTCAAGTGCATGTAAATTTAGCATTTCAAATACTGGACTTCCTTCACTTCTAATAGGAGTTTTGCACACAGTCTATAAATCTTGCTGTTAAGACATTTTCCTTCATTATCCTAAATTTATCTTAATTTCAATCCAATTAAAAACTGTTTACTAGAGTTTTTCCCCCATATAATTGAGCACAGTGTAGTTGATTTTTTAACTGTAAACATACATCTGTGAATAATTCCTAAATGCCACAGTATATAGGAGATCCTGCAGCATAATGGAAGTAATTTATTTCCAAATTGCTCCCATTTCTCTTATGACTAGCTTGCAAAGCTTTATTAAAATCAAGACCAGCAGGTATGACAAGAGGCTGACCTTGTTTCCTAAGCATTATGTTTGCTGCCCACACAAAAGACTCCTAAGGCTTTTGCATAGCCCATAAATTCATATATCCCCAAATCTACATCCCCAGTTAGTTATTGAAACAAAGTATAGTAGTAATACAGCATAATATTTAAAAGCATGGAATCCAAAGTAGGACTTCTGAGGTTCATATTCCATCTCTACCACTCTTCAGTTGTGTGACTTTAAGAAATTTATCAAAACTTTTTCAGTTTGTTATTTCATCTGTAAGGTAGAATAATAACAGTTTCTACTTTACAGAATGATTGTGAGATTTGATTGAGTTGATGCTTGGAAAGGACATGGTAAAAGTCTATTCATGGTTATTATTATAATTAGGCTTATGGTTACTTTTAATTCCTACCAGTCCCTATAGCAGCCAGTTTCTAGGCAATAAATGGAGTTGCAAAACAGACAGTAAAAATCAAACACCAATATCTGTCAGATGACTAGAGCAACCATATCTTGGTCTGGTTATTCTGGTCATCTTAGTGGTCGGAGTCATTAATCAGCAGAGTCAAATCCATTTTTTAAAAAATAACCTTTTAATAGTTCCAAAACCAGCTAATTGTGTTACTCTCTCTCAACAACCTACATGTTCTATCAGATAATTTGAGCAATGTGTCAGTTTGGTTTGATTTGTCAAATTGCTATTAAGCATCCATTTTGTGCCAGGCACTAAGTGAAACTGTGAGGAAGGATACAAAGATTAATATTCATTGAGTAGCTACTAAAGGCCTTTCTATGTGCCAGGCGCTGAGCTAGGTGATGAAGATATGAGAGCAAAGTAATACACTTTCTGTCCTTGGGCAGCTTCTAGTATAGAAGGGAAAAAATAACATAATCCAAAAGTATAATAAAATCCAAGAGCTATGTTAGGGAAAGACAAAATTCTATGTGAGAGAAGAACAAAATGAAGTGGAGGTTAAGGATGGTGTCCAGGTAGAAGTGGAATCTAACTCGAAAACAAAGGCACGAGTAGATATTAGACAGGTGAAGCGGTAGGGAGGGTACTGGGAAATAGCACAGGCAAAGGTTCAGAGGCAAGAAAGGGCCCTGAGTTCCCGTGGTGGTGCAGTAGGTGAAGGATCTGGTATTTCCACGGCTATGGCATAGGTTGCAGCTGTGTCTTAGATTTAATCCCTGGCCCAGAAGCTTACATATTCTGTGGTTGTAGCCAAATGAGAAAGGGAAGGAAGGAAGGAAGGAAGGAAGGAAGGAAGGAAGGAAGGAAGGAAGGAAGGAGGGAGGGAGGGAGGGAGGGAGGGAAGGAAGGAAGGAAGGAAGGAAAGAGAGAGAGAGAGAAGAGAGAGAGGGAGGGAGAAAGAAAGAAAGAAAGAAAGAAAGAAAGGAAGGAAGGAAGAGAAAGAAAGGAAGGAAAGAAGAAAGGGAGAGAGAAAGAGAGGAAGAAAGGAAAGAAAGAAAGGAAGGAAAGGGAGGGAGGGAGGGATGGAGGAAGGAAAGAAAAAAGAAAGAAAGAGGGAAGGAGGGAGGGAGAAAGAAAGGACTCAACAGACTTCAAAGGAGAAACAGAAATTAAGTTTCTCTGGAGTATATAGTGCAAGAATTGGAAGGGAAATGTTCTGATAGAACGTTGTAAACCATGGAAAAGCATTTGGAACTCTTCCCAAGAGCAATGGGATGACACTAAAAGTTTTAAGCAAGGGAAAGAGAAGATCAAATAAATAGACATTATAGAAAAAAATCATTCTGGCTACAGAGTAAAAAATAAATGGGCAAGAGGAGGCAGACTAGGGTGATACCTGAGTCTGGAAAACCAGTTAGACTGTTGCAGTGATAAACAAGACCTGGAAGAGGTCTAAATTCAGGACAGTGAAAATGTGAAAAGTGAATGTTACTGAGAGATATTTGAGACAAGAGAATCAGTAAGAGTTAATGACTGATGAGATGTAGTGAGTGTGAGAGAAAGAAGAATCAAAGGTGATTTTGACATGAAACAGAGGACACAAAATAGAGGGCAAAGCCTCCTGTTCCCTGTCATGTGGAAAGGAGGTAGGACAGAATATGATAACTGACTTAATGGAAATCCAAAGATGCCATGTGGGAAGTTGCCTTGTGGTGCAGCAGGTTAAAGATCCGTGTTGTCATGGCAGTGGTTTGGGTCACTGTTGTGGCAGAGGTTCAGTCCCTGGCCTGGGAACTTCCTCATACTGTGCATTTGGCTAGGAAGAAAAAAAGGGGGGGGGGGAGAGACATGAGAGAATAATCTCTTAGGGACAGGGGCTTGGGAACATCTTCAAGGTTAGGAGGCACTGGAGTTAAGATTAGCATGGACTATTAATTTGGAAAAACTGTATTTCCATTCATTGGTGATATCAGTTCTGTAGCTTGGATCCTTTTCAGTGGCCAGAGCCCTTGGGGCAGGCAAGGCTTTCAGGAAAAGGCACTGACAGGCCAAAGCCCAGAGGTACCTGTTCATCAAGACCTAGAGTTCCTGACTGAAATCATCTGTGGCTCTATGTAACATTTCTCAAGCTGCAGATATTTGAGGTCATGTCCAGGTCTTTGTCAGCTAGGGAATTGCTGCTCTGAAAGTGTATTTAGAGAAAGCCTTGCCAAACTTGTCAGAAACAAATCACTCTCCCTACCCCCTTAAAATTTCTTAAAAAAAAAAAGACATCTTTTGGTATAATTTTTCAAAGCTTTGCATACCAGTTTTGTTGTGGGGTGGATATTGATGTAACATCAGACCTCAAAGAAATAAGCATTTTTCTCAGCCTAGAATCTGAACACTGACATTTTCTGCTTCAGCCCAGCTAACCTGAGCTTTGCAATCAGAATTTTCAGCAGTGCTGTGAAGGCTCAGATAGGAGTTAACAGGCCTTTTAAATTGCCAGCCCAGCACATGTGGGATACATCTTTAACCACAAAATATGTTTTCTTTAAGGCCTTTCCTCAATTGTGAAAACTTAAATTTAATAAGGACTGAGGAAGCCTATAAATCAAACACAATAAAATATTAAATTATGCACCTTACTCCAAGTGGGGTACATATATTTTATCATTGAAAAATATTGGTCTGGGTATTCTGAAATTTCTGCTTTCCTGGACAGTCTGGGGGTTGGGGAACAAAGCTGCATTAGTTTTCAATTTTCAGAACATGATGTTAGTGATTACATTAACTTAATCTAATATTACTTCCCATATTTAAGGACAGAATGAGAACCTTGTGTTTAGGTTGTTGTTAGCTTTAAATATATATATATGTGAATGTATATGTGTGAATGTCATATATGTGTGCACATACATAAAGAAATAAGGGCCCGGCTGGCTTTCCATATAATAGGCTGAGTTATTAGTACAGCTGCACATTTTGTGTCTCAGGGGATTAGAAGCTCAGCCTGAAATCTCATTTAATTACAGAGCATTGACTACCATGGACCTCTTGCATCTGGACCCAGAAATAATAGAGAGAATGGTTGTTTGAATGGTTTGTTGTGTTCAAGCTAGAAACATATGTAGTTCAATTTCTAACATTTGGTTAAGAACAAAAAGCAAAAGTTCACAGATGGTTAGCTTAGCCTATTAAATAATTTTACTAAGCTTCCTTGACTTTCTTCTTCTTCCTTGACTCTCTTCTCTTTTAGATGTAGAGGTAAAAGGGCACAAAATTACCCAGTTCATCTGTAAAAGAACTTAACAATAATACCTACCTCACAGGTTATCATGGGGATGACACCAGGTGATGACAGTGAAAGGACAGCACAGAATTCCAAATGCTGTTCAATGTTGGCTAAACAATATCCTTACTCATTTCTTTATACATGCAAGTAAAAACTTTTGCGCACCTTGTAGGTACCAAGCACTATTCTAGAAGAGGAAAACAGAGTGGTGAATAAGAAAGACGTGATTTTAGCTCTAAGGCAATTTAGATTCTAATGAGGTCTAAGGCAATTTAGACTCTAATGATGACAAGATGATTCTAGAGCATAATAAGTGCTCTGAAAAATGCAGAGCAGAATAAAGTGATAGACAGTGGCTGTGGGGTTCTTTTGGAAATGTCCCTTTGAAAGAGTAACATTTGAGCTGGAGACTGAATGAATTAAATGACAAGAAGCCAGTAATTGAAAAATACATTCCAGAAAGAGAGAAAGGCAAATGCAGTGGCCCCGCCTTATAGGACGTGCTAGAGTTTGGAATTTTATCACAAGAAATATGGGAAAACATTGGTGGATTTTAAGAAGGTAAGGGATATGTTCTGAATTGTATTTTTTTTTTTAAATCATCCTGGCTGCTGTATAGAAAATGAAGAGAGGTGCTATGGAGAGTGGCCTGAGTTGTAATGGAGATACCATTTAAGAGGCTCTTACAATAGTAGAGGTAAGAAGAGTGCTGGCTGCACTAGAATGGCCACACGGAAACAGAAATGCGGCATCCCAGGGGAGATATCAAGCAGGAAGCTGCATATATGATCTGAAGTTCAGGGGAGAGATTTGGGTTAGGGTTGTGAATGTGAAAGCCATCAGCAAACCAATGGTAGGTAGAACCTTGAGGGCTGAATTGTCACATAAGGAGATTAGAGAGGGAGGAAAAGGGAGCCAGGACTGCGCTTTGGAATATCCCCCAATTTAGAGGAAATCAGAAGAGGGAAAGCCAGCAAAGGAGCAATCAACAAACAAGGCAGGAGGAAATTCAAGAAAGCATGGTGTTCTGATTGCCAAAAGAAGAAAGTATTATAAGAAGGAAAGATTAGTCGACTGGGTCAAGTGCAACTGAAATGAAGAGGAAGAACTCAACAGATTTGATGGCCTTGATAAGGAGACCAAATCCTGATAACAATAGGCTACAAACAGACTTGAACCTGAGAAATATGAAGAACTATTTTAGGCAGCCGTTCTTGAAGGTTTTATAGGAAGGATCAAAGAAATGGGACTTGGTCAAAAAAAATATTTCTATTACTATCTAATACTAGCTACTAACTACCATTTCTGGCCCACTCACTCTCTATGTGCCAGTCACTATGTAGTTTTATCTCCTTGACATTTTAAACCTTAAAATTTCACCATATAGATATTAATATAATTTACTATCTACATGTGAGTCACCTAAAGCAAACATAGGTAACTGGTCCAACACCTTACAACAAGTAAATAGAGGAGCCAATATTGGGACTCAGATCTGTCCGCTTTCAAGCCCCAGGTTTTCCCATGAAACTCCAATGGCTACCTGCCTACACTCTGAATCGTATTCTCCAGCCAAATGTGTGTAAACCTGCAGCTATGGATACTAAGTCAGCGTGTTAGCTAATATAATCTTTGTATGAAACATATCTGGTTCCTACTCACCCTGGCTAACAATTTCACATAACTTGGAACTTCAGTGATTCCAGAACAACATGAATAGCAGGTCATTGAGGACACATCTTCCATCCTTCTCTGTGCTCGGCAACCTTTTGATGTTAACATGCCATATGCTCCATTGTTTAAATACAGAACAGATAGAAAACCTCACTCTTAAGCACAGAATACAGCCACAGTCTGCGTGTGCCAACTGAGGCTATGTACGTCTTTTATCAGTCACTGGGGAATTGTCACACATGATTGGCTTAGAAAAAACTGAACATTTCTCAGGAGCTCACGGTCAAAGGATAAACTGTCAAAATCTGGTTCTATTGGGAAAGGATAAAAGATAGATATTGGCTAGAGGACGTGTAGGCTCTGCCTGCAGCTATGACCCTGTGTACGTGGTCTGTGAGGGGCCAATTTATATGTGCTCTCCCCACAAGATCCTAGGGAACACATCAACACAGGCTGCAGAATTATTAGAAATTTTTCATATTCCCTTATACCATCCTGAATAAGGAATTCTGTCACATGTCCCCATGCTTCTTTCTATTTGCTGTTTTACCTGGGAGCTACTTTCAGGACAACTAATATTACTGTGTACCCAAGAAAGAGGAATCGATCCACTGTTTGGAGTTTTATTTAGCCTAAGTTTTAATATTGTGAATTACTGAAGGAAATGATCTTTTTTCTATCACTTTGAGAATATTTACACTGGGTACTGAATAAAAATGGTTGTCTGACTTTCCCTTGCAAAACATTGAAAGCTTCCAAATGGAATTATTGAAAAGTCACTAAATGTGGAATCGTCTTGACATTTACATGTCACTGTCACTAATGAGATACATAAGAATGTATGCAAAATAGACAGTTTAAGTGAACAATAAAACAATTCCCATGGAAATCCTAAACAAATTTTTTGGAAAGATTTTCATTTTATAAAAGAAAAAGCAGTGGGCATATAATTTTTTTTTAATTTCCAGGTCCAGCTTCATCAGGTAATATTCCACCATACACTTAATTTAGTCTAAAAACTGAGTCAACTAAATGGGTAAGATAATTTTCCTAATCTAAGTATAATAATACCTAAGAAGTAGCTTGCATAATGAAAGGATAATTTCTTTATTTATCTTTATCATTTTTGAAACATTTAATGAAGTACCTATAGGAAGTACTCTAGGAAAAGGGAGAACTAACCTTTAGATTATTTACCATGTGGTAACTAACATGTTGTTATATTTACATTTACTTGCTTAGCACTCACCAACTACTATCCTGCAAGATATAACCTATCTTCGATTTGGAAATGCAAAGACTTTGGCTCAGAGTTTAATAAGACCTATTTAGGTTTACATAGAAATATTGCTAAAGTAAGAAACTGGACATCAAGTCAATCTATCTAAAGAACATATTCATCTTCTTTATACCACCTATTTTACGTAAGCTAGAGAAGGAGTCCATTTCCCACCACACACAGGGCTGATTACCATAAGATACATGTAGAATCCTCTTATAGGATTTAACACATTTGTTTCATGACAGGTTCCCATATAGAATCTAGTCCACAGGTTTCATGAGGTCAGATCCTCAGTCTGACTTATCACTTGACAAATTCGTGTACCTCATACTCAAAATTTTGGTACTTTAGTCAAAATCTGTTAACTAGCAGCCTTAAAGAACATCTTTATAATTTAAAGAAAACACTAGCAAATATACAGTGATTCAAGATCGACAGAGCAAGCTACATTCTGTCAGAGAAAAATTGTCTTAAAAAGCAGCCTGTGTCTGATACAGTTCTAAGGCAGACTGTCCGGTACATGGAGGTCAACAAATCTGTGCCTCTCATTCTTTCCACCCCTGGTCATCACTCCAAAATGTATACCTATCCAGACAGCTATATAATCAGCTCACTCATTTGTGCTCTGTGCTTCCTCTCTTCTGTCCCTTCCTTCTAAACCACTGCAAAACCCTCTGGAACTTATTTCAAAGTAGACAAACTCCCCTCTGTCCTCAGTTGCTACACAGAACATTTCTTATACTTCCCGCCTTACTAAAATTCGGTGCTCTCCCAAGGACACTGCTTCGTTGGTGCCCCTTTCCAGGGCCATATTCCCGTATGCCATATCCCATAGCTCTAAGGCATGGTTTCTGCATTCTTTTCATTCACCAGTGCATTTTTCAAACCATTGTTTCCCTGTCCGTGAGTTTGAAAGATATGTTTGTTGTTTGAGTCATGTCCTTTAACATATTATCAACTCCTCCTAAACAATCAATCGCTAACCACCTGGTCATGGTCATAATCAAAGATTTTTGGCCTCTGTATCATAACGTTCCTCTGTACCCCAAGTCTCATCCACGGAACTATCCCAATTAATATCCGTACATGGTAGTTACTTTCAGCTCTTTAAATTCCTTCATTCCTACTACACCTGTCCTTGGAATTAATTCTCTCTTATCTTTATTTTTTATTTAGTCTACACCTCATGATCCATCATGTCACTCCTCTTGTGATACTCTTATCAACAACCTTGCCCCATATCCTCCCATCACACTATCCTAGTAAAACCCCACCTTTGACTTCTATGACCTACCAGGTGGTACTGGAAAACATAAGCTCACAGTGCATATTGATGTTCCTTCATATTCTAGTCCTTTGATTTTCACTTGGTTTTTAGCACTGCCTATAAACTATATTCCTAGTCAGCAATTTCCTCTTATCAAATATTAGTAGTAATTTTAAAATGTCATCAGTCTTCTCAGAGAGCCCGTCTCAAGCCTCCTGTCTCACTCTAAGACATGAATTCACCTCCTATTTTAGGAAGAATGAAGAGACAATCCTATGAGAATTTCTTTAGCTTTCCACTCTCAGATCCACAGTATTAACTAAATCTACCAGTGTCTTTTTCTCCTTTCTGTCTCAGTGGAAGAGCTTCCCTTCCTGAGGCTGATCCTTAAACATAAACCGATTTCCGAGTCTTCTAACTAACCCACTATGGCTGCTCCTACCAGTTACCAAAGACGTCCTTGTTGCTATTCAGTGGAGGAGGTTCTGTTCTTAGCTTACGTGATTTCTGTGAACCTTGGCTCTCTTCTTGAAACACTTACATTAATTTTTATAACATTATGCTCTCCTGGTTTTCCTACTACAAACCCATCTATTCCTCAGGATCTTCTTCTATGTGCCCTGCAAGTGTTGCTTCACTTTAAGTTTGAATCTTTGGTTATTTTCCTCACTCTGCATATTTTTGCTGAGTAATTTCACCCATTCCTATAATTTTAAACACCGTCAAAATCAGTGGTCTTTAAACTTTTCTGGGTCATGGATCCCTCTGAGAATTAGGTGAAAACTCTGAGCCTTGTCCCTAAAAACATACACACAAGCATAAAATTTACCTTACTGTTTTAGGAAGTTTATGGACACCCTGAAACCAATTAATGGTCCTTTTTAAAGGTTTTCCTGAACTACGGAGCTAGCAACGAGCCTGAAATCTTTGTCTCTATCCATCTCCCTTAGACAAGACCCAGACATCAAACTGCCTACTTGATATCTCTAATTATATATTCCACCAGCATCACCAGCACAGCAATAAGCATGCTTAAAATCTGCTATTTTCTTCTGACCTTAAACCCGACCCTTCAGATTTAATTTTTCGTCCTTCAATGACATTTTCTTTATTGGATCTTATGCAATTCTTGTTATGTTTACTCCTAGATATTTTAAAGTTGCTTCTATTGAGAATGAGATATATTCCCCATTACTATTTCTATGTGCTTACTGGTAGCACAGGGGAAGAAAAAAAAAGCTTAAGCATCAAATAGTCAAGCATCTTATTAAATTTTACTAGACTGTTTACTATAGTCTTTTGGATTTCCTAAATATAAATTCAAAGAATTGGCAAAAAGCTCGTTTATTTTTCCTTTTCTAATGTTTATGCTGATTATTCAATATTCTTGCCTTTTTGCATTTGCTGACCTGGCTACTGAAAGTGTGGAATCAGTAGTGTGGGCTTCATCTAGGACTTATTAATGACGAAGAATCTCAGCCCTATCCCTAGACCTACTAAATCATAAGCTGCACTTTAAAGATCCCCAGGTGACTCATGTACCCAGTAAAGTCTGAACAACACTGCTATAGAATATTCAAGATAATATTATATTGAATAATAATGATGATAGCAGCTAGCATTATCCACTTTCTGATTTTAATTGAAATGACCTCCATGTTTCACCATTTAAATGATTTTGGTAGATAATCTTTATAATGCAAAAGTAATTTTTTCTCTTGCCATCTTAGAATTTTTTATTTAAAATGACTGTTTAATGTTACCAAATGTCTTTATATATATGATAATATAGTCTTTCTACTTTAATTTAATATAATTCATTACTTCAAGAAATGGTTCAGTTCATTATGCTAACAAAGTAAATGTATCTCTTGATATATTAGTGGATCCCATTTCCTAATATTTTATTTTAATGTTTTCTTCTATATCCACAAGCAGTTAGTCTCTAGTTTTCATTGCTGGTTTGAGGTATTAAATTATAGCTGGCTTTATAAAATAATTTGGGGACTATATTTGCCATCTTTTTCAGTAGACTGGAACAGTGGTTGGCAAACCTAGTTTGCATATTAGAATTACCCGGGGAGTTTAGAGAAATATTAATGTTCAAACCTGGCTCCTGGAGATTGTCATTCAAATAGTCTGGGACTCAACAAAAAACCGTATTTTTTAATTAAATAAAAAATTTAAAAAGCAGCTCCACAGGTGATTCTAGTGAGTTTCTAGGACTGAGAAATACTGGTCTAGAATCTTTTAAATAACTTGAGAAGATTAACTACAATTTAACCATTATCTTGTCAATGGGCTCTATTTAGTCACCTTCTCAGTTTCTCCTAATGTAATTGTTCCATTAAAGTTTCCCATTTCTTTTTGAATGAATTTTAATAAACTTATATTATTCCTTATGACGTTAAGGACATTTCCTTCTATTCTCATTTTGCTGAGAGTTTTTATCATGAATGGATGTTCAATTTTGTCAAATGCTTTTTCTACATCTATTGAAAAGATGATGCAGTCTTCTTTAATCTATTAATATGGTGCATTACACTGATTGATTATGAAATGTTGAACTAGCCTCTCATTCCTAAGATAAATCCCACTTGATCATGATATACTCTTAATATGCTGCTGTATTCAATTTGTTACTATTTTGTTGAGGAGGGAAAAACAGAAAACTCCCCATTGCTGGTCATTCTTCATTTTCCTCCCTATATGACTGCTATTGTTTACTGCGCAGATTCTTCAGATAGTTGCCTTATTGCTTTTTGTAGTCTATTTGTACTGTCAGTTGGAATTAGTATCAGAGATAGGCTGTGGTAGGCTTCCTCCATCTTGACTGGGATCAGACTTTACTATCCTTTTTTTGTATGTTTTTTGTAAGCAGCACATCCAGTCATTTGCCTGCTTTTGAATGGGCAGTTCAGTCTATTTACATAAGGCTCATATTCTTTTGGGTTTTGACTGCACTCGTGGCATGCAGAAGTTCCCAGGTCAAGGATGGAACCCACACCACAGCAGTGGCAACATGGGGTCCTTAACCCACTGAACCATCAGGGAACTCCCAAAAGCTCATATTCTTGATTTTGTTTTATTTTATTTTATTTATTTGTAATTTGGGGAGTATTTGATTTATTTCTATTGTTTAACTATCATTCCCACTATCTCATGTTATTTAAAAGTGCTATTGTAATTTTCCATTTAATAAATATACACTTCTCCTTTCCTGGAGGTCACAGTAAGCACCTTCTACTCAATTATAACACAAAAGGTTGATACCATTTTTCTCTTCAGCAAGGCATTGGTCTTTCGCTTCTTTACTGTTTCCCATAAAGAAATGCTCTTCAGCACACCTTTTCTTTCGACATCCTTTTTCCTTCCCCACATGAGTTTTTGCCACATTTTTTTCTCTTTTCTTCCTGTTTCCACCCAGATTGTATACAAATATAGTATTTTGTTTAACTCCAGACTAGCATTATTTGTTTGCAGTACATGTCCTTTAATCCAGGATCATTGTCTTATAAAAAAGAGTGAAATAATGCCATTTGTAACAATATTAATGGACCCAGAAATTGTCATGCTAAGTGAAGTCAATCAGACAATGAAAGACAAGCATCACATGATGTCATTTATATGTGGAATCTTTAAAAATGGATGCAAGTGAACTTATTTGCAGAACAGAAACAGACTCACAGACTTTGAAAACAAACTTATGGTTACCAAAAGGAACAGGTGGGGGTAAGGAGGAATGGTCTGGGGATTTGGGATTGGCATATGTACTCTATCGCATATTGAATTATTGGCCGATGGGGACCTGCTGTATAGCACAGGGAACTCTACTCAATAGTCTGTGATGGTCTAGATTGGGAAAGACTCTGAAAAAGGATGGATGTGTGGGGAGTTCCCATCGTGGCTCAGCAGTAACAAATCCTACTAGTATCCATGAGGACACAAGTTCGATTCCTGGCCTCACTTAGTGGGTTAAAGATCTGGCATTGCCGTGAGCTGTGGTGTAGGTCACAGACATGGCTCAGATCTGGCATTGCTGTGGCTGTGGCTGTGGCTGTGGCCGGCAGCTATAGCTCCAGTTTGACCCCTAGCCTTGGAACTTCCATAGGCCACAGGTGTGTCCCTAAAAAGACCAATAAATAAATAAATAAAAACAATGGATGTGTGTACATGTTTAACTGAATAAGTTTGTTGTACAGCAGAAATTATCACATTATTAATCAGCTATACTTCAATTAAAACGTTAAAAAACGAATAAAAGGATCATTGTCCCAGCCCTTGCATCTTGTGTAATCATTATCATTTAGCTATATGAGAAAATACTTCAGCTTCCTTTGCCCCTCTCTATGTCCTCTTCATCTCTCCTTATCTTGAATTCTCTGTTCTGATTGATTTCATTTTGGTTATAGTCTCTTCTCAAGTATTTTCTTTAGATTTGATAGATAATCTATTCAGTAATTGTCTTTAAATTTGCAAACGACATTTTACATGCCAATAGATGCATCTCAGATACTTAATGAATAAAAGAAGCCAGACGCAAATGACTACACATTATGTGATTTCATCTATAGAAGTTCAAGAAGAAATCCGCTTGTATCAATCCAAGTTGTTCCTCTTAAAGAAAAAAGCGTCTTTTGTAACACCCATTTCTTCACTGAAGGCCCACTTCCAACTCCTTCTTTTTGATCTCTCTGCAAATGGAATTTGTGAGGCAGTCATTGCAACTTCTGGCTCCTAGGTCTGTTTGCATTTCCATTCATCTCCCTATTTCTGGGGTTCTTCATTCAGGCATATGGAAAGAAAATGCTAATAGAGCAGCAGGCCTTAGTCTGAAATCAGCACTAGGAGTATCTGCCCACATAGAAACAGATCTTTTTGTAAAGTTGAATTAGGCTGATAAAATTATAGATTGGCCTGCAGTGTGGAAGCTATGGGAAAGCAGCTAATGAGACTCACAAGAGTCCTGGGAACCCAGGTAGCAGTCACAGCAAGAATATAATGAAAAAGCAAGATCAACTAAGTTGCTATAAGTAGATTAACCCAATATGTAAAGGGGTGTGCGCGCGCGCGTGCTCGTGTGTGTGTAGAGACAAAATTAACCATTAACACACACTCTGGTTTGATCTGTCTTCTGTTGCAAGTTCTAGCACTGTCTAGCAGTCCTTTTGGAAACATGCCCCATGTTTCAACATACTTCTGCTGAGAGAACAGGCTCCCAGGGACATGGGGTTATGTCTGCCATTAAAACCATTCAGTTGCATTGTTAAATTTTCCAAATATTCCCATGCAATTATCAGCAGAAATATGTTTCTAAACAATATCACACAAATAAAACATATCTTGGAAAACACCACAAAAGTCAAAATATTCGCTTGAAGTCACCAATCCTTAGACGTCTCTGTGATTTCCAGCTCATTCAGCATCTTAGGAGCCAAGTAGACATATTCTACAGCTGGAAAGTACCAGGGCAACTTCAACTTCTCCCACAGGGCCAAGATCATCCTGTGCCTTTTGGCTTTGTCCCTCCTGTCCTGACAGACAGAAAGAATGCACAGGGAATGTCTCATTTGGATTCAGGAAGCTAAGGTGGTGAGAAGAGTGGGTAACTATATAATGAGTAACCCACCAGTCAAACTAAAGAGTGTGTATGCATGTGCATGTGTGTGAGAGAGAGAGAAAGAGAAACGGAGAGAGAGAGACACACCTGCTCTAAGAGGAAAGAATAAATTGTTCTTGCTAAGATGTAGATGACTGATAAACACAGTCTCACGGTAAAGCCAAGTCTGTATGTGTTATTTCTTTTTGTAATATATGTAACCACTTCCTAAAGCCTCTTCATCTTGACCAAGAATAGAGTCTTAAGTTAAATGGAAAAAGCTATGATGCTGGAATATGGAATCTTGGACTTACTGAGCTGATAGTGGAGTTTGCCCCTCTGGGAGCTTAAGGAGGTTATACTGTTATGGCTTTCGTTGAAAATGCTACTAACCCTACCTTATTTTAAGGTCTTTCTAAAACTGAGGGAGATGTGAGCCTTTCTGATCCCTGTATAAAGAACAAGAATATTAGTGCAAAATTCAACTCCTCAGAGCACCTATGAAAAGTCAGACACTGGAGTGGTTGATGAGACATCCAGGGACAATCCAACACGCTCTACCACATGCCCCTGGGCTGGCCATGCTGCAGTCAGCTCGCAAGTCAAAAGAACTTGAGTTTGTCCAGAACTGGGGATAACTGGGCAGACTGGGCAGGCTTGGCCATGCAGTCTTTGTGTCACAATCAGCAGTTCCTCCCTCTGAAAGTCTTGGAAACCTGGGGGACATGAAGAACACTGACAGTCATTCCTGCATGCATTTCTTGTCTGGTTGCATCAACAAATGTAGGCTTGAGAAAGGATGTGAATGTTAGAAGCAACTTTCCAGACAGGAGCTAGGGAACAGAGCCAGCATCCATATAATGGTATGTTCTCTCGCAGCTTGCTCTCTGAGGTCCAGCCACATCCTCACCAATGCAGCATGACCAGACTCAAATTCTGCCATGGGGACTTCTAAGCCACAGTGGTAGTACTACTTACTTCCAAGCACATCATGCTGCCCATAGTAGGTATTCAGTAAAATAAATGTACTGAATAATAGTACCCCACCTCTCGGTGTTTCTTATCTCTCCTACCTTGTTTCCCCAATGACAGCATATTACACTTTACCTGCTTTACGGTTCCTCATGGAGCACCAGACACTGAGTGCTCTGTAGAGAGACTGAACACTTCATTCTTTCCTGTGCTCAAAAATAGATGAACATTTTCTATTTATGTCTGTTTCTTTATTTACATTATTCAGTACAGTCTGGCCTTTTAAATTTTCCCTTGCAAGCAACAACTGCTAGTATAACACGCCAGGCTCTAAATGGAATCAATCTTTAGTTCTGTTGGAGAGCTGCAAGAGATGACAGTTGTGATCAGTTTTATATATTTTAATAATTCGTATCCTTTTACTGAGAAGAACTACAAGAAAGAAGGAAGGAAGGAAGGAAGGAAGGAAGGAAGGAAGGAAGGAAAGAAGGAAGGAAGGAAGGAAGGAAGGAAGGAAGGAAGGGAAGGAAGGAAGGAAGGAAGGAAAGAAAGAAAGAAAGAAAGAAAGAAAGAAAGAAAGAAAGGAAGGAAGGAAGGAAGGAAGGAAATTAGGAAGGAAGGAAGGAAGGAAGAAAAGAGGAAGGAAAGAGGAAGGAAGGAAGGGGAAGGAAGGGGAGAGAAAGATACCAGAAACACTGTCTGGTAGATAATAAAACATTTTCATTCATTCCTTGTATTTATCCATTTTCAAGACCACTTTACATTTATTTGTTTCTCTAGTTCTCTTTTCTGACGCATTTCTGAGGAAAAATAAAAGACCTATTCCCCTTGAGTTAGTCTGTTTGGAATGAACTATTTGAAGGGGAGCTCAGCAAGGTGTGGGGCTTCCACAAGTAACATGACCATCTACCACTATAGGGAAACACAGTATAAATAGCAGATAATCACATGTGTTTAAAAAAAAAAAGATTCTTCCACTGTCCAAGGAAGAATTACTGCAAGCTCCTACTTTTCATTGAACATGAATTTCAACTTTTAAATTTTGATTTGCATAAAACTTTTGGTAACAGAGGTACACTTATAACAAGAATTTCTTCAAATCCTATTATAATGAGGAGGAACCTGAGGGAGAACCTTCTAGTTCTAATCACTAATCCGGGGAGCTTGTATCTGCATTCGAAAGGGTGATGTCAGACTCCTCTACAGCTGTGACCCTTGGGGTTGTAGGCCAGTCAAAGGCTCAGAGTGCAGCTGGGTTTGGTCATTTGTCCTCCCAGATCTTATCAGGCTTGACTCCTTTTCTCATTAGAATGCCTTTCTCCCATTAGAACTCCTCTTTCTCACTTTCAGCCTTAATTTTCCCTTACTCACAAATACCCAGAATGGAAAGGAGCTTAACAGTCTTCTAATACACTGATTTTCAAACTTGTCTTCCTGAATCATGGGATTCTTTCCTCAAATGAAGGCTCACCCAAGGTGTAAAACGGAGCCACCCGAGTTCTAGGACGTGCTCTGGACATGAAGTAGAGCCTTAGCAGCAGCCCCGTTGCTGCCCTGACCTGCCCATCTGGGGAAGGACCTCAAGATGGAAATGCCTCTCCCTCCACGTACAAATGGAGAAACTGGAGGTTGGGCTCAGTGTTTCTCAGGGAAGGTGTGTCTGGCATTTGGGGGCAGGGCAGCTTTACTGTGTAGGATTGACTTCTGCATGGGAAGAAGTCACACTTGGATTGACTAAAATCAGCTACTGAGAGAGGGTGGTCTGGGTCCACGTGGGCTGAGAATCACATGGCTCTGAAGTGATCTCCCTGGGTTCGTCAGAGGGCAAGGCCAGGATGAACCCAGGTTTCATGATGCCCAGCCTATTGTTCCTTCTTCTCCAGCACATGGACTCTTATTACCAGCTTCAGTTTCCCTTACCCCTTTTGAGCTTTGCCCCAATTGTTGGGCCCCTGTCTCCTGAAATTCAGCTTCTACTAGTCTGTGAGGCTGCCTTGTACCACTGCCATTGCTACTTCCAATGTAGAAGCCAGCCTGTGTTATCAAATATAGTTCCCTGTGCTATAGAGTAAGACATTGTTGTTTATTTTATATGTAGTAGTTTGCATCTTCTAATTCCAAACTCCTAATTTATCCCTCCACCACCCTGAGTTTTTTTCGTCTCCCCAAATCATACCCTTTGATTCTGGATCATCTATATTCCACATAATCTTAATTCTCGTAGGTTGTCTCTTGGCTGCCAACCCCACACAACAGCGAAGACTTTGGAGCCAAAGGGACCAGGTTTGATTTCTGCTTCCTGTATTCATCAGCTGTGTGACTTTTTAAAGGACACATGGCTTTTCTGAGCCTCAGTTTCATCATTTATAGACTGGGGAGAAGAGAAAATTTGCAGGATCCTTGTATGCCTTCAGTGCAGTAATGCCTGGACGGCACTTAGCATTGCCAGTTGCTTATTAAATGGCTCCTGCCACTGTTCAGATTACCATTATCACCATTTCCTTGCCTGGCATCATTTGTTGGGATAAAGTCAAGCCCCTGGAGGTAATCCTCATAAAGTTGTCACATGGAGATTGTTGGGCACCCAAGTTCTAGATTCCCTGCCCAGCGTTCCTCCATGGCTTTCAAGCTTACCCCATAAGATCAGCCCATTTTGGAGGAAAGTGGTAGACTCCCCTCTTCCTCCTGTAATAAGACAGGTAAACACCCCTGTAGTTGTCTTGGAGATCTTATTTCCCACTGATAGAGGGGTTGGCAAATATCCAGACCTTTTACTCACAGTCTATCAAGTCTCCAGAGAGAACTATCATGTCTGAGATAGCCGGGACTCTTTTACTGACAGCTTGAGCTGTATGCTTAAAATCATTTTTGACAAGAAAAAAACAGGCTCAAGTACAATGGAATCATAGACCATCCGCAGTGACCAATTTTCAGATTTCAAAATCCACACAAGTACTTAATTATGCCACACACAAAAGAAAAAGAATTTTCAGGAGTTCCATTCGTGGCGCAGTGGTTAACGAATCCGACTAGGAACCATGAGGTTGCGCGTTCGATCCCTGGCCTTGCTTAGTGGGTCAATGATCCGGCGTTGCCCTGAGCTGTGGTGTAGGTCGCAGAGGCAGCTCGGATCTGCGTTGCTGTGGCTGCGGCGTAGGCCAGTGGCTACAGCTCCGATTAGACCCCTAGCCTGGGAACCTCCACGTGCCACGGGTGTGGCCCTAAAATGACAAAAGGCAAAAAAAAAAAAAAAGAAGAATTTTCAGGAAGTTTTGATGTAAATTTTTGTCTTTTGTACTCAATACTCAAGAATCTGTTGAACGATTTCAAAAATCACAGCTATTAAATCAAAGTAAACCCAACACATTTTTCTGAGATATTTTCCAAAAGTTGTTTCAGTGTACAATTTGCCTCACTGAATCAATTAGTTTTTGCAAAGTTGTATTTGTGTAGAGCATTTGTTAGGTGACTGTTTAAAATCAATCCATATGGTTAGTGTTTTAAACGATATATACAGATGTTAAAGTATATATATGGAAAAGTACCCCTTATTGAAAATAGTGAAAACCCAGTAAATCATAACAAATTCAATATTACATTCCATCTTGGGATCCTTTTGGTAGATCAGATTCAGCAGTTCTTCTTAATACAAAGCTTTTGTGTGTTTCAGAGGAAATCGTGCCCAAGGAAAGAATGACTACATTTCTCTAGCTACAGTTCCTTGCTCTTTTTGTTCTCAATGAAACAATAATTATTCAATTAATCTTGTCAACAAGTGGAGGTTGGTTTCATTTCAGTTGTTTACTAATTATTATTGGGTAGATCTTTAGATCCTTGAAAATGTCCAATTGCACAAGCTACTAATGAAGCAAGATTTGGTTAATGAGGGAATAAGAGCAATTAGCTTGTCAGCAGTTAATTCCAACAGTCCCCAGAGAACTGCTGCATTTAGGGATATGTATCACAGGAGCTATTGACCTCTAAACCTTTCTCCTTTGCTGTCAGTCCTATTTAAAGGAAAGTCACTTATTTTGTCAGACTAATAACTGAGGAATGAAGTAGCCTATGGCTCCATCTTGCCACTCTGTTTTTCTCTTGCTAATTTTAGAAAGTTTAAAAATAGATGAATGGGTCTATTTTGGACATCATTAAAAGAGGAAATCCAAGGTGGGACTTTACAGAATCTATTGATCACCCACTGATTACCCCCAAAGTTATCTGGAGCTCATTAGTCTTTGCAGAGCTTTCTCTGCCAAAGAAAAGTTGGCTGCGAAATTTTTAAATTCAGAGATTTTTATGAGTCAAATTAATTTTGTTTGAGAATTTGATTTGGTGAGATAAAGGAGGATGATTCTGAAGTTTATTCTCATTTTGATGTTTACTGATCAAGACTGCCTTTATTTATTTATTTATTTATTTTTGCCTTTTTGTCATTTTAGGGCCACACCCGCGGCATGTGGAGGTTCCCAGACTAGGGGTCTTATTGGAGCTTTTAGCCACTGGCCTACGCCGCATCCACAGCAACGCAGGATCCAAGCCGCGTCTGCGACCTACACCACAGCTCACGGCAACACCGGGTCGTTAACCCACTGAGCAAGGCCAGGGATCAAACCCGCAACCTCATGGTTCCTATTTGGATTCGTTAACCACTGCGCCACGACGGGAACTCCGAGACTGCCTTTAAAGGGAGATGAAATTAGGTGATCCATTTGTAGCCTTTTTTTTTTTTTTGTAAGAGGGAATGTGTAAGGTTGGAATGATGATTACCTATCATAATAGATCTGAGAAAAGATCTTAGGACAACTTGACAAGTTTGAGTTTATAAAAGAGTAATAAATTAAGCTAAATAATGATTGTTCTAATCTTGGACCTCCCATTTTCAGTGTAAATCTGTGCAGAACATTCTCTCCATGTCCAGACAGTGGCTGAATCTGAGACAGATATTTCACTGAACCAATTTTGCTATTTCCCTGTCTCCTCGTTCCTACAGAAGCCTGGGACTGGAAAGTGCAAGCCTTGCCTCTCGGAAGACCAGTCAAAGGCCCCAGTCGGTCTACCCTGTGGCATGTTTCAGAGCTTCACTTATCTCACCTTTATTTTTCTCATTAGGAGCATTGTGAAGAACTCTCCTGAGCTTAAATCATCATACCAACTACAAAGGATATGAAAGTGGGAAGAAAATGAAGGTAACTAATCCTGTCTCATCCTATAGTTTTCCTAAAGGTGTCACCAATATTAGAGGGGACAGGGTTGACTTTGTTGGAATTTGAGATGCCCAATAAATAGTATTCCCTTTTCCCTCCTGAGTTCTGAGCCAAATAAGAAATAAGATAAAAGGGTAAGGTGGATAAGAACTCATGTTACCTTTATTTTAACTTAATAGAGTTCAATTCAGACTTTACTACATTCTCAAGGGAAGTTACCTTAATATTTTTAAAAATTAACAAAATTTAATTGTTTTAAACATCATATTAGAGAATGTGGTTGTTTAGGAATATGGGTTCTATCACAGACAGGCAGGCTTCCTAACAGGACTAAACCTTGGAGTTAGAAAGACTTAATCCACCCAGTCTCTGGACCATGTCCCATGGGAAAACTGCCCATGAGAACCAAGGAGCTGAGCAGAAGATATGCTCCTGCTGATGGCTACACCCTTTACATGTCTAGCTTCTCCTTCCAAATTTAGTAATGGGATTAAGTCACTGTTCTTCAAAGGAACAAGTGAGAAGGGGGCAAGAATGCTGGTGTGTCTCCCAAGTAGAATTCTCTCCCTTAGGGTAGAGAAGGACTCTTCCTTCCAACAGATGTTATAAATATAGGTTTTTAACATGATTACATTTTGGTAATTCATTAAGAAATTAAGAGTTCAGTAAAATTGAAATTCCATCTCATTAATTTAAAAATGAAGGTGATTGACAACTTTAACACCATCAGTAAACACCGAATCTTTGAATTAACTGTCTATAGAATTTGTGAAGGACCATTTTGATTCCTTAAGAGAAAGTACTAATTTGAAGTCATTTCAAAGTACTCACCAAAATTTTAAAAGGACCATGCTAATTGTAAAATATTGTTATTTACCCACGTAACTGATACAGGCATATGTATTTTGTTCTTGCCAGAACAGTCGAAATGTTGAACAAAAAGTAACTCTTTTACTTCTTGATACTCACATGTTCTACCAACATGCTCTGCCTTCAGCTTATTGACAAGTAAAGACTGCAAGGGAAAGGAATTCTGGATTGTTCCATCTTTCCCTTTCCTTCTATGCCACCATTTTCAACATAGGTGATTGATACAGTCAGGCATTACGAGTGAGAGAATATATGATGGGGTTCTCGGGTTGTTTGGTTTCTTAGAAAACTACTGCCTTCCTCCTGTGTATGAAACAAATTCACTTTCATATAGAAAGTGTGGTTTGGGGGTGGGAGTTAGCAAATAGCATACCCACAACCTTTGCTACTCATTCGATGTAACAGGTTTACCTTATATTTGCTTTGAGTTTCACTGAACTCCCGTGCATCTGAGTCCACCAGAGTTCCATGCCCAGGGGCATCATGAATGCTACCTGCAAATGGGACAGCTAGGAAGAGTAGGACTTACACTGCACATTCCTTCTCTGGTCAGATGCATCCTTTATTGTCCCATCAGACTTCACGTGTGAAACACATGTTCAAATATAAAATTAAGTATTTCAAGCCAGCTCTTGCCTAACTTTGCAATAGCCTCAAAGTTGGTCTCCCTGATTCCATTCTTGACCCACACGTAAATCAGGTGTGGGTCATTTGGGGACAAAGAGCATGAAGCCAGCCCTGGAGAAAGTGTTGAACCTAAAGGAATTCAGGCCACAGATCAGCAGCAAGGAAGGCTGACTTCTAGAATAGTGAACTGAAAGGGAGGGACAGGTGGTGGACCAACCCTTTATTTTTGCTTTAGGCCATTGTTCTCACTTTTGTCAGGAGGTTAGAGTACCAACAGCAAACAGGCCTTGTTCCAGCAGAACATCAGACTTCAGGCTATTGCCAGCAAGAGTGCTAGGTGTGACTTTCCTCTCGATAAGTACATAATAATTCTTCTCAAGTTCTTATTCGTAGTTTTATGGACCCAATTTAGCATTTGTGCTAAATGTTCCACTATGCACAAATGGATCTGAGTTTTTGCTGCATTTTTGTGGGCATCTGGCAACAACCAGTCTGGTTAAATAAAAGTTTATTATAATTTTTCAACTGATTTAGTAAAATTGGTGTAAATGTATAGCTTTAGTAAATTAAACAGCTTTCAAAGTTCTTTACACTCATTACATTTGTGACCACTTTAGAGTTTACAAAGTGCTTTTACCTACCAAATGCCCTATTTAACCCCCATAATAACCCTGTGGGGTAGGATAGGCAGACATTATTATTGCTGTGTATGGGAGTATTTACCAGACCTGTGAATCGGATTACATCCCTCCATGGCCTCAGCTGATTGGAAAGGTGGAAGCACTTAATGCAAGGAAATCAGACCATAAGCTAGACAATGAATGACCTAGTGTGACCAGATTCTGAAAGATGAACTGGGCCATTGGATGTATCTCTCAGAGGAGGTAAGGTAATTTGTTCAATACAGACCTCTTTATACAGCTCATACAGAGTCTCAACATTTCTAAAATAGATCTGTTGAGACATTTTCTCAAATTGCTCCTTTCTCCGTCTTCTCCATCTTAGTAAAAGGCACTTCTATCCACTTATTTGTTCAGCCAAAACCCTAGGAGTCATCCTCACGTCCTTCTTTTCCCTCCATCCAGTCTCTCAGCAAGCCCTGCCAGTTCCATTGATAGCTTTAGTCTATCTGCTTCTTTTCAGTGCTACTAACCATTCTCTGGCTCTTGCCTAACTTTGCAATAGACTCGAAGTTGGTCTCCCTGATTCCATTCTTGCCCCACTGTAATCCAGTCTCCACACAATCGCCATTGTGAGCTTTATAAAATGTCAATCCAACCATGTCATTTATACACTTCAATTTTTTTCAGAGGTTCTTCAGAGCTCAAGAGCTCATTGCCCTGATTTCCAAGGCTTTGCATGATGTGGAATTTGCATCCCTGTCCCTCCTGACTCTTAGCAAGCCCTTTAGCCATATTGAACTTCTCTTAGTACTTGGAGCCTATCAAGCACTATCTCAGAGATTTTGCAGTTGCTAATCCTTCTGCCTGAAAACTTCTGCCTTCAACTCTTTGCAATGCTTATTTAAAATCACTTTTAATTTAAATGTCACCTTTACAGGAGAACCTTCAATGTTACTCTCTATCCAGTTCCTATTACTCTCCATTATAGGCCTTACAATCTGTCTTATTTATTAACGTCTTTGCTTGTTCATTGACCTTCTCTCCCATCAAAAGGTAAGCTTCATTAGGGCAGGAACCTTGCCTAAATAGTTAATCACTCTATCTCTAGCATATGGAACACTACCTGGCATGTAATAGGGGATTGATAAATTTTTATTTAAATAAAGAATAGAGGGGAAGTCAAATAGACATATAAAAGTTGTTGATGTACTTGGCATTGTGGCAAACTGACATGACTTAAGCCTATGTACACGCAGAGAACTTCAAAGTTATGTGTAAGCAAAGGAGAAATGAGGTATGAAAAAGAGTGCAGAAACAAGCCAAAATCTGAAAAAGAATGAATATAGGTCTTAGAGCTGCCTTCAGTGAGAACAGTGTCCCAGTTCTTAACTCAGGACAGGGGTGTCCTGACAATAGCTCCTTTCGTCAGACACTGACCAAAATTCCAAGTTTTTGTTTTTTGGGTTTTGGTTTTTTTTAGGGCCGCAACTGCAGCATGTGGAAGTTCACAGGCTGGAGGTCAAATCAGCGCTGTAGCTGCTGGCCACAGCCATAGCAACATGGGATCCAAGCCATGTCTGCAACCTACACCACAGCTCACAGCAATGCTGGATCCTTTACCCAATGAGTGAGGTCAGCAATTGAACCTGTATCCTCATGGATACTAGTCAGTTTCATTTCCACTGAGCCACAACTGGAACTCCCTCAAGTTTTTTAAATTAGAAAACTGAGGTAATTATGCAGTCTTGTTTTCTACCACTGCAGTTTACATAAAAATTCTTTTAGCTACATGTAACATATATATAATTCAAGTGATCATGAATAAAAAAGGGACTCATTAATTCATAAAACTAGGAAGTTTGGGGACATGGCTGATCGTGGCTGGACCCAGAAGCTCAACTTACGTTATTCCCTCTCCCTCTCTCTCCCTTTGTCCTCCTCTCCTTCCTCTCTCTCTGTTTTTCCCTCTCTGGATAGACAGATTATAGATAGATAGACAGATAGAGATTTAAATATACCTTCCTGTTTCTTAAGCTTGCTTCCTTCAGTGCTATGTATTCATTCTCTGACAAGTCTCACCTCTTAGAGGAAGACACACCAAAGCCCACATTCTTACAACTCTTCATCAGAAGGAAGAGATACTCTCAGAGTTCCCACTGTGGCTCAGTGGGTTAAGAACCTGACTAATATCCATGAGGATGTGGGTTCAATCCCTGGCCTCACTCAGTGGGCTAAGAATCCGACATTGCCACAAGCTGAGGCATAGGTTGCGGATGTGGCTCAGATCTGGTGTTGCTGTGGCTGTGGCTGTAGCTAGCAGTTGCAGCTCAGATTCAGCCCTTAGCCTGGGAACTTCCATATGTTGCAGATGCAGCCATAAAAAGAAAAAAAAGGAAAAAGAATACCAGAAGGAAGAGATAATCTATCCTAATGTCCTTAAGTGATTTCACAGGGCTATTATACCTGACTCAATTTGCATAGGTCCAACTAACAATGAATTTTCTTAAAAAAAACTTTGATTCCACTGATTCCATTTATAATAGAATCAAAAACAATAACACACATAGGAATAAATTTAAATAAGGCAGTGAAAGAACTCTACTCTGGAAACTATAAGACATTGAAGAAAGAAATCAAAGAAGACACAAATAAATGGAAAGATATTTATGTTCATGGATTAGAAGACTGACTATTGTTAAAATGTCAATACTACCAAAAGCTATCTATAGATTCAGTACAATCCTTATCAAGATTCCAATTGATACTGATTACAGAAACAGAAAAAACACTCCTTTTATTCAACATAGTATTGGAAGTCCTAGCCACAGCAATCAGACAAACAAAAGAAATAAAAGGTATCCAAACTGGAAGAGAAGAGGTAAAGTTGTCACTGTACACAGATGACATGATACTGTATATAGAAAACCCTAAGGACTCCACACAAAAACTACTCAAACTGATCAACGAATTCAGCAAAGCAAGATATAATATTAACATTCAGAAATCAGTTGCATTTCTGTATGCTAACAATGAAATATTGGAAAAGGAATGCAAAAATACATTTTAAAATTGCACCCAAAAAAATCAAATACCTGAGAATAAACCTGATCAAGGAGGTGAAAGACTTATATGCTGAGAACTGTAAAACATTAATCAAGGAAATTAAAGTGGATGCAAAGAAATGGAAAGATATTCCATGCTCCTGGGTTGGAAAAATTAATATTGTAAAAATGGCCATACTACCCAAAGCAATCTACAGACTCAGTGCAATCCCTATCAAATTATCCATGACATTTTTCATAGAACTAGAGCAAACAATCCAAAAATTTATATGGAACCACAAAAGATCCAGAATAGACAAAGCAATCCTGAGGAACAAAAACCAAGCAGGAGGTATAACTCTCCCAGACTTCAGGCAAAATTACAAAACTACAGTAATCAAGACTGGTACCAAAACAGACTTACAGACCAATGGAACAGAATAGAGAACCCAGAAATAAACCCAGACGCCTATGGTCAATTAATCTTTGACAAAGGAGGCAAGAATATAAAATGGGAAAAAGACAGTCTTTTCAGCAAGTGGTGCTGGGAAAACTGGATAGCCACATGTAAATCAATGAAACTGGAACACAGCCTCACACCATGCACAAAAATAAACTCAAAATGGCTTCAAAACTTAAATATAAGACAAGACATCATCAAACTTCTAGAAGAGAACAGAGGCAAAACATTCTCTGACATCACCCTTACAAATGTTCTCTCAGGTCAGTCTCCCAAGGCAACAGAAATAAAAGCAAAAATAAACTGATGGGACCTACTCAAACTGACAAGCTTTTACACAGCAAAGGGAACCATAAAAAAAAACCAAAAAGATAACTTACAGAATGGGAGAAAATAGTGTCAAATGAGGCAACTGACAAGGGCTTAGCCTCTAAAATATACAAACAACTTATACAACTCAACAGCAAAAAGCCAACAACCCAGTTGAAAAATGGGCAAAAGATCTGAACAGACATGTCTCCAAAGAAGATACACAGATGGCCAACAAACACATGAAAAAATGCTCAACATCACTGATTATTATGCAAATCAAAACTAATATGAGGTATCACTTCATACCAGTCAGTGACCATCATTAGTTAATAGCAAATAGCACAAATAGCAAATGCTGGAGAGGATGTGGAGAAAAGGAACCCTCCTGCATTGTTGGTGGAAATGTAAATTGGAACAGCCCCTATGGAAAACAGTATAGAGGTACCTTGGAAAACTAAATACAGAACTACCATATGATTCAGCAACCCCACTCTTGGGTATATATCCTGACAAAACTTTCCTTGAAAAAGACACATGCACCCATGCGTTCACTGCAGTACTCTTCACAATAGGCAACACATGGAAACAACCTAAATGTCCATCAACAGATGAATGGATTAAGATGTGGTATATATACACAATGGAATACTACTCAGCCATAAAAAACTACAAACTAATGCCGTTTGCAGCAACATGGATGGAACCAGAGACTCTCATACTGAGTGAAGTCAGAAAGAGAAAGACAAATACCATATGATATCACTTATATATGGAATCTAATATGTGGCACAAATGAACTTTCCCAGAGAAAAGGAAATCACGGACTTTGAAGAACAGACTTGTGGTTGCCAAGGGGGAGGAGGGAGTGGGATGGACTGGGAATTTGAGGTTAATAGATGCAAACTATCACATTCAAATTTATATGGAACCACAAAAAATAATAATAACCAAAGAAATCCTAAGAAGGAAGAACAGAGCAGGAGGCATCACACTTCATGATTTCAATCTATACTGTAAATCTCTAGTCACTAAAACAGTGTGGTATTGGCATAAAAACAGACCAATAAACCAATAGAACAGAATCAGAAGCATAGAAATAAACACAGGTTGACTGTATGGTCAACTAATATTTGACAAGGGAGTCAAGAATACTCAATGGACAAAAGACAGACTTTTCAACAAATCATGCTGGGGTAATTGACCACCCACAAGTGAAAGAATCAGATTGATGCCCATCTTATAGAACTCATAAAAAGTAACCCATAATGGATTAGAGACTTAAATGTAAGTGCATGCAACCATGAAAATCTTAGGAAAAAAAAAAAACATGGACTAAAGTTCCTTGACATAGGTCTTGGTAATAATTTTTTGGATCTGACACCTAAAGCACAAGCAACAAAATAAAAAATAGGAATTCCCATTATGGCACAGTGGAAACAAAGCCGACTAGGATCCATGAGGTTGCAGGTTCCATCCCTGGCCTTGCTCAGTGAGTTGAGGATCCGGTGTTGACGTGAGCTGTGGTGTGGGTTGCAGATGTGGCTCAGATCTGGCATTGCTGTTGCTGTGGCATAGGCTGGTGGCCACAGCTCCGATTTGACCCTTAGTCTGGGAACGTCCATATGCTGCAGGTGCAGCCCTAAAAAGACAAAAAGACAAAAAATAAAATAAAATAAACAAATTGTACTACATCAAACTAAAAACCTTCAGCATAGCAAAATAAAACCATCAACAAAGTGAAAAGACAATGTACAGATTTGAAAAAATATTTGTAAACCATATAAAGGATTAATATCCAAATTATATAAAAAACTCATTCAACTCAATGGCAAAAAAAAAAAAATATCCAGTAATAACTCAGTTGAAAAATAAAGGACCTGAATAGACATTTCTCCAAAAAAAAAGATATACAAAAGGCTGAGAAGTAATTGAAAATAAAAATGTTCAACATCACTAGTCATTAGAGAAATGCAAACTAAAACCACAATAAGATATCACCTCACACCTGTTAGAATGACCACAATCAAAAATAAAAGTGATAGCAAATTGTGGCATGAATGTTGAGAAAAGACAATTCTTATGCTTTTTTGTTGGGAATGTAAATTAGTGCAGACACTATGAAAAGCAATACAGTGGATCCTCAAAAAGGTAAAAATAGAATTACCATATGATCTAGCAATTCCAGTTCTGGGAATATATCCAAAGGAAATGAAAACACTAACTTGAAAAGATATCTGCACCCCCCTTCATAGCAGCATTGTTTACGGTAGCCAAGACAGGTAAACAACCTAAATGTCCATTGATCAATGAACGGGTAAAGAAGTTGATATATTACTCAGCTATCAAAAAAATGGGAAAATCTGGAGTTCCCGTTGTGGCACAGTGGTTAACAAATCCGACTAGGAACCATGAGGTTGCAGCTTCGATCCCTGGCCTCGCTCAGTGGGTTAATGATCCGGCTGTGGTACAGGTCACAGACACAGCTCGGATCCTGCTTTGCTGTGGCTCTGGCCTAGGCCGGTGGCTATAGCTCCGATTCAACCCCTCACTTGGGAACCTCCATATGCTCCAGGTACAGCCCTAAAAGAACAAAAAAGACAAAAAAAAGGGAAAATCCTGTCATTTGTGACAACATTGTTGCATCTTAAAGGCATTATGCTAGGTAGAATAAATCAGAGAAAGACAAAAACTACGTCATCTCACTTATATGTGGAATCTTAAAAAAAAAAAGAAAACTAATCAAAACCCAAAACAAAACAAAAAATCCCTAACACCAAATTCATAGAAAAGAGATCAGATTTGTGGTTACCAGAGGCAGAGGGAAATTAGAGGAAGGTAGTCAAAAGGTACACATTTCCAGTTAGAAGTAAAACAAGTGCTAGGGTTGTAAAGTACAACATGACAATATCTAAGGCTGCTGTATGATACATAGGAAAGTTGTTAAGAGAATATATCCTGTGAGTTTTTAATACGAGAAGAACATTTTTTTCCTTTTTTCTTCTTTTTAATCGGATCTATATGAGAAGATGTGTGTTAGCTGAACCTATTATGGTAGTCATTTCACAATATATGAAAACCAAACCATCATGCTATATGCCCTAAATATATACGATGATATGTGTCAATTTTTCTCAATAAAACTGAGATAATTGCGTAGATCCAGAAAGCTAAGTCACTGTGAATGATTATCCTAGATGACCTGTCCAATCTTGTGGCCAGCAAGCCTGGCACAATGATAAACAAACAACTTACAAAGGCCATATGGAATGAGTAAGGTGTGACTTCCCCAAGGAAGAGATGCTGGCAGACAAAACTGACACATCCTGTGCTACTCTATTCTGGCCCCGTCCCACATGCTTTTCAATTCCCTACATACACCATCCTTTTTTATATGACCAGGGCTTTTCATATGCCCTTTTCTTGGGTTCTTTTCTTTCTTAGCTGCTTAGTGAACTCAAGATGAGATGGTTAATCACAAAGCAATCCATGCATACCTCCACGACAGCCAGCTCACTTTCCTGTGTTCTTTATCTTTGTTTATATGTCCATCTTTCCTTGTCAGACTATGAGTCTTGACTTCAAAGAGTGAGCAAGTACTCAATATAATAGACGCTTCACAGACAAATGGATGTGTGACTGTTTCACATGCAAAGGTCCCGCAGCTAGGAGTTCCAGCTATGGCACAGTGGGTTGAGGATCTGACTGACGTGGCTCAAAGTCGCTGAGGAGGTATGGGTTCAATCCCCTGCCCAGTGCAATAGGTTAAAGGATCTGGCATTGCTGCAGTCATGGCTCAGTTCACAGCTGCGGCTCAGACTCAGTCCCTGGCCTGGGAATTTCCATGTGCCTCAGGTGTTAAAAAAAAAAAAAAAAAAAAAAAAACACAGCTAATAAATTATAGAGCCAAGAGTAGAATCTGGTGTTTTTCCCTTGGCCTGGTCTTCAAAACATGTATGGCATTATAATTGTACAAGACTCTTATGAACAAAAACTGTAATTTTGTTTGTGGGGATCTCCAGACTCCTTACCAAGACATACAAGTCCATACTCACAGCATGGACTTCCCTTCCCTTTTTGACCCTATCTTCCACCATTCTTGCACAACCAGATTTCTGCCTCAAGTACTCAAACTGTTTCTCTGCCTGAAATGCCCTTCCCAAGATATCCGCAATTAAATCCCGTATATCTCTGCTCAGATATCATTATATTAAAAAGGGCTTTCCTGTCCAGACTGCCCACTACCCGGTTCCCAACATCATTCTCTAACCCTTGCACCTGGTTTTCTTTTTCCTCAAGCACTTACAACTAACTGACATATTTATTTTTTATATTATCCCTCTCTCATACATACACACACACACGATTGTAAGCTCCATTAAATACTAATTTACTGTTTTATTCATATTCAACAAATAGTTGTTGAGTGATGGAATGAATAAATACCCAGTACTTTAATGCAAACTTTTTCAAAGTATACTGTACCCAGTTATAACAATAATTCTCTTAAACTGCACTGAAGATGGCTCTTACTAGTGAGATTGAATTCCAGTGTTTAGGCTAGGCCTGACTCGAGTCGATGAGGTATTTCTTATTTCTAGAGAACTGGACCAGAAGGCAAGAAACTGGACTAGATGTTGTGAAGGACACAAATAGGGTTAAAAGAAGATACAGAATTTAGGAGACTTTGGTCTAGTAGAAGAGAGAAAATTGCAGGGAGTCTGAAGATAGATGTTATGAATTCTCAGAAGAGAAAGAGAGAATTCTTATTGGGAGAATCAGAGAAAAACCTGAAGGATGATCTCTTGTCTCACTTAGCACCAAAGAACAGATACCTGAGAAAGACAACTGCCTACAGAAGAGACAGAGAAATCAAAGCCATGGGACCATAACAGAAAGTCTAGTCTACCTTGACTAACACTAATGGGAATAGAAGAGGTAAAGATGGACTAATCCATTGAGATGCTGAGTAGTGTGGACTGTGAAAGGTGGGTGTGGAAACTTGTGTTCAAACCCACACAGGGCTTCGTGGACAAACCTAACATTTTTGAAACTAGTTCTTTAGCACTAGATTGAAATATCAATACTTCCTTATCAGCATTCTAACGAACATATTTGAAAGCATTGCCACATACTATATTTCATCAATCTTGGGTTTTTTTGATTGTTTATTATTCAGAAGACATTGTTGTCTATCTGTGGAAACAATTTGAACAAAGAAGTGACACATTCAGAGCTCTTCCTTATTATCAAATTACCTGTGAAATCTGATATGATTTGGCCTTCCCTTGACCAGATGTTTTTGAAATGCCAAACTCAATTTCCTAGTCCCCTATATGTCAACCAAAGACACAGTGACAGCCTTAGCCTCTTCTTCATATGTATGCCACAAATGGACATTAAATTTTTTTTTGGAAAAGTTATGAGGTATTAAAGCCAAACCACCTGGGTTTGCTGCTGCCTTTTCCATGCAATAACTGTGTGACCTTGCCCAGGACACTTGAGTTCTCCATACTGCTGATTGGTGCTATGAAAATTAAATAAGGTAATGTGTATCAAGTACTTAGTACAGAACCTGGCATATAATAAATAGTCAATAAATATTAGCTATCGTGATGCCACTTATGTCCTCTTAGATCCTAACCAGATAAGGATATAAAATTTAGTAATTTGGTTTTCATGCTTTTTGTTAATAAAATGTTATAAAAATTAGACTTTTGAACTGAAGAATGTATATAAGTTTAAAAGATATGAAAAATAGGACTTCATCAAAATTAAAGACCTTTATGTATCAAAGGAAACTATCAAGAAAGTGAAAAGACAACCTATAGAATGGGAGAAAATATTTGCAAACTATATATCTGATAAGGGTCTAATATCCAGACTGTATAAACAACACTTCCAACTTAATAACAAAAAGACAATTCAATTTTAAAATGGGAGTTCCCGTCGTGGCTCAGTGGTTAACGAGTCCGACTAGTAACCATGAGGTTGCAGGTTCGATCCCTGGCCTTGCTCAGTAGGTTAAGGATCCGGTGTTGCCGTGAGCTGTGGTGTAGGTTGCATACGCGGCTTGGATCCTGCGTTGCTGTAGTTGTGGTGTAGGCCAGAGGCTACAGCTCCGAGTCAGCCCCTAGCCTGGGGCCTCCATATGCTGAGTGCGGCCCTAGAAAAGGCAAAAAAAAAAAAAAGACAAAAAAAATTTTTTTAAATGTACAGAGGACTTGTGCAGACATTACTCCAAAGGAGATATACGACTGGCCAATAAGCACATGAAAAGATGCTCAATATCATTAATCATTAGAGAAATGCAAATCAAAACCAGAATGAGATGCCACTTCACACCCACTAAGATGGCTATCATTAAAAATCCCAGAAAACAGGTGTTAGTGAGGATGTGCCTTGCTGGTAGGAATGTAAAATGATTCAACTGCAGTGGAAAACAATTTAATGATAAAGTTTAACTCACAAACTTAAACACAAAATTACTATGTAATCAATCAATTCTACTCCTAGGTAAATACTCCTCAAAATTGAAATTAGGTATTCAAACAAATACATGTACAAGCATTTTTTGTTTTGTTTTTTGTTCTTTTGCTTATTTTATTTTGTGGCCACCCATAGCATATGGAATTTCCTAGGCCAGGGATCATATCTGAGCTGAAGCTCTGACCTACGTCACAGCTAGGGCAACACTGGATCCTTAACCTGCTGCACAATAGTGATAACTCCCACAAGCATGTTCATAGCAGCACTATTCAAAGTAACAAAAAGGTGGAAACAGCCCAAATATCCATTAACTGATGAACAGATAAACATATTGTGATGTACATAGGCAATGGAAAATTATTCAGCCATAAAAAATGAAGTACTAATATATGCATGCTGCTGCATGGATAAACCTAGAAAACATGCTAAGTAAAAGGAGCCAAATACAAAAAAATGTGCATATTATATGATTCCACGTATATGAAATATCCAGAAATGTAAATTCACAGAGAAAGGACACTGGTGGTTGGTTGCCAGGGGCTGGGAGAAGAGAGGAATAAGGAGCAGCTGCTTAATTGGAGACATGGATTCCTTTTAAGGTGAAGAAAATGTTTTGGAACTAGATAAAGTTGGCAGTGGCACAATATTGTGTATATTCTAAATGCCACTCAATTGTTAATTTTTAAGCAGTTAACTTTACCTTATATAAATCTCAATTCAAAAAAATAGGAACACAAAATGATTATTTCATAAAAATATTAACATTACAGACTTTTCTCTCTCCCATTTTGTACTCCCATAGCAAATGTTTCCTCCCTTATAGCCTGTTGTCCCATGTGTTCTATTTTATTTTATATACACATCTACTATGGGGCTCAGTAAACTGTGTCCCACAGGCCAAATTTGGCCCACAGCTTATTTTTGTGTGGCCCATAAGCTGAGAACAGTTTTTATGTTTTCAAATGATTGAAAGAAAATCAAAGCAAGAATAATATTTTGTAATACATGAAAATAATATGAAATTCAAATATGTGTCCATTCATAAAGTTTTATCAGAAAATGACAACTCATTCTTTTGTTTATTATCTACGGCTGCTTTCATTCTACAATAGTAAAGTAGCTGGCAACAGAGATTATATGGCCTGAAAAGCTGAAAATATTTACTGTCTGCCCCTTTACAGAATGTTGTTGACCCTTGATCTTAGTTGATCAGGATGATCTGTGTCTAAGGGGAAGAAATTTCTCAAGTTCCCAGGCTGATGATTTACATTCCCCAGATTTTTGATAAATGCCTCTTACTTTAACACCACTGTAATTTTTTTTTTGTATTCAAATGTATGCCACAGGATTCCTGCTTCTATATGCTAATAAAATTGAAAGCACTAATTTCTTCATATTTCTACAAAGTTTGACACTTTCCTAGTTTGATATTTAGCATATGAATTCTACAAAGGATTTTTTTTTAACATAAACTCCATGGTGCAATAAGAATTTATCATACCTAAAAAGAGATGTAATTTTGCAGTCTTTAAAAAGAGTAAAATAGATGTTCATGTTGAAATCTTTAAAATTACACTAATGTACCATTCAAACTTAAAATGTCAGCACATAAAACTATGTTAGTTTTCTAGCACAAAAATAAATTAAAGACTAAAAAGTTCTGATCCCTGGCATTCCTCTCTTGATAAATTCAAAACTGGTAGTACATTAGTTTAAAAAAATTCTATGTTTAATATTCAGTTTATTGGGTGATACAGAATTCTGTCATCGGTTTTACAATGTGAGACACCACATATGTTCAGGAGTATATAGGTAAAGATGTAAACACTAAACATGCCCAGAGTAGATTCGGGGCGGGGGAAAGAAGCAAAAATAACAGAGAGACTAGATCTTTTTTCTTGATTTCAGGTGACAAGCCAAAATCTCTATTAAATACAAGGATACTAAGTAGAAATCACTTATTTCTCAGACATTTTTCCAGCAAAATTTCTTCTTTCTCTGACTTCTAGTATCTTTTATTATTTATATCTCTTTGCTTCATTCAGAGATTGCCTGAGTGGCCTGGAACTGTGAGTATAATCAATGCAATGACATTAATGTTGAGTAAAGAGTAAACTGTTGGGAGTTCAGAGACCTCCACACAAAGCCATGTGACCTTAGGTCTGTTCTTTTAGCTTTCATCATCCATGATGACGAAGGTAACCCCATGGCTTCTGAGGGCTATTCCATTCTAACGTCCTGCGCAGCCAAATAATAACTTATATTTATTTTTGGCATTTGTGATTGACAAGGTGTTCAATAATTTGGGTGTATCATATTTTATAGTAATATGCAGATCTGGGCTTTATATTTCTTCTTTCTCCAATAATCTATGTACGTCTACTAGTGTAGTAGCCCTGTATTTAATAGGGCAACATGAAAGAGTTTTCAAAGGATGAAAAAGCTATATACATGTAAATTATTATTATTAAATTAAATCACACCATATTAGGGTTAGGAGAATATGCAGTTCACCTACATGACTTTTCATTTCACAATTAAGAAAACTGGATGAACTCTGCAGTAAGCGCTGGAGATTTGAGTTTTTCTACTCTTCCATGTTACCCCACTCACAGGAACTGCATTCCAAACCCTTGCTGTTCCTGCAGCATTTGCCTATGTTGGCTTCCTCAATTATAATGTTTTTCAGGCAATATTCTGTTTTCTCACACTCTTACTTTTCTATTCCCATGGCTTGATTTCAACCTAGTCTCTGTCGGCAAATCATTGCATTCTCTGTCTGGTTTATCAAACAGTTATATCTTACTAGTGTATTTACATTTCATCCAAGCATAAGAGGTATATATATGGCTCATTAGAATTTAGGGCTAATAACGTAAGGTGAAGAAAAAGAAACAAAGATGAAATAGGGGAAATTTTTGTCTTATCGTGACCATTTTGATGTCAGATTCTTCAAAACTGTGGTTTTATAAAGGAACATAAATTAATCTGGCAAATTACACTGTGTTAACCAAAAGGTCAACAATAGTGTTAAGATACTGCTGGCAAGAGTCCATTCGCTCAATCCTTCAACAGAAATTTATGGAGCCCTATAAATAGCAAGCCACTATAGGAGACTGACTGAAATAAACAGATAAATGAGTCCCTTTTTATGAATAAAATTTAAGAAATAATCATAATAATTCAAATGTATTGACTCTTTACTATATGCCATGCCCTGTGCTGAGTATCTTACATGAATTATCTCTTTTTATCTATATAATATGTTGTATTTTATTATATTATGTGGATATCAAGCTTAAATTCGACCCTTGATAAAGTTTCCAGTACCATGCTTAGAGCATTTTCACTTCTCACAAAATATTAATTTCCTCTCTGCCCTACTTTGATTTCATGGGAGACAACACTATCTTTCCTTCTAGAAAATATCTCCTAGATAGTAGTGGATTTCCAGAGTGGAATGGATAATGCCCACAAAGAACCTGCTGACAATGTAGGAAATACCCCTCAGGGCCAAAGTGCAGCTTAGAGAAGTGGAATAAAGCTCAGCTGAGGCAGAAATGGAGCAAATGCTCATCTGAGGACTCCAGAGATGGTGAACACAAGAGCTGCCTGGAAATGGGAGGTCAACCATAAAGAGTTGAGACAAGAGGTCTGGGCTCTGCTTAGTCACGTAAAGGCTCCTGCAGTTGGGGGAGGCCTGGCTCCAAGGAACACAGTGAAGGAAGCGTGGGCAGAGGCACAGATGACAGATTTTGAGTCTGTCTCATGCCCCAGCCTAGAGCCTTCAGACCATGACTTCCAGAACCACAACAAACCAACACTTTCCACAGAGATGGGAAGGAAGTTGCTAGAACAAACACTGTCCTGAAACTTGCCCCAAATCTGAACCTAATCAAACCCCAATGTTTTCTTGAGGTCAGAAAAGGCCTGGCTTAGCATTTTTAAAACAATATCTATTTGCCTTTTGTCTCCCTTTTGCAGCCAAAAGTGGAAGTTCTAAAAACCCATTAAAAACTTTCGGTTTTCTTTTGTATTTACTTCTTTACTCCATGCTTTGCCTAGCCAAAACCAGAAAATGCTGGGACGGCACAAGCTCTTTCTCCTGAGATATCCAGATCAAAGTTGTCTGGAACTGCTTTGGCTAAGCAACTGAATTTTTCCATTCTTATCCAAACCATTGCTTCAAACCCTTGCAATTTACTCATATGCATCCACCTTCTCAAGTGTTCTGAAGCATTTCTTTCAGCACACACATTGGCCTTCAACGGGTAATAAGCAATTGCGTGTTGGCAAAAGTTTCATTTTCAAGTTTGTACCCCCTTACCATCATCCAACAAAGAGAACAAGAACTTCTGGCAACTTCCTCTACTCTCTGTATTCCAAACAGATCGGAAGTATAGGAAAGTATAGGAAAGGCAACATTAAAGACACTTTTGCATAGAGATGTATTATTTTCAGTGTATTTTACGCTGCTAAATTAGCCTCTTCCTTAAGTATAGAAATTACTTTGGCCAAATAAAATTTTAAGGCAGCTCATGTTATGCAACTGGAAAACCGTTCCACTCTTAAAGCTTTAGAGAGCTTGGTGGGTGGGGGCTGTCACCCAAATTTGCCCTATCAGAAAACTTGCGTGTTGTTGGATAACCCAAAATCTGCGTTTATTTCTCTACAAGTCACCTTACTCTAAATGACTTTGATCCATAGTACGTACCTTTCAGGAAATTATTGAGTAAAAGGGGTTGCATGCCACAATCATAATTTTGTCTTCATTAAAAAAAAAATTCAGTTTGTCTGTAATAGATTTTACCACGGCAATTCCTAGGTTGATTTTCTTTCTTCCACGGGATACAACAGCACACTAGAATTTGTCTTACCAAAAAAAACAACTCTCAGAGAAGTCCGCCTTCTTAATGGGATGAAGAAAATTTATAATGCTGTCCTACTCAAAGCTGCTGAGAAAACGCCACATTAATGCCTGTCCTTGCCAGTGACCTGTTTTAGCCTCAGCTCCTCTTTGGACACTAAGGCATTTCTTCAAAGATTTTATACAGCCTTGGCTATTCTGGGCCTTGCATTTGGGCTTTGTGCATTCATTATCACAATCTTTTTCTAATGCCAAATGAAAACCACGTTTATGATCAGAGAGATGAACATCTAAGGTCAGCATCCCTGTCTCAATTACTGATGTTTCCAAAATATGCAAGTGATTCTTTAGCTTTATAAACCTCCACCTGCTTCTTCCTTTCATATAATTCACCTTTGTTCAGTTATTTTGCGCCACCCCTGGTGTGTTTTTAAATATATTTCAAACCCCTAAGCAACCCCATTTCAGCTGATTGGCTTCAGAGAACTCTAATGCCGGCCAGGCATTTTGCTGCAACCCCATTTAGACTCAGCGGGAAGAGCAGATTTAAAAGGCAGATTACGTTTTTAGCTTTTTAAAAACTGCTTTATTAGAGAGGCTAAAAGCCATAGTGGAGGTAAGCTGAATTCTTTTGAAATACAAGCAACTTCAAGACATCTAGGGAGCAGTTCCTCTCCTGTGGGGCTCTTCCCTTCGGGTTTCAGTGATGGCAGGGACCAACTGGCTCCAGGCTTTATTCTTAAGGATCCTCGTGGCTCCAACAACAGAATCCATAAAAGCACCAAGGAGATTTCATGTAAGGGTTAGAGACCTTTAAAAAGCAGCTGACTAAGATTCCCATCCCTGGACTTCTGGCAGGGCATTTTGTATGAAAGGGTGGCTTACACACCGGCCTCCATTAATTGTAGCAGTTGGCCAAGAGACAGTCGGTAGAGAACCATGGTGAGTATATGAAAAGCCACTAAGAGAAGAAGAGAGAATATCTGCAGGCCAGATTCCTATGGCAGGCAGCTAGGAGTCTAAAAAGGTGGGGGGATGAATAGGTAGATAGACAGATAGACAGGCAGATGGGCAGATGGGAAGATAGCTTAAAAGGAGGCCGCAGCAGTGCCTACTGCTTCACACGTCATTTTACAGTAGGTTATTGATGCTTTCTCTTTCCCTAATTTGGGGCTCTGTTTATTACAGGAACTGCTTGTAAAATGGTTGAGGGTCCGTGAAAGGAGGTGGGAGTAATGAGATTTCAGTAAGATACCATATGGAAGGTTTGGTTTAGAGCTTCTGAGATGAGATGAACACTACTGGGTTTTGAGAATGTTTCTGGAGAGAATGCACTAAGGAGCAGGCTGGGTCCTATTTAAAGGCAAGATACAGGCTTAAACCAGAGATGGAACTAATCAGAGAAGACAAATGCAGGGCATCTGTGCTGCCACCCACGCCCCCTGTGGCCAAAGAGAACATCAGCAAGTAATCATATTTCCTGTGCCAAGCCCAGACACAGCTTTAGAATCCTCCTCAGCAGGCTGCTGCAATCCTGGATTAGCCTGGGGATATTCCTAGAGATGTTTATGGGTCAGTTTAGAACCCAACACAAATTCCCATGGGTTGGGCAAACAGGTAGCAGAACTGAGAGGCACTAGCAGGATGGGGACTTCCATGCAGGCCCCATCCAAGCAGGGCGGCAGGTATTCAGCTTCAGATGTTACCCCACAGAAATCTAGGACCCGTGTCACCAGATTTTTCAAAAATAAATAGAAACTCAGTTGGAATCTCTTGATTTTTAAATGTTGGGTCCAAAAAGAGGGGGAAAGCAAGTGCTGTGTGGGCCAAACCAAATATGTAGGCAGAAAAAAATAAAATTAAAATACACCTGTGGGCTGGTGTAGCTTCCAGGCTTAGAAGAATTGAAGGAAGATTCCAGTTTGCTCTTATCTTGCCTGAACTACCTTGCTACCATCCACAGCTTAAAAACAAAAGAAAAACATCTCACCAGGACTTGAAGAGGGCATGTGACAAATTGCAGAAAATTATAGCCAGTGCTTTGTGGTTGCTGATCTCCCCTGGGTTACACACTAGCAGAGTCTTAAAAAAAATAGGCAAACTTCAAAGATCAACGTTTCCAAGGCTGCAGAGGGGACCTTTCAACCAGCTGCTTTTGTCCAGATCCTCCCCCATCCCAACCCCTTTTTGTCAATCACAAAGCAGTTGTCTTAAAGCTCAGAGTCTGATATTGTCAGAGGCTAATGACAATGTCAGAGGTGCTAGCTGCTCATCGCTTATTTCAGTATTCCAACCCTCTCAGTCTTTGGGCTGTTTACATACAATTTCCTTCTGGGTGGAACTTTGTTTTTCCTTTCCTTCTTTTGAGGCTGTTGTTTTTTCTTAAAATAGGAGGTCATTTCAGGCAGAAATGTGTTTTCGTCTCCTTGCTTCCTCTATGGCTGGGACTGGGGCCCTTTTGGAAAGAAGGAAATTTCCACTTTGTTTACGAGGAGGGATTGGTTTTCTTTGAATATCCCATTAATTCGCTGGGTAGGGAGTTTGGAGTTCCTAGGATTATCAAGGGAGATCAGGAAAGTTATTTTAAAGGCATTTCTTTGGTTTTTTAAAATGTTATGGATTCTGCTTTTCTTATTCTTTTTCTCAAACCAGTTCACGTTTTCCCAGTAAATCTAAGCTTCCCATATGTCTGTCCCTGCATTTCAGCTCTCTACATTGTCTTCCCAAGATCTTTCAGCTGGGCTTGTCAGTCTGGATCATTTGACCAGCATTCTGGACCAGTTCCAGCATGAGTCATGGTTTTGTACTCTGGGTTGGAAGAGTAATTTTCCCTTTTCCTTTAAAATGCAGCTGTTGACCCATTACTGTTACTGGAAAAGACAGACTTGATCATGTATCCCTTTCTCCTCCCCATCCTCGCATCTTCACGGGCTATATCTGTCAAGCAATCCATCACCCACACCAAACAATGTCAGTCTGCACCCAGGTGGGCGTGGACTGTTCTAGGCACTATTGAGAGTTTACCCTGGACCTCTGGAAGGATACAGTCTAAGACAGAACATTAAATGAAAACAGTTTCCAAGCATCCCAAAGCCAAACGGAATAAAATTGCTCTAAGTAAGTCTTGGGATGATTTTGGTAGGTTTGATGCAAAAGAAATGTTAATTTTAAAATAATTTATTCGAGGCCACTCCCAATGTGTGATTTATTTAAAGGACTATGTTCACTAACAAATAATGCTCAAAAATCTCAATGAAATGGATTCAAGCTATCACTTTTGATTTTTCAGTATCATTCCATTTCATAAATGCTTGTGTTTATTCTGACCCAGAGAACAAAGGTAAATAATGAAGAATAAGGTGGGTAATAAGAAGGAATGAGATCTGGAAATATGTGACCAAAGCAGCTAAGGATGGAAGTTAGGACCATGGATTTAGAGCCAAATAGATGTGAGATGGAGTCTCAGCCACACTGGTTCTAGCTGAGTAGTCTCAGGCAAGTTACTCGTTATGTCTATTCAATTTTCTCATCTGTGAAATAGGAATAATAATAGTACCTGTTTCACAGAGTTGTTGTGGATTAATATGTTAAAGACATATTAAGTGCTCATCAACACCAACACAGAAATAATTCTGACCTTTATAGGGCACTATTGTGCATCAGACCTTTACTGGAATAACTCTGTGTAGCAGATAGTATTATTATCCTCATTTTACAGATGAGGAAATAGGGACTCAGAGGAGTTAAGGAACTTATCCAGGGCCACAGAACTACTGAGTAACCAAACCAGGATTCTAACCTAAGTGAACTGGCATTGAGTCTAAGCCCTTAGCCACTATGTAGCTTTTGTTATTGACATGTTTTTAATGTGTCACCAGTCTTCATTATTCCAGGTGATGCCTGAATTAATTTCTTCCTTAATTCAACTTACCTTGCTTATGACCACATATATAGTGTTGTACACTGAACAGAGAGGTTCAAAATGTCACTTCTGTTCTCCATAAAATAATAATCTCTCTCACGCTTTTTCTCTCCCTCCCCCCAAAACACACTCTCTTCACACACAAACACACACACACACACACACACACACACATAGAAACACACAGATTTGGTTATCTCCACTGGGCTCTACTTCCTAAATCAGAGGAGTAAATGAGTAAATGATGTTTATCAAAAATATTGTCCACAGTATAAAAATAAAAAGGGGTTCCTAGTAGGTTTTTGCTTTTTAGTTAACCAAGAGTAGGTTATTTAAAATCTCTTGTTCCCTTAGCATTCTGGTTAATTGAAGTTTTTCTGTGCAACAAAATAAATACACGTTTGAAATTACAGAGTCAAATAGCTTCAATTCCAAAAGGTACAAACTGCTCTAATTTCTAGTTTTTAAAGAAGCAAACATCTTAAAGTACCAATTTTCATTGTTCTGAGCAATGAAATTTGAAGAATTGGAAGGAGTGGGAGAGTATGACATCAGAAATAGAAATCTGAAACAGGGCCAGAAGGTCGTCACAGTAATGTATTCTACTAATCAAGAAACTAAACACCGTAGGATGTGTTTGCTTATTTATGACAATATGCAGTCCTCAGATATAGCTTACCTTTTATTTTGTATTTTACTTTATAGTATATGACCTCATTTGATTTCCATGGGAGAAATAATATTTAATATTAGCTGAGAAGAGAGTAGAAATAGTACCAATTCATTTTCTGGAGGAGGAAACTGAGGCTCAGAGATCCAATGGTTTGACCTAGGTCACCCAGCTGGTTGCTTGCAGTGCCAGGACTTGTTTCTGCTAAATCACAGTTCCCACTGGCACTTTTCCTGAGCTCAGTTTGACAGTTTGCTTACACCAAGATGGCTGTTCCCCAAGGTTTGAGAACCAGGAATTATTTCTGTGGGGCAAAGTCCAGAAAAAGAGGCAATAATGCATATGGATACACCCCTCCCAAAGCAGCTCAAAAGGTCCAAGGCAGTGTTGGAAGAAGAGAGGTCATTGGCAGGAGAGGGAGGCATTACATGGGTTAAAGTCCCAATTTTCCCACATCTGGCTGTGCTCATCCCATATTTTATTTTATTTTAAAACTACTGGCTCTCCAGTCAAACCGTAGGGATTGAATCCTGGCTCCACTGTTCACCAGCCTCTTTTTGCCCCATTTGTTTGTTGGTAGAATAGGATTCATAACAGTACTGATTTTGTGGGGTTTATGTGAGAATTCAACAAGAGAACTTATGTAAGAGGTTTAGCATTGTAACTGATGCATGGTGAGTATTTAATGAACACCAACTATTGTCATCATAATTATTTCATGCAGAAATATAAATGGAGCAGCCAGGACCTGAACCCAGTCAACCAAACTCCAGAGACCATTTACTTAACTATAATCCTATACTGAGTTTGTGCTTGCTTTGTCCCTCCAATCTGGAAAGTACTTTACCTAGGTACACATCGGCATGGCTCCCTTCCTCTCTCTATTCAGACCCCTGCTCAAATGTCATTTCCTCTGAATGACCTTTCCTGGCTTCCTGATCTAAAACAGTACTCCTTGTGACTATGTGCCTTTAATTTGCTTCATTTTTTATCACACTCATAGCAATGACACAATATTGAATATTTTTTGATTATCTGTGGACTACTTTCTCCACCATTAGAAATCGAACTCCATGAAGGTAGGGTGCTAGGTGTGGCTTACATCTGTAGCCTTATTGCCTAGAATATGTCCAGTTATTTGTGACACAGTGTGTCAGGGTTAAGTGAGTGGTGCTAGACCTCTGGGTATTCACGCCCTGAGTATTATCTTCTTGCCAAGGTGCTGATTTCTCCACCAAGTTCATCTGATAGTCTAACCTTCCCAAGTGAAATGTTCTGGAAGCAAATCTTATAAAATAAAATGATACAATTTCAGAAAGCCATTTCAAGAGCGCTTAAGTGCTCAACCCCACTATCTCTATGAAATCAGACGTGATTTTTTTTGGGGGGTGACATTCCCCAGAGAGTTGCAGATAAAGTATATTGAACTCTACTCAGAGCACTTTCTTCTTGGTATAATCTACTCCCAAGAGTAAACTGAGGAAGTAGATACTTTACAGTTGCTAAAGGTCTTGGGAGAGTGAAAAGCAAAATAGGCACTCAGCCTCATTCATCCAAACTATTAGACTGTGTCTCCTGTGTGTGAGTCATTAATCAATCCCCTTAAGTTATAATTCTTTGCCAGACTAAGAAAACACAACCCAAACAGTAGCAAATGTTTCCTCCCCTTGCCACTTACCCCTAAATATGAAGAGCAGCTTTCTAAAAACTTCAGGCTTCCTGAGATTAGCAGGTCTGCAAAATATCCATAGGATTTGTCCAGAGAGTAAATGTGCCACGTTCGATGAAGTGAGAGAACACTGCTTGATTCTGACCACTCACACTCAAAACTATTTCCATAGCCCCGATAAAGCAGTGCAGGCTACACAAGATGACATGACTGAAATAAAACAAATCATTTAAAGCATGACTTCCCGCTGAGATGTATTGTAAGCCGTCCCATGGTGGATAACTGTTAGCTAACACAGAACAGACCTAGGCTCTTGAGTAGCAAATCCTTTTATATGACAAATGACATTGTGCTGATGAATGGTGACCACAGGAAAACAGCATGATAGGATGGAAGACTACACTGTACTTCATCAGAGAAACTCACCTTGATCAAGTGTGATGGACCAAAGGGCTAAAGAACCACTGGGACAGTCAAATCCACATTCATAAACAAGAGCATAGCAGGTGCCTGCTACAGTTTATTTAAAGGGAAACACAATGGGACATAATTGGTCAAGTGTCTGGTATATGCAATGTTACGTTAGGGGTTAAGGAGATAAAGAGGCACATGAAACATACCTACTGTTAAGAAAAAGGAAAGTACTAATTTAAAACCTTATTTAATTTGGTTCTTATTGGAATCTAATAGGATAAGCCCTATAAGCCCTATTTTAAAGCAGTTCTATAAGCCCTATTCTACAGAAAAGGAAGCTAAGGCTCCAAGTGATAAGTTACGTGATCAGGTCTTAACATGAATGAGGTCTGGACGGACTCACTTATGCTCACATGATCAAAACATCCGGATGATCTGAAAACAGAAGCTCTGCTTCTGCTCACAGAATAGTTCAGGATCCAAGGTGCCAGGGAGATCGGAGGGTTTGGAGTCCTGATTTTTGTCCGAGTTGGGTCCCAAACAGTTATAAGTGGCCCAGAATTAGTACATTTACTCCTTATGGTTTATAGTTGCGACTGTCTTTCACCTCCTTCACCTTGCTTCCTTTCACTGAGCTTTTATTGCTCTTTTGGTTCAAATGCCATTTCCTGACATTTTTGATCATCAAAAGATGATAATCATTGTGATCATAGTAGCAATTTTATCTTCACCTCTACTTCAAATGAAACAATATTTTTCTACTCTGCATTATTGTTATTCATGTGTTTTTTTTATGTTACCTCTGAACTTGAAAACCCTTGAAGACAGTGTCTGAAATAACATATTATGTCTTAACTAACCAGCACAAAGTCTTGAATTTGATTAAGTATCCAGTTTGTTGAATAAATCCAGTTTGTTGTTCCCACGCACCCCTCTGTCTTCCTCCAAGAACTTCTTGACTTGAGTCCAGTCTTTTCTATAGAAGGTCTCTTTTAACTAGTTGCCTTTTTCATTTCTCCAGCTGCATGATATTTATATGCTTATTTTAAGCATTTCTTTGGCCCGTCTTGAGAAAAAGTTCATAAAATTTTCAACTCTGTCAAAAATGTTACTGCTGATCCAATCAACCCATGATCATCATGAATGAAGAAAAATTCCCTATCAGTATTTGAAGGAGAGGTACTTCTCTTCAGAGCCTTGAAACACCCCAGTGAGCAATGATTTTAGATTTAGATCAATCCTGAATCTTTGGCTCCACTGGCAAGTTAGGAACTCCTGGCAAAACACACCCTAAAGAGAGAAAGATGGGAGTTGGGAGGGACAGTAGATCAGAAATTCAGTTGCCTCATTTTATATATGCAAAATAGAAGCCCAAAATTGTCATGTAATTTGCTGGAACTGACCGAGTTCCTTAGTGAGAGGCCCAGGGATAAAATCCAGTTGTCTTGCCCTCTGATCCTCTGGGATATTTTTTTTTCTCCACCATCTTAAACTTATTTTCTTAAAATAATCCCACTAATGTTTGTTTGTTTGTTTTTTGCCTTTTTGCCTTATCTAGGGCCGCACCCGCGGCATATGGAGGTTCCCAGGCTACGGGTCTAACAGGAGCTGCAGCTGCTGGCCTTCGCCACAGCCACAGCAACTCAGGATCGGAGCTGCATCTGCAACCTACACCACAGCTAACGGCAACACCAGATCCTTAACCCACTGAGCAAGACCAGGGATTGAACCCGCAACCTCATGGTTCCTAGCCGAATTCATTAACCACTGAGCGACGACAGAAGCTCCAAGCTCACTAATATTTAGTTCCTGTTTTTATTTTATTTATTTTCTTTTTACAACTGTACCTGAGGCATATGGAAGTTCCCAGGCCAGGGGTCTAATTGGAGCTGCACCTGCAGGCCAATACCACAGCCACAGCAACACTGGATCCTAGCCACATCTGCCACAATGCCAACAATTACAGCAATGCCAGATCCTTAGCCTACTGAGCTAGGCCAGGGCTCATACCTGTATCCTCACAGACACTATGTCAGGTTCTTAATCTGCTGATCCACAACAGGAACTTGAGTTCCTGTTTTTATTGAATTGCCTTGGTTCCTTGAATCCTCCTCTTCTCATGCCTGACGAAAGCGCTAGGCCACTGAGCTAAGAGCCTCTGTCCCCATGGCTCCAAGAGGTCACCATCAAGTGAGAAGGCATTTGTCTCACTCCCTTGGGCAGTGTGATTTTTCCCTGCTTAAACAGGAGATGTTTGTTTTAAATCTGTCAGCCCAGAGTCCTTCAATAACTAGCAGAGCTAAGACGTCATGCCCAGACTTATGTTGGTTAGGTAGAAACTGCACTATAACCTGTGGGTCGGGTGAATGCTCACTCTAGCATATTGTGACTAAAGAATCTAGTAGTTTTATCAGAGTCCTTTGTGATTATGTTACCATCTTAGCTACCTCACTTTTCTAGTCCTACCATCTATTTTTAATAATATGCCTTTTTCATGTATAGTATCATATGTGTTCATTTTGATATGATTCTTTTGTGGAATAATACTTGAATTTAAAAGACAAAACAAACTATGTAAAAAGCATGAATTTATCAAATTTGACATATTAGAGCAAGCTCTAATGGAAAGAGCCCTAGATCTGAAATAAGATTGGAATTAAAATCTAGCCTCTCACCAGCTCTGTGACTTTTGCCAATGACCAAACTTCTTGGAAGCTCAGTGTGTCCAACTGCAAGCTGGAGAAAATAATCCTGTGACATAGAGTCTAGGGAAGTTGCGTGAGAAGTCGTTCACTGCGGCTGTTGTGGTGCATGTTATGGAACAAAGGCTCTTACTACAGTGGTGACTGAATCTGAACCTGCAGGATTTTCAGGAACATGAGAGCAACATAGTTTGAATTTCTTTCACCATTGGTCTAGTTTCTCTTCTTATACCCTCAGCACTTTCCGCCATGTGTTCTAGAAAGGCCAAGTTAATTTTTAAAAATCAAATTAAATGAAATGGGAAGATACCAGGCTGCTTATCACCAAACTACTTATTGCATATTTACCTCTTAAGAGCTTAGTAAAGAAAACTATTCCAGAGAAGTAGATTAAACAGTTGTTAATTTTAGGCACTGGGGAAGGCAGCAAGAGAAGTTTGGATATCATTCAGAGAAAAACATTAAACAGTATAAGTATGAAATCTTTCAGAGTGTGTCAGAAAATTAAAAACCTGCACTAAATCGAACATTGACAAGGCCTTGGATTTTTCTTCCTCTTTATGGAGATCAAAATGGCAGACTGAACAACTACTCTTTTAAACCAAAAAGAAAGCAACATTAACATTTTCAAATGCAGTTCCAAAACAGATTTAAAGGTAATGTTAGCAAGCACATGACCACAGTCCACATATGTTACTACATTTTACCTTCTGCTTGTACATAGATTTCAGATAATGTGCAATAATACTTTGAATTCTACTAACTCTCCCTTACATTATATTATAAATATTTTCCATTTATTTAAATAACTGCATAATATAGTTCATCATGCTGCTGAGTGTAAATTTAAATAACTCTTCCACTAATCTTAGATATTTGTTTCAAAGTTCAATTAAATTGGGTGATTAAGAGGTTTTAAATAGATTTTATATTTTTCACATAAAAATTCCCTTGCATTCCTAGTTCCAGGGGCCATTTCAGTTGTGCAGAGTGACACACGCATAACTTTATGACAAGGACACGTAAGACAAAGAGATGTAGAAATAAGCTCTTAAAATTATTATGGCAGAGGAGGGACAGTGAAGAGCAGCAGAGGCACAAAAACAAACTAAAAAGCCCTTCCTGGAGTTCCTGCTGTGGCACAGCAGGTTAAGGTTCTTGTGTTGTCACTGCACTGGCTCAGGTCACTGCTGTGGACAGGGTTTGATCTCTGGCCAGGGAATTCCATATGCCGTGGGCGCAGCCAAAAGGGGGGAAAACAAAGCACTTTTAATATTTGTCTTCAGTTACTGGACTGAATGACTATTTGGTTGCCTTATGGGGATTTACTTCACCAACCACTTTTTCTAATTCTGTATTCCCTTTGGCCAGGGAGAGATAAATTAAAAATAGGTGCAGGAAAGAATTTTGGACATATTGTAATGTTTGTATATCTATCTTGGCTTATGTTCTGTCTTATTATAAAAAGGACTTAAGGCAGCTGATTTGGGGGATTTTCAGAAGGACCTAAGGCCTTTAACAATGCGATTTCCCCGTTTTTTCTATCCTTAGAATATTTCCATCAGTAATAGAAGTCGAATTATACTTCTTAGAGTTTTACTTCATATTACCACTATATAAGATCTTGATTTCTCTTTATGTTACTCTCTATAGAAATCAGCTGGACTTGAACAGTTTCATATCAGCATTCAGGAGTTATTTCAAATTGCCCACATTTTTCTTTATTATATCTCTTGTGTAATTACAACCTGGATGGAGTATTATTTGTTCAACCTTCTGAGGTCACAGTGCAGTCTTCTCTGGTTTGTATCTGTGCTAATCAACCAAGAAGCAATGACTTAAGTTATTAAAAAACTAAATGTTGAAGATTTCTGAATGCAGCAATAACATGCAACTAGCTGGGCTTTGGAACCCCAGCTGTATAGGACTGGGAATGTTCCATCCTTTTTTGCGATGTGAGACCATTCCATCACACTGTTTGCTCTGTAACTGCATGATTTTTTTGGTTTGTTTTTCTGTTTGTTTTTGTATTTACTATGTGCCAACCTTCTGTATTCCGGGCAATGGAGGAGTAGTGTTTTTGAAATAGGAGCAAAGGGGTCTGATCTCTAGCAAATCTGAATCTTCCTACGTGTATGGAACTTCAGAACTGAAAGAATGTTTTCCACATGTGGTGTTCACAACACAGTGAGATGGATAGGAAAGGAATGGTTATCTCATTTTATGTGAATGAAACCAAAACTCAGGTTTTGTGACTTAATTGCATCACAACTAGGAAATGGAAGACACTGGGCTCTGCTCCAGATATTCCTGTTCCTAAGCCAACCTGCTTTCCACTGTTCACAGATGTAATTAAGAGTTTATTAAGTAACTTCCCCCTTTGAGGGTTTTCTGTAATTCCTAGTTGCAAATTAGTTTTACAACATTCCAAGCCAAGGAGAAATGTGTGTGCTTGTGAAACAACTTCTTCCTTTGATATGCCTTGACTCTCTGTGAAATGGACTCAACAATCAGTCCTCTCCCCAACGAAAGAGCTCATGTGATTTGTTTAGACGGCACCCGAAAGCGAGTGGGACTTTTCAAAGCAGCTAATAGATCAGGGCTTCCTAAACCACATCTTGAGGGTCAAGAAACATTGCCCTCCATGCCTGGTGGGAAAGCTTCAACCAATCCAGGTGGCTTTTCTCCTAAGGTTCCCATATTTCCTATCTTCACTCAGCCAAAGTCCACATTCCTTTCCCCTGTCACCACACACAGTTTGACCTCAGGCCAGTGCGGCAGCTTCCCCATCCCTTTGAGATCACAGGCAGTGCTGCTCTGTGGACTCCCTGGCAGTGGGCATTTGGGGACAGCCACTGCCCAAGCCTTCCGCAGCTGTCCCTGCACCTTGTTGACAATGACCTTGTGTTCTCCCTGGCTCCCTGGGCAGAAGACCCATCCTGTTCAGCCCAGGCCTCCCACCAAGTGTGTTACTTGAAGCTCTCAACCGAAACAGAGTGGAGGCTGAATGTTGGAGGTTATTCCACAACCATTACCTTCTCCACTCCCTCTAGCTGCTCATTTTAGCCAAAGATGTTAGGATCCCATCTCAGAGAGGTTTGACATTGCTGTGAAAAACTGTGAATATTTTCTAACTCCCCTCTTTTTTTTTTCTCCTCCATGCTGCTTTGAAAAGACACACAGGGTGGGTCCAGTGCAAAGAGATATTTTTGTGTCTAGTTTGGGGGAAAAAAAAATCCTTGCCCAAAAATCTGAGAATATTTTATTATGAACACCTGAGAGGAACCACTATGAGGAAGACTGATGCCCCCATCGGTGAGGTAAGAGCTCCATCTACTAGACAGAGGACGGAGTTTCTGAGTGGTGGTCCATGCAATGGCCCTGAGGAAAATATGACTGACAGTATGGACTAGTATGCAGAAAGGAAAGCCATGAAAGAGGGCTCCTCCACTTGTACCTCAGCAAATGCCATGAGAGGCAACTGTTACGGACTGTTCACAAAACAAATTCCAGGTCTTAAGAGGTGCCCTTGAAAAAACTGAAGTTATTCCCTTTACATCCACACCACCCGCCTCCATCTACTCTCATTTTTATGAGGCTGCCTCCACCATCAACACTTATTAAACACCCTCTCACCTTGACATCCGCATACTCATTCCTTTATTCATTCATTCAACACCAGACCCTGTGCCAGGCAGTAGGGATAAGTAAGACCTAGCGTCAAGCCTTTCTGTGATCATCCAGGATGGGACCTGGGCAGGAACTTTTGTTCCCACACTTTCTCCATCAACTTCCTTTGAATTCTTGTCTTTTCCTTCAGTTCCCCTCTGAGACCTATTCTGCTTAGTGGAATACATTAACCAGGCTACTGTATTAACCAAGTAATGTTTCTTCTTCCAAAGAAATTTAAACTCTTGGGTCTTTAGAAGGCCATTCAAGCAGTATCCTAATGTTAAGATCTTCATACAATTTAACAAGTACAGGGAGGATAAGGATATAGGGTTTGGATCTTTGTCCTTCAACCAGTCATTATGGTCACTGGTTTGCATTTAGCTCATGCAAATGGCCAGCTCTGGCCGACAGGTTAAAACATAAAGAAAGTTCAAGTTTCCTTCCTTAGGCAGAATTACTTGGTATGAAAATATCTTTTTAAATTTTCTATTATTAATGAATGTGTTGTAAAAGTGTGTAATCAAATCTTTAAAATCAAACTGGCCACAATAATATTATCAGGAAGAGAAAATAAATAATGTTAATACTGAGACAAAATACCTATTTGTAGATGCTGATAAAATAAAGGAAAACATATATCTGACCCATATCTGCTCATCATTAGAACAAACTTTCTCCTCAATAGAGATTATTTCCAGAATGATAGAGGGTAATTGCCCAGGGCTTCCTAACCCTCAGATGAGGGGAAGTAGGGTACAGACTCAAAGGACTGAAGTTTTCAGGATCCCCACTTTTCATCTCTCTCTTTTAAGAGCTAAACCAACCCAAACCAATCATAGCAACTTCATTATTAAAATTTTTCTAGAGAAATTGATTTTACTATGTTGTTTTATAGTCCTTTTATAGGCAGTAATTAAAATGTATGCATCATCAAAAAGTATTTCTAGGGAGTTCCCTTGTGTCTCAGCGGTAACGAACCCAACTAATATCCATGAGGATGCGGGTTTGATCCCTGGCCTCACTCAGTGGGTTAAAGATCTGGCGTTACCATGAGCTGTAGTGTAGGTCACAGACGTAGCTCAGATACTGTATTGCTGCATAGCTGCGTAAGCTGGCAGCTATAGCTCGGATTAAACACCTAGCCTGGGAATTTCCATGTGCCACAGGTGCAGTCCTAAAAAGACAAAAAAAAAGTTTCTAACATCTAATCTAAAGCTCTAGATTAAACTTAAAACTGTATTCTAGAGAGGGAAAGAGGCCTCAAAAGATATAGAATAATGACAGAGAGACACTATCAACCAGCCTCTTCTTTGTAATAGCATTTGTATTCTTGAAGTCTGTGTCTAATTTCATTTATGAACATTTCTTTTCCATTATAAGCAATTCCAGATTAATAGGCTATAGTCTCTTCAACTTTTCATTAAATGTGCTAATAATAATAATGCAGTGTTATGGCAAATTCCAGTCACAAAACACCTTCGTAGACTTTATCTATTGTCCTCTCTGTTTATTTGGAAGACAATGTTGGGTGATTTGATTCTTTGTGGATAGATGTTCTCTCATTAAGAGTCACAAGTTTCAAATTAAACCAGGAGCCCTTGTTTTATAATAATTGCTAATTTCTGAAAATGATGTGGAATTTTGATGTAATGACAGTAGTGTTGCTAGAAATAAGTTCCTCCAGGAGTTCCCTTCATGGCTCAGTGGTTAACGAATCCGACTAAGAACCGTGAGGTTGTGGGTTCGATCCCTGGCCTTGCTCAGTGGGTTAAGGATCCGGCGTTGCCGTGAGCTGTGATGTAGGTCACAGAGGCGGCTCGGATCCCGCGTTGCTGTGGCTGTGGCGAAGGCTGGCAGCTACAGCTCCTATTAGACCCCTAGCCTGGGAACCTCCATATGCCGTGGGTATGGCTCTAGATAAAGGCAAAAAGACAAAAAAAAAAGTTCCTCCAGTTGTCTATGAATTTTGAAAGGTGTTTATTGCATAGAAGAACAAGTTTTGCTGAAGTTAACTCTCCCGTTTGTCTAGGATAAGTTTTCCTCCTGTCCTGGAGTTTCTGTTTCCCAGAGTGTGGAAAAGAAATCTATCCTCCACACTGATTCTTGCCTGAAACTTTAACTTCCTAGAACTTAAAGTGGATCTCTTTTCTATGTTGTCAAGAGTGACAGGCCAGCAGATGAATTCATAGCACAAAAATAACAATACTTTTTCCTTAACTGGTTCAATGAAATCAAAGTGATGGTCTCAATTTAATATCGCCCTTCAGGGGCAAGTCATTCCTGAGCCCAAGGTTACTTAAGAGAGGGATGTGTTGTGATGTAATTCCTTGCAGGTTAAACATTTTCCCACTTTCCATCAGTTTAACCCCACTTTTGTTTCTATCATCATTTTAAAATTTGGGTCATGTGAATACTTAAAAAATAAAAGAATCAAGAAAGCAAATTATTCCCAATGAGCAAAAATAAGGTATTTGTTCCTTGAGTTTCAAAATAGTTGTGAGCCTTAGATACCCACTATATATTCAAGCTGGGGACTCAACCATATGGTTGTGTGAACATTTTTCTTTTCTTCTTCCTTTTTTTTTTAGGGCCATACCGCAGCATATGAAAGTTCCCAGGCTAGGCGTTGAATCGGAGCTACAGCTGCCAGTCAACACCACAGCCACAGCAATGCAGGATCTGAGCCACGTCTGTGACTTACATCACTGCTCACAGCAACACCGGATCCTTAACCCACTGAGCGAGGCCAGGGATTGAACCCACATCCTCATGGATAATGGCTGGATTTGTTTCCACTGCACCACAACAGGAACTCCCTAAACATTTTTCTTAAATGAACTTTTCTGTTCAGTTATTACTCCTTTCAGAACATTCAGTTTACTCCTTTACCAACAAAGTCCAAGATTTTTAGTCAATAAAAGAGTATTTCCAAGAAACAATGACATTCTGAGCCATTGTTCAATGCCATTCTAGTAAAATCCAAATCTTTCAGTATTTCCATACCACATGGCACATTTTACTGACACAGAGGGTACCAATCTTTCTAATAGCCAACATTAAACCTGTACATGTGTATACAGTTTGACTGAGTTCCGCTTTAAGAAATCTGTTCAATGGAAATAACTGAGCACATTTACTACAATGTGTGTACAAAGATGTTAATGACATTATTTTTTAAATCACATTATTATTTAAAAAGGCAAATATTGAGAAAATGAAATGTCCTTCAGTGAAAAAATAATGATGATACATTCAAGAATTTAAATATTGTATAACCAATGAAGATGAGGAAATCTGTCTGTCTCTAAGGACCGTGAAATATATATGTGTCTCCATGTACACATATATTTTTGAGGACGTGTGTATTCAGGATATCTATAGTTCCATAAAAAAGTGTCTGAGGTTATTTTTTGTTTTTCCTCAAAAAGTGTTTCTTATCAGAGTTCTTGTCATGGCTCAGAAGTTAACAAGCCCGACTAGTAACCATGAGGATGCGAGTTCCGTCCCTGGCCTCGCTCAGTGGGTTAAAGGGTCTGGCGTTGCTGTGAGCTGTGGTGTAGGTCGCAGACATGACTAGGATCCCACATTTCTATGGCTGTGATGTAGGCCAGTGGCTACAGCTCCGATTAGACCCCTAGCCTGGGAATTTCCATATGCCACGGGTGTGACACTAAAAAAACAAAAAACAGTTTAAAAATTTTAAAAACTGGGAGTTCCCGTCGTGGCTCAGTGGTTAAGGAATCCGACAAAGAACCATGAGGTTGCGGGTTCGATCCCTGGCCTTGCTCAGTGGGTTAAGGATCCGGCGTTGCCGTGAGCTGTGGTGTAGGTTGCAGACGCAGCTCGGATCCCACATTGCTGTGGCTGTGGCGAAGGTCGGCAGCTACAGCTCCTTTTAGACCTCTAGCCTGGGAACCTCCATATGCCGTGGGTGCAGCTCTAGATAAAGGCAAAAAGACAAAAAAAAAAGAAAAAAGAAAAAAATTTTAAAAACTGTTTCTTATGATGCATAGCAGAGTATGTACATAGAAAAAGATTTCAAAGAAATATGTGAAATGTTAACAGCAGTTGTACCTGGCCTTGTACACCAGCAACTGTACCTGGAATCACGGGTAAATTTGTTCCTCTCCTTTATATATTACATATTTTTTCAATACCTTTAAAAACTATGAAAGTAAGCATGCATATTCTCAAGAGAGTTTTTAAAGCTGTTTTCACTTTGGTGTAAAAATTAGCTCTTAACAGAAAATATTTTATGAGGGTTTTGTTTCCTTAAAGGAAACCAGTCATATGAGGAAAAAATTTTATGCACAAAGTAAATTTTATTTATCAGGAGTGATTAAAAGAGGGGCATTGGAGTTCCCACTGTGGCTCACTGGGTTAAGAACCTGACATAGTGTCCATGAGGACGTGAGTTCAATCCCTAGCCTTGCTCATTAGGTTAAGGATACAGCATTGCTGCAAGCTGCAGGGTAGGTCACAGATGCGGCTTGGATCCAGTGTTGACATGGCCATGCCTGTGGTTCCAATTCGACTCCTAGCCCAGGAACATGCTACAGGTACAGCTGTAAAAAAAAAAAAAAAAAAAAAAAAAGGAAAAGAAAAGATGGGGTCTTATAGTTAACTGAAAGTAACTATATACGGATATAGACCATTGGCACATCAAAACGGGCACTTACAAAGTGGTTTTCGTCCTAACTTTTAAAACATTCTTTTTTAAAATTTCAATTTATTTTATCTGAATGAAATTCCTTTTTTAATGAAGTATAGTTGATTAATAATATTGTGCTAGTTTCAAGTGTATAGCAAAGTGGTTCAGTTATATATATTTTTTCAGATTTTTTTCCATTGTAGGTTATCATATGATATTGATTTTATTTCCCTGTGCTATACAGAAAATCCTTGTTGTTTATTTGTTTTATACATAGTAGTGTGTATCTGTTAATCCCTTATGCCTAATTTGTCCCTCCCTTTCTTTTCCTATTTGGTAACCATAAATTTGTTTTCTGTCTGTGAGTCTGTTTTTGTTTTGTAAATAAATTCCATTTGTATTACTTGTTTAGATTCCGTATATAGATGGTATCATATAATATGTATCTCTGTTCATGGACACTTAGGCTGCTTCCATATATTGGCTTTGAAAATAGTGCTGCTATGAACATTGGGGTGCATGTATCTTTTGAAATTATAGTTTTCATAGTTTCCACATAGATGCCCAGGAGTTTGACTCATGAATCATATGGTAATTCTGTTTTCAGTTTTTTAAGAAACCTCCATATTGTTTTCCATAGTGGCTGCACCAATTTACATTCCCACCAAAAGTGTAGGAGTGTTCATTTTTCTCCACACCATCTCTACTATTTATTATGTGTGGACTTTTTGACGATGGTCATTCTGACTGGTATGAGGTGATACCTCATTGTAGGTTTGATTTGCTTTTCTCTAATATTTAGTGATGTTGAGCATCTTTTCATGTTGGCCAGCTGTATGTCTTCTTTTGATAAATATCTATTTAGGTCTTCTGTGCATTTTTTTTTTGTCTTTTTGCCTTTTCTAGGGCCGCACCCGCGGCATATGGAAGTTCCCAAGCTAGGGGTCTAATCGGAGCTGTAGCCGCCAGCCGATGCCAGAGCCACAGCAACGCAGGACCCGAGCAGCGTCTGCAACCTACACCACAGCTCACGGCAGCGCCGGATCTTTAACCCACTGAGCAAGGCCAGGGATCGAACCCGCAACCTCATGGTTCCTAGTCGGACTCGTTAACCACTGAGCCACGACGGGAACGCCTTCTGTGCATTTTTTATTAGTTTTTTTTTGTTTTTATGATATTGAGCTATTGTATAAATTTTGGAAATTAACCCCTTGTCAGTGGCATCATTTGCAAATATTTTCTTCCAGTCCTTAGGTTGTCTTTTTGTTTTGTTTATGGTTTCCTTTGTAGTGCAAAAGCTTCTAAATTTGATTAGGTCCCATTTGTTTATTTTTGCCTTTATTTCTTTTGCCTTGGGAGACCCATACAAGAAAACATTGCTACGATTTATGTCAGAGAATATTTTGTCTATGTTCTCCTGTAGGAGTTTTATGGTGTCGCATTTTATATTTAGGTCTTTAAGTGCTTTTGAGTTTATTTTTGTGTGTAGTTTGAGGGAGGGTTCTAATTTCATTGATTTACATGAGGCTGCCCAGCTTTCCCAGTACCACTTGCTGAAGAGACTATCTTCTCCTCATTGTATGTTCTTGCCTCCTTTTTCAAAGATTAATTGAGCATAAGTATGAGGGTTTGTTTCTGGGCTCTTTTATTCTGTTCCGCTGATCAATATGTGGGGTTTTTTTTGTGCCAATAGCATAATGTTCTGATTACTGTAGCTTTGTAGTATTTTCTGAAGTCTGGGAGGGTTATGCCTCCAACGTTGTTCTTTTTTTCTCAGGATTACTTTGCAAATTCTGGGTCTCTTGTGGTTCAGTATAAATTTTAGAATTATTTGTTCTAGTCTGTGAAAAAATATCATGGGTAATTTGATGGAGATCACATTAGAAATTTTTTTCACACTGTAAATTTTTTTTCACACTGTAGAAAACCTATTTTTAGTGACTGGACCAAAATCAAAAATAAGCATCTCTGGATTCAGCAGTTGGCACTGACATGCTTTGATTAACTGTAAACATAACCAATTCGTCCTCCCTCTTCTTACCCAGAGACTCTCATATATGAAAATGACTTGAAGGACTCTAGCTGATGGTTTTCACGTTGGGTTCACAAAGTGACTGACCTGGGATTGGAAAGCAGAGGAAAGACAAGCTGAGGCCCCTCTCCTTCATCTTTTTACTCCTAGAATGATGCATAAAGCTTCTTTTGCAAGGGGGGGGGGTGTCTATGGCAACAACAACAAAAAGCTTGGAGACTCACCCTCATTTTACAGATAGGGAAACTGATAAGGAGGAGCTAAGTTACTTATTCACCAGATTGGAAATGCCAGTACCAGAATGCAAGATTCCTGACATTTTTTTTCTGATAGTTACTGTTTTCACAGCACTGTCTAGGATCCTCACAAGAAAGAATGTCTATATGACAAGAGAAAAACAGACCCAACGGAAGAGCAGTGCCTTTGTCCCAAATCTGAGGTATTCATATTTTTATTGAAAATAATTAAGTGTTTCAAACTATTAAGATTCTTATGGAAGGCAATAAACCAAAATGTGAAAGTTTTTAAAATCTGTCCCCTCTGAACAGCCATTGTGTTAAATGTCATAAGAGATTTTCATCTCAGTATTTAGTAGCTGGTGGGAGATGACTCAGTGCCAAGGAATTTAATTTTAAATTGTTTTCAAATAAATTCACGGGGCCCAATAGCATGAAACCTTGGAAGGTGACGGGATGACTTTAGAGATTTGAGAGTTTTTAAAGCCATATATCAAAGGTTACCTCTGACAGTTATGGGGATTAATCGTGTTTTCAACCCCAATTGTTTCTAAAAGCTCTCAACCATGCTTCTATGTGAAAGAAAATTAAATTTGGAAATCTTGCCATCTTCTCCTTCCTGGGAACTCAAAATATCTAACCCTATGTACCTAGAAACTGCTCAAACATTCCTTTCTGGGGACTGTCATTAAATCCCCATTTTCTGGATGGGGACACAAAGGGTACAACCGTTGGTCAAGGTTACCCAGTGAGTCAGCGGCAAAGCTGGGAATGCAACCCAGACTTTCTGACTCCCTCGCTCGCCCTCTGACCATCAAACCACACACTCCTGACCAGGATGAAACAAGCTTGTCTGTCTCAGCGTTTGGAGGGAGCTGAGTGAAACTGCAATTTATCCATTTCCCTTTCAAATGTTCGTATGCCATTTATTTCATCAGCTAATAGGCAAGTGCCTCCAGATCATTTTTCACTCTCAAAAACTTATTTTTATTAATTTTTCAAGCAAATGCTACCCTAATTCGGAAAAGCAAGAAAGACCACTTTCCCCCCTCCATATCACATTGTGTAACACTGGCAGTGTGGCCGCTTCGCAAACCCACAGAAGCTGCTTCCTTTGCCCTGCTGATGGCCAGTTCCTTTGCCAGCTTCCCCATGTGGCCTTCGTTGTACTGGGGTCGGGCGTCCCGCGGTTCCTGGCAAAGGCAGTTCCCATAGACAAGCCAGGCCTTGACGTGGCTGTTCCTTCTTCTGCTCTTTTGAATGCTCCTTGACCACAAGAGAACCCAGTTCTCCCGCCAGCTACACCCCACTTGCCGCTTGAAATGTAGTCAGTGGTCACGATCCAACAGGGCGCCAGCCAGAGTCCAGAGCAACTTTACTAGGGACCAGGGAAAAGCAATACAACCAGGTCTCCTGCCAGCGAGTACCATCTCCTGCCAAAGACCACAGCGGAGAGAAAGGCTTTTAACACTCTGAGCAGGGGTTCGGCCCATGAGTAAACTCTCTCCCTTTTTCTTGCAGCCCATAAAGTTGTTTCTCCCAGCGTTTTATACCTGTCATGTTTAATGATAAATATTTCTTCCTCAAAATGAACTAAACTGTTTACTCCCAAAGACCTGATGCCATTTTGGGGACAACTTTCCAAACTCTGGGTTGGGACTTCCAACCAGCCCACTCATGCCCTCTCCTCTTGGCAGTTAGTCATCATGCTTTGCAACGACTTTACCCCAGAAGCTGTCAGCAGAAGCGCAGAGCAGCGGAGAAAAGGAATCAGGGGAGGAGGCAGCTGTGCAGTGATGGCGCCGCCCAAGCTCCTCTTTCTTCTCCCTGAGCGATTGTCAAACCTGCTCAGTCCAGGTCAAGCAGGCTGTGGTCCGCTGAGCTTCCCCAAAATCTCCTCAAAATGCAGTGCTCTCCCCTAGCAAAGCGCCATACCTTCCTCAGTGCCCGGCTGCCCGGCCTCTGCCTGTAGGAGACTTGAAGGCTGAGACCATCCCACTGCATTTCAGAACAGAGTTCCCTTAAACACATAGGGTCGCCCCAAGTCAGTCTCCCTAAAGAACTTAAAATTCCTTACACCTAAAGAGCTGATTCTGTTTGTCGTTCCCATCACACACGGCCCCCGATGCATCATATTCTTCTGTTCTTGAGCTCTTTCTGCACGAGCCATCAAGCACTATGTTCCCATGAGAAGAAATAAGTCTGCTTAATGTGACAGCACTGGATGTAATCCAGGGAGGGTGACAACATAATTTTGTTTACTATTCACTCCAAGATCTAAAGAAGTAAACTTCATTAACTTTTCTGATAAAACACAAAGACTCTATTATTTGCCTTACCCATAAAATTAAAGAAGGGAAAAAAAAACTTTGATGTCGCCAAGAAGGCAAGCTTTTTTTGAAGTTTCTATTACTCTTTCCGGGTGATGTAGAGGTTGATATTGCTTCAGTTGGCCTCTGACCTGTGATGGAAACGCCCAGGTGGATGGTTCCATGTGGTGCTCAGCTTAAGCCTGTCTGCCCATCTGTGTATATTTAATGGACCTCCAGCATCTCAATTGCTGGAACAAAGAGTTTTTGCATACAGATATAGATACAGATGTACATTGATGGTAGATAGATAGATAGATAGATAGATAGATAGATACACATTTTTCATTCACAGGGTAAAAGAACTATGTAGATAGCTATCCCATTCAAGCAGCCTCTCAGTCAGAAAATAGGAGACTTAAAAATATCATGTAGCCTATGGACGCCTGGCTTAAGTCACAGATGGGCTTTAGAGACTAGAGCCCCACAAAGGGCGAGTGGAGAGGAAAAATCAGAGTGGCGCTCCAACTTCCAAATCTGGTAGAAGAATTTACGGGCTCTGTTTAGGTTTGCGTCTTCTTGATTCTCTGTCCACAGGGTAGAAATCTGCTCTTACAATGAAAGAGCTAAAGAAAAAGTATCTGAAAAATGATAATTTTAGAAAACTGCTTTCTGTTGGAAAAAAATTAGATATAAAATCCAAACCAATCCCCCAAATTAGATATTGGAGTGAATTACTTTATTTTTTGTACCTTTTTTTTTCCTGCTGAAAGGAAAGCATTGTGTTATGATTGTGTTAGCGAGCATAGGCCCAGCCTCTAACTTCTCCGAGAAATTAAACTGCTTTCAAAGGGAGTAGCAGGCAAGACAGCCCAAGAAAAGTAGTTCAAGGCCTTTTGCATTCATTAAAATTTATTCGAAGCATGATAAATCTCTCATATATGTCAAACAGTCATCTTTCCTGCTTTATTTTAGAAGTGGCATTTGAAGATTTGAGAGTAAACAGTAATGTGAAAGTTTCCTTCATAGAATTTTCTTGTTCTCTTTCTCCACCTCGCCTCAGTAAAATGGTGTTTATGGCTTAATATACAGAGTTAGAAAGAAAGGATGTAAGTAGGAAGGCATAAGGATTTAAAAGTCTATGGACTATAGGAATAGAACTATATTTGGGAGTTGAAATTTTTAAAAAGGCAAACTTTGTTTTTTGATTTATTTTTATTGTGTATATATATATATCATAGTATTCATCATTTTGGCCATTCTTAAGTGTACAATTCAGTGGCATTAAACAAACTCACAATGTTGTATAACCATCACCACTATCTCTACCCAAAACTTTTTTACCATCTCCAATTTTACTTTTTAAAATTTATTTATTTTTGCTTTTTAAGGCCATACCTGCAACATATGGAGGTTCCCAGGCTAGGGATCAAATCAGAGCTACAGCTGCCGGCCTACGCCACAGCCACAGCAACGCCAGGTCCAAGCCACGTCTGTGACCTACACCACAGCTCACGGCAACACCAGCTCTGTAACCCACTGAGCGAAGCCAGGGATCGAACCTGCAACCTTATGGTCCCTAGTCAGATTTGTTTCTGCTGTGCTATGACGGGAACTCCACCATCTCCAATTTAAAAAAATATATATCCTACTTATTATCTAACTGGCTCCTCACCCCTGCTAACCTTGATTCTTCTTTCTTTATCTATGAATTAGTATATTTTGGGTATCTCATATAAGTTGGAATCTTATAATATCTGTTCCCTGTCTGACTTAGTTCACCAAGCATGATGTTTTGAAGATCCATCCACGATGTAGCATGTATCAAAATTTAATTTCTAAAAAAGCAAGCTTTCAGCTATAAAGGGTCAAAATTTTGATCTCTTTTCTTATTTGCAGCTCTTGTTCTCTGGAGCTTGTTAACTCTCTATAAAGGAGGGCAAAGATCTTTGATCTCACAGGGTTTTGTTTCACTTACAGCCTCCTATGCACTTGGAAACCCTTCTTTGTTGAATGAGAAGCCAAAGAAGTGCTGGGTTTTGTTTTTATTTTTCTTTCAGATCTTCTGGTATTGTGAACTGGCAAACTCCTGTCCTAATACTAAAGGACCGAAAATCTTACACTGGGGCACTTAGGGTAACCCCAAAAGCCTATTTTTGACCTTCCTTGACCTGCATACTTGCTGTAATTTTCCTTCAGTTAATTTGGAGAGGGGTATCATGTCTAGGCAATGGGTATTTAACATGGCCTATATACATGGCTCCTCCCTTTTTTAAATCAACTTTTAGTCTAGTATTTCTGAACCCCTGTGGGACTAATGCCATCATTTTACAAATACTTTGTTAATTCCCCTTTAAAATCATAAAATGCAATTGATAGGCAATATAGCATATATACATTACTTTTTCTTAAAGTCAAGACAATGCCTTAAGCATGATGTAAATTAAAAATAAAAGGAGAGTCATTTATAATAAAATAAATATTCCAGGAATATGAGCCCCAATTTGCTTGGGAATAACTACATTGAAAGACATAATAAAGTAATCAGAAGATGTCATTTAGAGGGAGAATCCCCTTTGAATTCAACAACTACAAATACAACTAAGACAAATGTGTTATATAGACAACTAAATCCCTTGAGTAATGTTGCAATTTTCTAACAGTTATGCAAATTTTCAAATCAGTGAACAGCTTTGAAAATGTTCTGAACAATGTGTAGTTTTAGTCCTAGAAAATTTAGGGTGCGTTAAAACTAATAAATACATTGTGTGTGTATGTAAAATGGAGTTATATTTTCAGCTCAAATAATTCATACCTTTGTCCAAATTCTTGACTATCCAGTTGGACATTCAAAAGTCATATATGGGATACAGAATAATTCTTCACTGTGCAGAACTGACTGTCCCAAACTTGTGTAACACTGACATCTCTAACATTTGCCCAGTAAATGTTAATAATGGCCCAATCAGCGTGATAATAAAAAAATAATAACCAGATGTACAAATATAACTGGTCCAGTCTCTTTAGAAGTGGGAAGCCAGCAGATAATTTTAAGTGCCTCTAAGAATTCCCAAGTATGTTTACATGCTCCATTTCCAGAGAGGGTCTGGAGAGAGAAATGCTCTAGGGACAAATCAGGCAGGGAGGCTACTTGGGTGGTTGCAGTTCTTGGAGTGATTTTCTCATGTCCTTGCCCATGCCATGGGCCTGAGATCTTACCTTTTGCCTTTCTCTTTAGACACTCTGTCCGCCACCACCTTTGCCAAGCTTCATAAATATAGGAAAGCACATAAACAATTTTTACTGTGGCATGGTGGAACCTCTGGGGTTGAACATGCAAATTATGTCCTTACAGCTTCAAAAAAGTTTCAGGTTCTTTCCTCCATTTCATTTTCCCTTCTAAGTTCACCCTTAATTGCAGACTCCAGACCAAAGCTGCAAGTCTTGGCATGGTTCCCAAACTATTAAAAAATCTAATAATTCCTTTCTACATGTGTCTCCAGTCCCACCTCCGAGTTGGTTCTGTGCCCACACTCATAGTTTGTCTGGACCAACGTGGTGGCTCCCTGCATTCTGTGCCACAGTTACCCTGGAAACTGCACTTTCCGCTCTCCAAGAGGGCGTCCCTGGGCATCTCTCCTGAGTGAGAGGTCTTCCCATGTTCCAAAACTATGTCCTAAAAGAGCTAGATTCCTTCTGTTCCACCAAAGAATCTAATTTTTTTCTCCATTCCCCATCACTTATGTTGTCTGCTCACATCCTCAGGATAATCCTGCAAATTAGACCAGGGAGATGGCATCTTATCACTGAGGTTACTGAGGTATAGATTTATTGATTTGCCAAAGTTACATAGCTAATAAGAAGTAGAAATGTGGAGTTCCCCATTGTGACTCAGTGGTAAGGAACCTGACTAGTATCCATGAGGACGTGGGTTCACCCTGCTCTGTGGGTTAAGGATGCAGCGTTGCCATGAGCTTTGGTGTAGGTCTCAGACACGGGGCTGCTGTGGTTGTAGTGTTGGCAGCCACAGCTCCAATTCAGCCCCTAGCCTGGGAACTTTCATATACCATGGGTGCGGCCCTAAAAAGACAAAAAAAAAACCAGAAATGGGAAAATAACATAGATTTGGGGTTGTTTATTTGTTTTTGTCTTTTTTTTTCTTTTAATTCAGTAGGATTTTCAGAGATTAGTTCACTAACCCCATTAAAATAAAAGCATCTTTGGTGAACTGTCATATTTACCCTTTCCATAGTCCTTCGAGATTTTGTAAATTTCTCAAAAAGCCTTCTTGCTTTTCTTGTTGTCAGTACGGTCGGAAAACCCCTCATTTTCTAGTCTATCATCATATCCCCAGAAGAGCCTCTGCCCTTCAGATGGTTTATGGTGCCCTTCCTTTGACCCTTTTCACCATTGTTACTTTTTCTGGATACACAGAAACAGAACTGCCACACTGAAAGATATGTATGGCCTACATTTTGGTAACAAAGGTGTGATACAATTTTCCGTTTTATTTCTGAAGCATACGATAGGCAGAACATTTGGACTTCAAACTTCTCAGAACAGCAATTACTCTCTCTTCACCACTCACGGAGGCCCCAGCTTCCTGTGCATTTCACCCTGTTCCCCAAACCTTGACTGCTCTTCAGGTCCTTCCTGCCCTAAAATCCCACATAGACTTCTGGTTTGCATGCTGCATCCTCTAGGGAAGCTTTCTTTAAACTTCCAAAATAACCTCTCTATTTCTCCCATAGCCCATCATCTAAAACCTGTTTAGCACTTATTTAATTCTGCAGGATATTATAATTACATGCTCACAAACATGTGTTTACATTCATCCTTATTTGTGCTTTGCATTAAATCTCACTCATTTCGCTGCTCATCATTGGTACTGGATCTCATTGTTTCTTCCCGAATTCATGTTTCTTCTTTCTGCTATAAACTGCTTCTGAGAGGATCTATGGATGGCAAAGTTCTTAAATTCTATGTTTCAGTTAGGAAATTCTTAGCTGCTAGTAACAAAAATCCCTATTCAAATGGTTTTAAAATAAAGGAATTCAAATATCTCACTTACTGACAGGTCCTGAGATAGGGCAGCTTCACAAGCAAAGATATCATATAAAGGGAAGTTTCTTCTCATCATCCCACTCTGCCATCTTCTACCTTTCTATTCTGCTCTGGGGTTGACACCCTTTAAGCAAGGCCTGCATCAGTCCCAGGAATTATTAGCAAATATGACAGTGTCCAAGGGAAGAGCACTCTGTCTTTTCCCTATTATCTTTTGAATGGAAAGGAGACCTTTCACATAAGCCCCTCAACAGATTTATCCTTAATTTAATTGCCACGACTGAGTCACTTAGCTCTTTCTATATGTACCAACTACTGTCAAGGAACATGGGATTGCTATGATTGGCATAGACTAATTAAGATTTACCTTTTGTCAGGCCAGAAGATAGGGACTAATATGGCTGTCAATTGGAACATGGATAACTCTTGGCTTATTGGACAACACCAACAGGAAGGACCTCCTAGAGTGGACTTAGTTCCCATAGAGATTTATGCTTGAATCAAGCAAAGCAGGATGCACCATGGGTAGTGCCCTGGGGTACAGAACTGACGCTGTGCTGCTTTAGCATGTTTAAAGAAGCTAGAGCAGGACTTCTTAACCAGTCGTATAGGAACAGCACTTTTCTGTCAGAGCAGTGGTCATTGCTGGTGAGAATATGTGAAAGTAGGACAGCAGCCACCTGGAGGTGTTTTTTTCCAGTTCCAGTGTCAGCTAGAGAACTCATAGGTCTCTTCACTGAGCTAGCTCATTGCTAGTTTACCTAAGGGATGGGGAGTGGAGAATTTGCCATGCTTCAACCCCGAATCATGTGGAAGAAGAATATACACCTCAGGAAAAAACGGCTCAACCATCAAGAGAGAAGGCGCTTTTCAGTAGGCTATTTGGTGAGCCTTATACCTTAAATGCTTAAAATTCCCACCAACTGTGACTCAGTCTTTGTGTGTGTGTGTGTGTGTGTGTGTGTGTGTGTGTGAGAGAGAGAGAGAGTGTGTGTGTGTGTGTGTGTGTGTATGTGTGTGTGTGTTTAGGACTGTACCCATGGCAAATGGAAGTTTCCAGGCTAGGGGTCGAACTGGAGCTGCAGCTGGTAGACTACACTACAGCCACAGCAACTCTGGATCCGAGTCGCGTCTATAACCTACACCACAGCTGACTGCAATTCCAGATCCTTAATACACTGAGCAAGGTCAGGGATGGAACCCATGTCCTCACTAATGAACTAGTTGGGTTTGTTACTGCTGAGCCACGATAGGAACTCCTAAGACTAAACCTTAATTTAGACTCAGAAGTTCTTTGCCTTCAATGCTCTGACAATTTTTGCTTTAATATCTTCTCTAATTCAGTATTTCAAGTGAGAAATCTGCAGGTTATCTGTTTTGATTCTCTACAGGAGCTTTTCAATTTTTTTTGTTTTTAATGTACAAAAATGTCATAATTTTATGCATATTTGTGAGATTGTTCATCCTGTTTGGCATATGGTGTTAACTTTCAATCTAAGAGCTCTTTTTTCCCCCCAGTGTTATTTATTTGTCATTTACCTGAAGATTTCCTTCATTATCTCTTTATTCCTTCAGTCTGACCCAGGGGAACCATGCATCATTAAACAGGCTTGCAAGTATCTTTACAGCTTGCAAGTATCTCATCCAGGTCTCCCAACTCTCGCACGTTTTTCATCTATTTATTTTTTATTCTCTGTTCTGAAAGGTTAGTTGCCCAGTTTACAGCTTATTATTTATATCTTTAGTTTTTCCTTTCTGCTATTCCGTCCTCCATTGAGTTTGTTTTTCTAATAAACTTTATCATTGAAATATAGCATACATAAAGAAAAGTACATAAATCCTAGGTGTACAGGATGATGGAGCATCACAAAGTGAACACTTTATGAGTAACCGTCACAGATGAAGAAAGAAGACAGTACCAGGAATGTTGTCTTTGCTCCTTTAATATATAGGGTGTATGTTTCTGATACGGAAAATTAGTGAAGTGAAAAAATAAAGAGAAAGTGGAAAGTACTGCTAGACTAATCTTTAACTTAGTTTGCAGTTCAAGCCAGGTGTTCGTTCTATAAGCACAGCCATTCTAGTCTTGAGGCGACGAAGAGTTTTGTTCAAATGAGATAAATTTGAGATCCTCCATGTCGAAAAAGATCCAAAGCACTGTGACATTGCTGACAAATTTTCTTATTATTCCCTCTTGCTCATATGATCCTTTGCCTCACCTGTCATGCCCCTCTGTAATATTAGTTCATGATTCTTTATCGCCAAACCAAATCAAGTGGAAGTTTTTCTGACCACACCCTCTCCTAAAAATCTAAGGATGGATTATTATGCAAGGACTCTGCCATGGCTGAGCTCCAGTTTTAATAAGGGATTTGGGAAGGTTAAAGGAAAACGACTACTTCCTCTCAGTAAGAGATTCAAGGAAGTGACCACTCTCCCTGAATCATTAACTAAACTTCTTGCCCGGGCCCTCAGAAGTAATCTAGGAGGAAATGGTAGAGAGATATGTCTTTCTAGTCTAATGCTTTGCTTGCTGCTCTCAGAGTTATTGTCATTTGTGCTTCTCGTTGAGGACTGGCTCTCTTAGCAGATACTCTCAAGAGTGGGAAAATCTTAAGGAATGGAACATATCTTGCAGCCCTCTTGTGGATCCAGTGAAATCCCAACACATATCTAGGTCATTCAGTGGCTGGAAATTTCTGTGATTAGTTCACTTCAGCAGACGCTTTTTGAGCACCTATCTTTTTTTTTTTTATTATTCATTCAACAAATATGTGTCAATCACCAACTCTGCACTGGGCTCTGTTTTTGGAGCCATAGCGGATAAAATAAATGAGACTCTGCTTTGAAGGAAACTCCAATGTCGTTGGACGGAAAAGTGCATAGAAATAATGAAAACAAATAACAGAAAAAAAGCATGTGCCCTGGAGCCATATAAACAGATGATATTTGGGGCAGGAGGAGGGAGGTTAAAAAAGGGAGATCACGCTCAAATCAGTAAATCAGAATGGCTTCATAGAAGATCGCATTTAACATAAACTTTGAAACTAGGTAGGAATTTGGCAGAGATGGGAGGAAGAACATCTAAAAGAGAAAACTGCATAAAGAAAGGCATGGAAGTGAAGGTAGGTAAAATAGCTGGGTGTGGCTAGAATGAGAATAGAGACAAATAAGCAGAGGTAGATTTTTCTAAACAAAAGAGAAGTTGGTCTATGTGCGTAATACGTATAGATCACAACTCTAACCGACGGCCAGTGAAAACTGTAACATCTAAAACTATTTGGTAGAATAGTATAAGAGTTCCTGAATAAAAATAAACGATATTTTTTTACCCCAATATAACCTGGGTTAAAGTGCTAAGATGAACCCTTTCCTTAAGGAGTCTTTTTTTTAATAAATGGATTAGAAGAACCAAAAACTTGCCTAGGTTTGAACATTAATGACTGAAGACTTAGTTCTGCCGAAAGAGCCATGGCAGGCTCTGTGGAAAATGCACGATTAAGTGCGGTTTTTGAATGACAGGCCAGGAGCTGGAGAAGATGGAAGTGAGATCAAGCTCCCAGTTTATTTGTTAAGCTCAGGGATGACAAGCATGGAGCTTGTGGAATCATTTGCCCTCCATAGATATAAGCTACAGAAGCAGTCTGACCCAGCCAGTTAACTGTGGGTAGCTAATGAACGTTTCATTAGCATAAATTGCTGGGATGGGTAGAAATTTTATGAATCTTGTGCAAACCTCTAGGCATTTAAATAAGAGTTTTGTTTATCTTCTAAAACCGTTATCACAAAAGAATACCATATGTGTCCACTACCCCCACAATGGGAGGGAAGCTGGAGAAGGTTTCTGAGAGAAGTGGATAACAACTGAGATCTAAAAGGCAAGATGGGGGGATCAGGAGGGCATCTAAAGCAGAGAGCAGCAGGTACAGGTAAAGGTGGCGGGAGACAATCTGGTGGAATGAGGACCTGTCATTAGGTCTGGCAAACTGAAGTAGAAAAGGGCTGACGGGCTGGGGGTGGGGCAAGCAGGAGTGCGACCATGAATGAGGTATGAGTCACATGCCTAAGGCCTTATATACCACCTTAAGAAGTTTAACTTTTAATAGATGGTCAACAAGGACCTGCTGTATAGCACAAGGAACGCAATATTCTGTGATAGCCTATATGGGAAAAGAATCTGAAAAAGAATGGGTGTGTGTTTATGTATAACTGAATCCCTTTGTTGTATAGCAGAAGTTATCAAAATATTGTAAATCGACCATACTTCAATAAAACTTTAAAAAATGGGAAAAAAAGAGTTAAAGTTTTATCCTAAAGACAGTGAGAGTCATCAAAGCATTTTGAAACAGGATCAGACTTTTACTTTAGAAAAGTCACTCTGGCAGCTGGAAGAAAGCAATGAGTGGTAGGTGGGCCGAAGACCAAGCAGCTGGGCAGGCAGAGCAAGGTGGGTGCAAATCCGGGTGTGGTGACCCAGGCTGGTTTCAGAGCTGGAGAAAGCACTTATGTGAACCGCCTGCTTATGTCGTTAAGGTCCCTCACCACTTGTTTGTCAGAACACTGCTCAAGCCAATTTTTTTAAACCAAATGGCTTAGGGATAAGAATATCGCATACACTGATGAAATTTTAACTTTCCTGAGAGCGGGAAACCAACCTCTTGCAAAGTTCAGCACATTCCTGAAAGCTGCTCTCACTTTCCTGCCTCGCTGAGTCAGGCAGCAGAAGGGCTTCGTTGCTAAGACAACTCCATACAAGGCCCTCCACACCGCTCTGCCCTCTGCCAAACCCTTTGGGATGCTTGGAAAATTACAAACCGAAACTAGCAAGGCTACCTATTCATGTATCTTTTATAGAAATCCCACTTAGATATCCTGCCAACCACTTTATTTCTGCTGTTTCTCCAGCCCCAAACTCTCTCTTCTTTGAAAGGAAACATGGGCTTTCCAGTCAAAAAAGATTTTATTTGTTGATATTTTCAGATTTCATTTGCTATTATTCCTTTTATTTTTTTTTCAACCTGTCTAAGGAAGGAGTAAAAGGGAGGAAGAGAAGATACATCTGATCTATCGTATGTCACACAAGGCTCAGTGCTATGATGCATGAAAGTACCAAGTTTAAATGCATTTCCTTGATGAAACATATGACACCATATACTGAGTAACAGCAAGACAGCATCTGGATTTCAAAAAGGTATTTGGCAAAGTTTCAGGAGAAGGAACAAGGTGAAGAAATGGGGACTGGATAAGGTTATGTGGTTAGCATGATTCAAATCTGACAATACCCAGAGGGTGTTGATTAATGAACCACTGACATTTTATAAGAAGGGCTCTGTTCTGAACTCCATCCTGTTCATTGAATTCATAATCACTTGGATGGCAACATATGCTCTTAATTTTGCAGATGACCCAACATGGCTAGCGCAATGCTAGGCACTTAGTAATTGCTCAATAAATATTTGTTGAATTTAATTGAGAGGAAACTGTTGATACTTTACATGACAGAATCACAATTTTAAATTAGTTCATTAGGCTGAAAGAAAGTAAAAAGGCAAATGCAATAATATTGAAAAGGAATAGATGAATTTTGTGCTCTTGGGCTCAAATAATCGATGGTACAATTGTAGGATTGGGAAAGCCCAATTTAACATGTGAAAAAAAAATAGAATTTAGTTGACTACAAGCCAAGTACAAATTATTAGACTGCTTTACTCTCCTTCCAAAAGTAATGCCGGCTACATCATGGACAAATCAAGAGAGATAACAGCCTATTTGCCATTGCACTATTTAGACAACATCTGGAAGCTGGGTTCCACGCTAGGCACTGCATTTTAGGAAGATCATTAATCAAGAGACTGTGTCCTGATGAGAATGGGCATAATAGAAAGCAAATGTCTCACACACACGCACACACACACACACACACCAAATGAGGGAAATGAAGGAGAAAGGCAAGGCAAAATACTACTCCAAGCCAACACTCACAACTGTCCATCTTGCTTTACTCTTTGATAAAATGTTAGTACATGCCCAGGTGGCAACCGTAAATCCCTAACTGTCACCAAGGCAGTGACATTAACTCTTTCAGGCTTCTTAGTTACTACAGTTAAGTCTAATTTCAACTACCAGGAGTAACTGAGTCTCGGTGGAAACTGAAGCCTGCTATTGTTAAGCTCTGCTATTAAAACAGGCTATCCTGGGAACCACATCTTGTTCACTAAATAGGTCACACAGGAACTTCAGCTGTGTAGTTAGACATGAAAGTTTTTTTGTTTAGGGCTTTCTGGGAGGAGGAACTTCTTAATGTTTGCTTGTATCCCATTTAACCAAAGCCTCTCTCTGCTGGTAGATGATGGTTGGTTGCTTTGCAAGTCTGGAAAATGTGTTTGGCCTGCTCCAATCTGGGCTGTCTGCTCTGCTTGCTGGATTTTACAAATCTGAGCTCAGCTGTGGGTTTATTTAGTTCCAGGAGACTGGTGTTGGCTTTTCACATTCCTAGGTCTCGTGTGTCTGAAGACCTTCAGTTTGGCTTTACAAATGATCCTATGGTGTAACTCTAGCCCCTGAATGGTAACATAAGTTTGGTAATAATAATAAAACAGAAATAAGGAGCTATCAGAGATTATTAGTACTGGCATATGAATTAAACCATATTGCAACAAATCTCTTTCAAGGGTAATAATCTTAGTTTGGACAGAATTGAATTCAAGACCTCAACCTCACTGGCATTTCCCACATCCACTTCCTCTAAATATGAAGATTTCCAGATCCCTTAAATGATGTATGCTCTCCAGTTGACTCCAAATAGTCCTCTGAAAGGAAGTCATTCCTACCAAACTCTGTTTGCAAATGACCTGACATTTTTTATGTTCCAGGAAGCTAAGTGCTCCTAAAGTTATAAATAAGAAGGTCCCCACATGTCTATGGTCTCTAAAGGCAGAGATATGTGTTTCTTTTGTTCACTGTGGTGCCTCTGGCCTGGCACATTGGTCCGTGTTCACAAAATACTAGTTTAGTAAATAAGTGAATCAATGCAACACAAATTCGTATAAGTACAATGCTTACTTCAGAGATTGTTGAAAGGATTATTTAAGGCACCATGTTAAAACATTCATGGTGTTCTGATTGTGGCTCAGTGGGTTAAGGACCTGACATTGTCTCTGTGAAGATGCAGATTCAATCCCTGACCTTACTCAGTCGGTTAAGGATCGGACGTTGCCACAAGCTGCCACGTAGGTGGCAGATGTGGCTCAGATCCGGTGTTGCATAGCTGTGACATAGGCCGACAGCTGCAGCTCTGATTTGACCCCTGGCCCAGGGACTTTCATATGCTGCAGGTGCAGCTATAAAAAGAAAAATAAGTAAATTTTAAAAAACATTCATAAAACTCTTAAGTCTTATATAAGTGAAATAAACTGGATTCATTAGTGCCATAAACCCTTTCTTCATGTTATGTCCAATGAGAAGGGCAGAAAACACATTTATACTAACTCACAGTCCTTTGGTTATATAGAAACCTGTCCCTAAGCAAAACTATGTAATTGGCCTGCTGCCATTCTGTTCTCTTTTATCAATGCTACACTCTTTGGGGGAGCCCCCAAATTCCAGGGTACAGGATCTCCCAAAATCTTATATGTTTAACATAATTAGTTTTTAAGATACTTCCATTATTACTCCTAATACTGAACATTTCTTAGCATTGCCTTCTCGCTATCAAAACTCTTCTTTCTTATGTGCTATTCTTTCTCAGCATTACAAAGCTAACCTGAAAAAGTTAATGTGTGTGAGTGTGTGATCAGCAGGTTACTATTTAATGTGATAGCTCAGGTGGCACAAATATCTGTCATTAGAAGCAGATATTTCAGCTACCCTGGCAAAATGGTGGGGGAATATTGGCTCTTCAAGATCAATTAATGTTATATTTCTTTGGCGGCCACCTACTTTATCTGCGTGGCTCAAATTGGTAACACATACTGAGGCTTATCTTGCCTCTGCGCCACCCTGGTACACTGGGAGATAGGCAGTTTACCCCATCTCTCTGCCTTAGCTTCTTCATCTATAAATTGAAAAGAGAGGAGGGGAGTGCCCCCAGATAATCTAGTCCTTTCTGCACCTAAAGGAGCAATAATTCTGCAGTTATCTGTGTGCTTCAGATGAAATAAATTGGCTTCCAAGAGAAATCTGCAAGAGATGCTGCTGGAGTTCCCGTCATGGCTCAGTGGTTAACAAACCGGACTAGTATCCATGAGGATTCAGGTTCCATCCCTGGCCCCGCTCAGTGGGTTAAGGATCCAGTATTGCCCTGCTTTGTGAGCTATGGCATAGGTCACAGACGTGGCTTGGATCCCACATTGCTGTGGTTGTGGTGTAGGCCAGCAGCTACGGCTCTGATTCGACCCCTAGCCTGGGAACCTCCACATGCCGCAGGTGCAGCCCCAAAAAGACAAATGATAAAACAAACAAAAAAAAGAGATGCTGCTGTTTTTCAAAACTTCACTTGGCATCACACTATTAATGACAATAGGATAATTGAGGTGTCAAAATGTATAGGCTATATACATATATATTTATGTATGTATTATATGTGTGTGTGTGTGTGTGTGTGTATATATATGTATATATATATATAGTCTTTAAGAAGATGATAAAATTATTTTTGACTTTTGAACAATTACCAAACTCACAGTCTGCAAAGAGAACTCTATAAAATTTACTGAATTGGAAACTCTATACTGCACAGTGCATCCTCATAACTGTTTTTACTTCCTCTACTTTCAAGATCTTGTGATACTTAGAATGTTTCTTCAGGCCACATATTACTGGTCACACAATCCTGTTGCAAGTTGCAATATGTCTGGCCCGAGCTGTCTGAATCTTCAGTCTCATCAGAATTAGCATCTTCACTATCAGTAGGAAAGGAAGATCTAAATTCACATTTGTTGTAGAGAAAATACTTTCTACTTGAGATTCCTTCAATATGCAAAAACATGGACACCACGATACTTCCTATTTAATAATATTGAACATGCCTCGCGTATTTTGTGCCTAATGAGCTTGGAATACTCTTATCCAGTCCTGCATAATGTAGGCACATATACACATTTATGTTAGCCAGGGAAGAGCTAAAATGCTGCATCCAAGAGAACTTCCCCCCAAAAAAAACATAATTAGTGACTTAAAGAAACAAATTAACTTCTCCACAATGTACTAGTCTGAAGTGAATATTGCCAGGTGGTGATTTTGCCACATGACCATCATTCAGAAACCCAGGCTAACAGTGGCTCAGCAATCTTCAACATCTGCCTTCAAGTAAAAACCTAAATTCCATTTATGAGCTTAAAAATAGACCAAAAACTGGTAATTTTATCACTTTGAAGTTTAAAATGCAACCTATAAATCTACTTATCGTTTCAGCCTATAAATTTGCCTTTAAAAAAAGATTATGATATAGTGACTAATTTCACACTTCATGTGTAGTGGGCCAACTGTTGATAAAACATAGGATTTTCCTTTTTATTAGCTGTATTAACAACCCAATAAAGGGGATCTGAAGGTTTATTTATTATATATGATTCTTCTGTTCAATAAAAAAATGACAAAGATTGATAATAAGGTCCCTGTTTTTTAATGACATTTTTTGCAGTCATGCTATCTATGCCACGGTCAGGCTGTTCTTTCTGTAGAGGAAAGTAAGTTTCAAAGTATAAACAAAGGGGAATGAGTTCCTTTTTGTTCCATTTTTGTTGACACTGAATTTTTCTTCTGAGTAAAAATAAAGTCTTTTTGTTTCTCATAAGTAGTTACTTTAAACTGACCAAAAAGGAAAAGTAGAAAGATAACAATGTGTTGCCAAATGCCAGAAGACAGTGGTGACTGTATTTTTAGAGTGCATTGTGGAAGGCCTTTAACAAAGAAAGTTTGAGAGACTAAGAATAAAATACTTCTAAAGGACTCTACTTCCTTTTTTGAAAGAATAACTTGAAGAATGATCAGCATTCATCTCTGAGGGATAGAACAGAAAGTCAAGAAAATAAATCAGCTTATAAATGAGCATATTTACCAAAAGCTAGAAAATTTTTTTAAAAAGTTATGGTACTCACATTCATAGAATACAAGTTTGTTTACTGCCCTGGAGAGCCAAGAGATTCCATTGGATAAAACTGTCACATGCTGTCTCTGATGGGCTAGATCTCTTCAGGCAAGTAGACCCACAGCAGCTGAGCAAACACTGGAGTTTTACGCAGCTCAACACCACCACACAGGCTGCTGGAGGAGGGGAAGGCAACCGCCCTGTGGAATCAGAGGGAGTGGCTTCTAGGAAGGAGATGGTTCCCAGGGCATCTGAAGCCGGTTATGGACTCGGTGCCGAGATGCTGAGACTCTCAGATCAGCAAGGTCCCATTCTCACAGCCCCCTGAGATCAGATTGGGGACCCCTGTCTGCCTTTGTCAGCCAGCCAGTGACACTTGGTGCTAAGTCCCAGAGAACTTCTTCCCAGCCCTCCCACGGCTGTCTCACAGTAGTTTTGGCCCAAACTGTTTCCTGCTACATTTCCTTTCTCCATTGCCCTGTAGAAAAGTGTGATGGGGCATGAAAAATAGTATTGCGAGCCAAATAATACACTCTGTTTGAAAGGACTGGTCTGGTATCCTTAAATAAAAATAATTTTGCTTGTAATTTCAGATGCCAGTCTACAAACTTGCAAGAAACCCAAAAGACCACAGAACAGGGTGGTATAGACTACAGTGAGCTCTAGAACAGAGAAAGGAGATCCTGGGGAAAATGTGACTCCAGTGTTGGGCCTTGAAGGCATTCAGCTGTATCCAAGGCCTGTCAATGACACAAAAGTGTGAAGCAATGGTAGTTTTACATACAATCCCTGCTTCTCTTACATTTGTGAATGTTAATTATACCAGAGTATAGCTTTTAGTTTGTATCACTAAAGACAGTGAAGATGCAGCCTCAAATCTTGTATATTTACAGAAAGAGTTGCAAACTAAGGTGATCAAATATATGAATGTATAATTAATGCAAATATTCTTGTCAGGTAAGTCAGTTGGGAAGCAGACCCTCTCTTCTGTAGACTGTGCCCACATGTGCACTAGCATACACACACACACAGAATGTTCAAGAAAGGATGGAAAAGGGAAAGATGATTGTAGGCAAACACCTACGGAAAATGAGGAGCAGAATTGTAAATCAAAACAAACTTACATCTAAATGATGTGATTAATTACGTAGCCAAAGTATGGCTCTCAAACAACAAAGTAATGCAAAAATACTGATGTGTTCCAAAGCTCTCTTTTGAATAAGGAAATCACTTCACTGTATGAGTTACAGCAATATATACAACACTAGTCCCCCTTACTAGTCATAACAAAAATTCCTTGAAACATATACAGAGCGAAGGAAAAAATTTTGGTTTTGCATATTGAGAATTCAAGGAGAGAGAAGTAATTTCCTCTAAAGGCTGAAAATTCACCCAGTATATATGTGTGTGTGTGTGTGTGTGTGTGTGTGTGTGTGTGTGTATGTATTCAGTGATTTTATAAGTTTATAAAGATTGTTTCTCCTTTCCCTTGAGAGCCTGAAATAATTTAATATTTTTGGAAATTTTTTAGAAAATAAACCATTATATATTTAATTCACGTAATTAAATATATAATGGATTAAAAAATTTTTCAGCTGAGGAATTTCTGCCAAGAAAAATCTGATTGAATCTCCTGACACTTGGAAAAATAGAGTAGGGTGTATTCTATGTAGATTAATGTTCTTCAGAAAGTTACAAGTTAGATTTTAAATCCATTTTATGATGATAACTCATTTTAAGTATGATCATTATATGCTGTTAATTAAATTAAATCATAAAAAACTGAACTTTCCTGGGTTTTTTTGCTGTTGTTGTTGTCTTTTTAGGGCCATACCCGAGGCATATGGAGAATCCCAGGCTAGGGGTCAAACCAGAACTGTAGCTGCTGGCATACACTACAGCCACAGCAACGCGGGATCCGAGCACATCTGTGACCTACACCACAGCTCACGGCAACGCCAGATCCTTAACCCACTGAGCAAGGCCAGGCATTGGAAACTGCATCTTCATGGATGCTAGTCAGATTCATTTCCACTGACCCAAGATGGGAACTCCTGAACTTTCCTTCACTTAAAATAGAAAGATCTAGCAGTTACCACCTTAACAAAGTGATCAACATAGCATCCTTAGTAATGGGACAAGTTATGCTATGGCTCTTGCTAGGATGCTATTGGAAGTACATAATACAATCTACAGGGTATTTTCACCAAAATGTTTACCTTGAACATATTCACAAGAAAACAACCAAATCTAGATTATGGACCATTCACTGAAAGAACTGGCTCTGACTTAAAAAAAAAAAAAGTTAGTCCCATGAAGACAAGCTGGAGACAGGACAATTCTAGATTAAAAGAAACTAAAGTGATATGATAACCATAATATGTAAAGCATAATTGTTGACTGGATCCTGGATCAAAAATAACTGCAATAAAGATTATTTTGTAAACAACTGGAAAAATTTGAATATGGATTCCATATTAGGTATTATTGGATTCCATATTAGATATTATTGGATCATTATTAAATATCTTGGGTAGTTTTGTAGAAGACTATGGTCCTTTTTAAGAAACACATGTTGAAGTATTTAGGGGTAAAGGGTCATGTCTGCAGGTTGCTTTCAAGTACGTGTGTGTGTGTGTGTGTGTGTGTGGAGAGAGAGAGAGGTTAAAGCAAATGTTGCAAAATGGGTAAGAATTAGTGAATCCAAGAGTATTGTTCTATTCTTTTAGCTTTTCAGTGGATTTAAAATTGTTTAAAGACACTAGGTAACTAAATAGTAATTGAGAGCTAGTTCTCTTTTTAGAAAGCTTTCGGATACTAAATCAAGAAGGAGTGATAGGAGTTCTCTTCATGGCTCAGCGGAAAGGAACCTGACTGGTATCCAAGAGAACGCAGTTTCAATCTCTGGCCTTGCCAGTGGGTTAAGGATCTGGCGTTGCCGTGAACTGTGGTGTAGGTTGCAGACGAGGCTCAGATCCTGCATTGCTGTGGCTGTGGCTATGGAATAGGCTAGCAGCTACAGCTCCAACTTGACCCCTAGCCTGGTGACCTCCATACACTCCGGGTACGGCCCTAAAAAGCAAACAAAAAAAAGGAGTGATAGATCAGACCATCTCCATTATGTAATCTTTAATATACTTAAGGATCTGAGCATTGAGCATCAATGGTCATAAAAGGAGAGACAATTAGATACTATAATGCCTTTTTGACCAACCCTTTAGGTCAGTGGGTCTCAAACATCAATAGAATCAGAATGGAAGGCTTGTTAACAACTGATTGTTTTGTTTCGGTAGGCTTGAGGTAAAGTTCAATAATTTTCATTTCTAACAGGTTTGCAGGTAAAGCTGAGGCTGCAGTCCAGGACTAGGTTTTGAGAAAAACTTCTCTAGATCAACGTACTAACTTTCAAAAGCTACAAATAAAAGGAACATGTCAAGTAACACCATAGGGTGCTAAAGTCAGAATGTGGGTAGATAAAGGAAAAAAAACAGTTTCTTAAATAAATCAATTGCAATTTAAATAAAGATGATGGGAAACATACAGGTTAAAAGAGCTTTAAAAAATACACCAATTACAATATGTAAATTTTTACTTGGATTCCTTTTTTTTGGTCTTTTGTCATTTTAGGGTCACACCCATGGCATGTGGAGGTTCCCAGGCTAGGCGTCTAATCGGAGCTACAGCTGC
>PVHT020000174.1:4549554-4560183 GCA_004024745.2 Catagonus wagneri
TTTTTGTCTTTTTGCCTTTATGTAGAGCCGCGCCCGCGGCATATGGAGGTTCCCAGGCTAGGGGTCTAACAGGAGCTTTAGCTGCCAGCCTTCGCCACAGCCACAGCAACGTGGGATCCGAGCCGCATCTGCAACCTACACTACAGCTCACGGCAACGCCGGATCCTTAACCCACTGAGCAAGGCCAGGAATCGAACCCGCAACCTCATGGTTCTTAGTCGGACTCTTTAACCACTGAGCCACGAAGGGAACTCCTCTCTCACTTGAATTCTTATTTAACTGTTTTTTAAAGTATTTATTACATTTATAAAACATTTAGAAATTTGACTATTGATTGGATGAATTATGGTTACCTTTTTAGGTGTGTTATTGGCATTTTTTATAAAAGAATGTTCATATTTCAGATGTACTTATTGAAATATTTAAAAACATAAAAGAGGGGAAAGACACTTAAAATCATAAAGATGGCAAATCTATAATTTTCAATAGCTTCACTGATGTTATATTCTCCAGCATAAAAATACTCCAGAGTATTTTTAACCTGTTTGTTTCATCTTTAATAGTCCTGTTTGGATTTATTTCTATGTTCCTTTTCCCCTGCTGATGACTCGGCTCTTAGAAAGCTAAGATGGCCATCACAATTATTGTCATGTCTAGATTCTCTTTGCTTAGATGCCAGCATTGGCCTTTCCTGAATCTAGGGTACAGATGTGTTAAGTTCCTCATAGTTTTGACATTTTTAAATGTTGCTGCCAAAAACAAAAAGAACGCCCATATTCAATATAAGTTTAATTACCAGCAAAAAATATCAAAAATTAAGTTAGTTTTATTGTGAAAATATCAAATATAAAGAGTGTATGATGAACACAGAGTTCAAAGAATAACAAATGAAAACCTATGCATTGACCACCCAGCTTAAGAAATAGGATGTTATCAGTACCCTAGAAGATCCCTGTATGCACCCATCTTAAATACCTCCCCTGGGGAATCCTCTGGTGGCTCAGCAGGTTAAGGATCTGACGTTGTTACTACAATGGCCAGGTCACTGCTGTGGAGCAGGTTCAATTCCCAGCCCCAGAATTTCTGTACTCCAAGGGCATGGCCAAAAAAAAAAAAATCACCTCCCCTGAAAGTAACCACCATGCTGATTTTTGTGCTAATTGTTCCTTTGCTATATAGTTTTGCTGCCTAAATCTGTACTTTTGTCTGTTATGATATTTATATAGACAGAACCATGCCATATTCATTCTTCTATTTGCTGTTGCTGCTTACAACATTATGTTTTTGAGATTCAGCCATAAAGATATGCACAGCAGTGAGCCATTCATTTGCACTGCTGGGTACTATTCATTTTGACACATACCCCCAAGGTTTATCACTTCTTGAGTTGATGGATATTTTATCTCTTTCTTTCTGAATTTTAAACATCATTATTTGATTATACTCTTACCTCTTTTACAAAGTTATCCTAAAATGATGATGGAGAGCTAACTTTCCAAAGTCATTTCTTCCTGACTTGAGGAAGAACTTGCTAGTGATTAATGGGAAATACTGGAGCCAGTTTTTTGAGAACTGGCTCCAGGGTCTCCCATTGATCATGGTGCTGACTTGTGGGCTCAAATATATATTTATGTCGTGTTAACAAAATATGCATCCATTCTTACTTAATTGAATGTTTTTGTCAAAAATCATTGCTGGATTCTGTCAGGTACCTGTTCAGCATCTATGAAGATGATCGTGTGATTCTTCAAATTAGGTCTTTTGATTTAATAATCTTTTAATATATAAATGTTATCAATTCATGGTATAAATCTCCCCTTGCTAATGAGGTTTTAATCTTAAAATTTGTTGCTAGAGTTTATTTTAGAGTTTACTACCAATATTTGTAAGTGAAATTGATCAATAGGCCTTTTTTTTATATACTCTGCCTGATTATCAAATCAGTATCATATATTATGTGAAAATAATTTGGCATAGTACTTTTTCTTAATGATGTGGCTATCTAAATTGCACTGGTATTGTATTTCCTTTAAAGTTTTGATATTTTCCATAGAATCAAATAGCTCTGATGTTTTTCTTTATTGATTTTCTCCATTTCTTCTAATAAATCATTTTGATTAGGTTTTTCTATAACATCTGATCAGTTGTGCTATTATATTTTCCTAGATGAAAGTTATTCTGTTCTTTTAAATTTTTAAATATATTTTCACAGAGCTGAGTGTTCTCTTATTTTCTTATGATTTCCTCTGTTTCTGCCATGATTTCCCTATTACCATGTCTTTTTTTACTCGTTTTTGTCCTTTTAAAATTAACTTACCTAGTGTTTTACCTATTTTATTATTATCTGTTAAATAGCATTTAATATCTTTGTTAGTACTATATTTTCTGTGTTCTAATTCACTAGTTATTAACTCATCTCATTTGCTTTGCTTCATTTTTTTCTTTTTCAGCCACATGCTAAAGACTTTATTTGTTATTCATTCTTTGGATTCTTCTAATAAAATTGTTTAAAGCTATTGAATTTTCTCCAAAGGTTGCTTTAGTTCTATCCCATATGCTGGATATTTAGTATCCTCATTCTTTGGTAGAAATTCCATGATTTTAGTTTGGGTTTCTTTGTTGACCCAGAAGTTGTTTTAAGGGGAGCTTTTTTAGATTGTAGGCAGAATGATTTTTTTTGCAAGAATTAGTAATTTACAATTTCATGTCATTGTATCATATAACATTGACTGTGTTATATCTATATTTTGGAGTTTATCGAGCTTCTGTTTAAATAATCCAACAAATAGTTAATTTCTGGTATATATTCAGAAAGCTACTGAAAATATTTTTAGGGTGCAGTTTTGCAGTTTATATGTATATGTATCAGATCCACCCTATTAACTATTTTTGAAGTTCTTTATATACTTACATACTTATTTTTTGCCCATTTGACTTGTCATTAACTACTTCTCCTCTTCCAAGCACATAGCAGAAATTCTCCATCTACCCACTTTGGGTTAGAAATCATATGTTATTGCTTTGGATAATGAAATGTAGTGAAAGTGGCATGCGATCACTTCCAGGTAGAAACCTTTAAGTGCTGTTGCACTATTTACGATGCACCCATTTGCTTGTCACATCCCCCAAAAGGGAGCACTCCAATATAGGAGACTCGATCAGCTTGCATCCTGGGTGAAGAAGACGCGATAACAGTCCCCTTCTGGGAGTTCCCATCATGGCTCAGCTGGTTAAGAGCCCGACTACCCATGTGGATGCAGGTTCCCCCCCCAGCCTTGCTCAGTGGGTTAAGGATCCTGTGTTGCCTTTGTCAAATGGCGGGGAAGAAGGAGGCAGAGGATGGAGCAGTGAGATTGCAAGCAGGGTTTATTGACCAACGGAGCAGTCAGGATCTCTGAGCAAGCAAGACTCAGGCTCCCCGCCCCCACAGAGGAGTGTTAGGTTTTATATAGACAGGCTTTGTTTTGATGAGCCATGCAGTCTGTGGCCTTGGGGCTATCTTTGTCTTTGGGAACTCATTCATTACATGGGCCTGTTCAATAAGAAGGAGTCTGCAAGTCTGGATTCGGCTGATTTATGCTGATTTTTTTGTCCTTTTAGGCCTTCTTTCATTTTTCCACCCAAGACCCATGAGCTGTGGTATAGTATACTGATGTGGTTCAGATCCTGTGTTGCTATGGCTGTGGTGTAGGCCCCTAGCCTGGGAAATTCCATATGCGGCAGCTTCGGCCCTGAAAAGACCAAAAAAAAAAAAAAAAATCCCCTGACTCGGGACAAACATGTGATATGAGCAGGAATTAAATCTTTGTTAGTTTAAGCTACTAAGATTTAAGGATTATTGTTTAACAAAATAGTCATAACCCAGTTTTTCTGAATGTAAAGTAAGGGGTACAGCAGACTTCAAAGTAGATTGATTCAGCAGCTCAATTATGTCATTAAAGACTCAAATTTTTCCATCTTTCAGTCTTGACTTCAGAATCTCACTGATAACAAGAGCTATAGCAGTTCTAGGATTTATATTCAAATGTGAAATGGCAAAGGCAAGAAGGAAAATCATCTTTTCTCTAGCTTTCTTTTAGGAGCAGGGAAACTTCCAGCAGAAGGCCCTTTATACCTCATTGGCTAGAATTGTGTCACAAGCCCATTTTTTAACCAATCACTGACAAAAGGGATGAGATTTTCATGACTGATCATAGATGAATGATCTGGGATGGAATGGATCTTAGGGTATCAACCACAATGATTTCTAATAATAGCAAATAATTTTTGTAAGCATGAAAACATATGTAGGAACTATTATTTTTCAATATTTTAATAGCTATGAGAAACATACTACAGAATTATCTTGACTAATAGAAGATATAATCTGCTTTTACTATTCTGGAATCATTAGTTTTCCCCAAATTTGGAATTTAAAATTTTTCAGTTTCTTTGGTTATGGTTTTCATATTTTGATTTGTGTCTTTCTCATGCCTTTTTTCTTCCAGTTTTGTGGAGATATAATTGACACACAGTACTGTATAAGTGTAAAGTTTACAGCATAATGATTTGGCTTACACACATTATGATGACTGCAATAACTTTAGTAAATATCCATCATCTCATATAGATACAAAAGTAAAGAAACAGAAAAAAAATTTTGTCAGGGGAGCGGCCAGTTTGCGATCTTTCTGCTAGTCACTCTCTGTCTTTTTGTCTCTGCGTTCAGCTTGCTGAGTATCGGGTAGAACAAGCCTGGCTCTGCTGCAAACCTACTTAAACCTTCAAGATCTTTTTTTCTGTTCTATCCTTTGCTCTTTTTCTTCAAGGGACTTTTAAGATTAGTTGCTTCCGTCTTTTAGGCTTTTAAAGCAGAAAAAAAAATTTTGTCAGGGGATGGACTAAGAGTTTGGGTTAATAGATTCAAACAATTACATTTAGAATGGACAGACAGTAAGGTCCTATTGTATAGCACAGGGAACTATGTCCAATCTCCTGGGACAGACCATGGTAGAAAAGAATATAAAAAATAATGCGTATATATACATATACACACATATATGTGTGTGTGTGTGTCTTTCCTAATTAGTGTTTTCATTTTCTTTGGGTAAATGTCCAGGAGTGGAATTTCTGGGTCATATGGTAGTTTTGTTTTTAACTTTTTGAGAAATCTCCATACCGTTTTCCATAGTGGCTGCACCATGTATTCCCATCAGCAGTGCATGAGGGTACCCTTTTCTTCACATCCTTGCCAAAACGTATTTGTTACCTTTTGGGTAATAGCAATTCTGACAGGTGTGAGGTGATACCTCTTTGTGGTTTTAATTTGCGTTTCTCTGATGATTAATGATGTTGAGCATCTTTTCACATCTATAATATCTGTATGTCTTCTTTGAAAAGATGTCTACTCTGGTCCTCTTCCCATTTTTCAATGCAAATTTTTTTATGTTGAATTATATGAGGTCTTTGTGTATTTTGGATATCAACTCCTTATTGGACATGCCATTTTTCATTTCTATACACTAAAAATAAACTATCAGAGAAAAAAGAAAACAATCCCATTCACCATCTTATTAAAAATAATAAAATACCTAGGAATAGATCTAACTAAGGAGGTAAAATAATTGTGCTCAGAAAACTGTAAGACACCGGTGAAAGAAACTGAGGATAACACAAATAGTTGGAAAGATACATCATATTCATGGGTTGGAATAATTAATATTGTTACAATGATTATCCTACTCAAGACAATCTATAAATTCAGTGCAATCCCCATCAGAATACCATGGCGTTCTTCATAGAATAGAACAAATAATTCTGAAATTTGTATGGAAACACAAAAGACCCTGAATAGTCAAAATAATCTTGAGAAAGAAGAAAGAAACTGGAGATATCATACTTCCTGATTTCAAACTGTACTAAAATCTTTGGTTATCAAAACAGTATAGTACTGGCATAAAAACAGTCACATGGATCCATGGAACAAAATATAAAGCCCAGAAGTGAACTCATACCTACGTGGTTGATTTATCTATGACAAAAGAGGAAAAAATATACAATAGGGAAAAGACAGACTCTTCAATAAATGGTATTGGGAAAATTGAACAGCTATATGCAAAAGAATGAGACTGGACTACTTTCTCACACCATACACAGAAATAAATTCAAAATAGCTTAAAGACTTAAATATTAAGACCTGAAACCTTAAAACTCCTAGAGAAAAATGTAGGCATTAAGCTCTTTGACATCAGTCTTAGTAATTTTTTTTGGTTGTGTCCCCTCAGGCAAGAGAAACGAAAGCAAAACTAAGCAAATGGGACTATATCAAACTAAAAAGCTTTTGCACAGGAAAGGAAACTATCAGCAAAATGAAAAAGGGGTCAACTGATTGGGAAAAGATATATTCTTAGGCTTTTTTTTATAAAAATATCCACTTACATGTTCTCAGTAGAATCCAAAAAAAAGATAAAAATACATCAGATTTTAACCCAGGGTAAGAAATGATTTGAGTGTAATTGTATATTGCCTAAGAAAAAACAACAAATATCGCTTTATCCAAGTTTCCCATGCTTTTTGACAACTCAGCTAAATTTGGTTCTTTTGTTTTATATGACTAAAAATTTATTTTATTTTTTTTTTCAGGGCTGCACCTGCGGCACATGAAGTTCCCAGGCTAGGGGTCCAATCAGAGCAGCCACTGCCAGCCTACACCCCAGCCACAGCAAAGCCTATCTGAGCTGCATCCATGACCTACACCACAGCTTGCAGAAATGCCAGATCCTTAACCCACAGAGTGAGGTCAGGGATGGAACCTGTATCCTCACAGATACTAATCAGGTTCTTACCTGCTAAGCCACAACGGTAACGCCTAAAGTATTTATTCTTGTCCAGACATCCATCAGTTTCCACATATGTTATCTCTTAGTCAGATGTTGCTCCTGTCAATTTATTTAGTTGTACAAAAGGTAGATGATATAAAGATACTGAGTAATTTTCATAAGTTAATTATTCTAGATTTCAATTTGCTTTGACAATTATTAAACATATAAATTATCTAAAGTATAAAATACCTATTTAAAAAATTCAGTATAGGGGTTCCCTTCATGGTGCAGTGGAAACGAACCCAACTAGTATGCCTGAGGATGCGGGTTTGATCCCTGGCCTCGCTCAGGGCTCAAGGATCTGGAGTTACCCGGAGCTGTGGCATAGGTCACAGATGTGGGTTAGATCCTGTGTTGCTATGGTTGTGGTGTAGGCAGGCAGCTGTAACTCCGATTTGACCCCTGGCCTGGGAACTTTCATATGCTGTGGGTGCAGCCCTAAAGAAAAAAAAAAGGCAATGTATTTTCTCATTGAATAAAAGGCTATTCGGAGACTTTGTTAAGCATTTTAATGTGATGAATTCATGTTAAAATCTAACAAACAGTTGGAAGAAATCAGTCACTTCTGAACCAGATTATAAACTCTTTGAGGGTAAAAATTAAGTCTTAAAGCCACAATATCTGCTCCTCTAAGACTCAAGAAATACTTGTCAATAATATAATATGAGAAATAATCAACTTTTAAAATTAACCACATTTTATTGAAATAGTAATCCACAGTCATGGTTTTTTAAAAGGAGACAATTATCATTACCAATCTCTTGTGCATCTTTACAGAGATAATGTATGCAAACACATACGTGCCATTTGTTTACAAATGGAAACATACTATATAATGTTTTACCTTTCTTTCTACATTTTGGTGAAATACTTTACAGATGATTTCCTATTAGTACATAAGTCTTTTTAATACCTGCATTGTATCTTTTTCTATAAATGTATCTTCTCTCTTTTTTTTTTTTTTTTTTTTTTTGGCTGTGCCCGACGCATGTGGAAGTTCTCAGGCCAGGGATCACACACCCACCACAGCAGGAACCGAAGCTGCTTCAGTGACAATGTAGGATCCTTAAGTCAAGGTGCCCCAAGAGAACTCCTATAAATTGATCTTAATTTAACCTGTTACATGTCCTCCATTTATATGTATTGAAGTTATTTTATCTTTTATCAGTATAAACAACATTGCAATGAGCATTTTTTTTCTTTGCTCGTTTATGTAAATGTATCTCCAGGAAATTTCTAGAAGAAAATGTTTTTCCAATTACATGCCAATAACATATGAGCAAGACTTGAGCACCTTTAAGATTTTTTTGCTTCTTTTTTGGCCACCCTGAAGCATATGGATTTTCTAGGCTAGGGATCAGATCTGAGCCACAGCTGCGACCTAAGCTGCAGCTGTGGCAGCGTCAGATCCTTAACCCACTGTGCCAGGCTAGGGAGCAGACCTGCGGCCCAGTGCTCCCAAGATGCTGCTGATCCCGTTGTACCACAACAGGAACTCCGTATTTTTAAGATATTATCCAGGGGATATATCTGCAGATGAATAATTCTGAAAACATTTAATTGATTAGTAGGGGGAGTTATATGTTGAATGAACCATGTCTTTGTATGAAAACTCATGTTTAATTTTATTTCACCACTTTTTCGGGTGAGCTCAACCATTTGACATTACCACAGGAATGATTATTAATGATTTCCCAACTTTGGGGGGGTTACAGATATTTCATAGACTTTCAAATAAGAGAATAAATGGCCATTGAAAATAACAGAATAAATACCACCAGCAGGAATTTGTGAGGACAAAAAGAAGAGTAGTTTGAAAAATGACGTTTTCCAAATTTTCCCCATATTTCATTCAAGGCTCATCTCTCACATTACCTTATTGTTTTTAAAATATTTGTGTGTGTGTGTGTGTGTGTGTGTGTGTACTGAAGGTTACTGGGAGTATGACTTATTTTTGCAAATCAAATGTTTTTTTAAAATTCAACAAATTTTCAATGAGGGTTAATTAGGCAGAGAAATGGTTCAGAACTCATTTTAAAACATGCATGATGATTAGGGAACATCAGAGAGTATTGTTACATTCTAAACAGTAAACAACCTAGTGTTAATGATTTAACAAATTCTAAACATTAACCCATAGTACAGAGAACTGAAGCTTGTTTTTTTGAGGCAAGTATAGATTAAGCTAATGATTTACTCAATCTCCCTTCTCAAAAATAGCTTCACCAAAGACTGCGTTTATCATTGCAAGGGTCAAAGTTCACGGAATTTTGGAGCTGAGAGAGACCTTAGTTACTTTCCCATCCACCAGCAGATCCACCAGCAGATGAGGAAACTGACTTGGCCAACATCGTATTTGGTTACCAACAGGATGATCTAGAACACAGTTTTCCTGGCTCTCAACCTAGGTTACTTTCTACGATATTTTGGTGTGCCTGTGTTAATATATGTAAAACCACTCGCAACGCTATCTAATACATTTCTGTGGTATATTTTTTTAAATTAACATTTTAAAAATCTTTTGTGTGAGAATCACTCTGATAAATAACAGGGATATACCAGTGAATGAGGGGGAAAGTTTCTTTCTTTAGGGAGTCCTGTTCTTGTGGGAAAAGCACATACCCATGATTAGAAAAGCATTAGAGAAAGAACGAGAAATCCTGGTGGGACTGCTTCATTTTCTCCCTTCGGTTTGTTCGGTTTGTTCGGAGTAGTGGAATGTCTATCCTATTATGTCGTTTTTGCCCTAAGATCTACCACGTTTTAATGACAATTGTAATCCCTTTTATTTCTGTTGCCCCTTACAGGTTTAAAAACACGTCTGCATTACCTTATCTGATTCTCACAGTAAATTGGGAGGCAGATATTATTATTTTCATTTTCTAATTTAAAAACCCATAGCTCTGAGACTGTGACTTGCCCAAAGCCTCACAGCCAGAACGCTGTAGAATGGGGACTAGAATCCCAGGCTTCTGACCTTTAGTCCAGTAAGTTGGTCATAATGTTAATCCACCTGTATTTCCAAAATTCCAAATATTTAGTTTTCTGGGAATTCCAAGGTCACTTTAGAAGGGAGATCCTTCAGTGGAAGTTTGGGTAACCTAAATATCCAAATTATAGCATGCTTTCTTGGAAAAGGAAAATAGTAGCGCCCAAAAATTCCATGGAAGTGCTTGTGGCTGTTAGTGAACTTTGAGGATGGCATTTTGCTAGAAGCATGAAACCACAGGCAGCTTTGAGTTCCTCAGTTTTGTTTGTTCCATTTCTTGTCATGGGAATACGGAAACTTGAAAATAAAATATCAACTGAAATGAAATGTGTCTGGAAAGAAGCTTACCAAAACGTTAACAGTCTCCGGGTGGTTGGATTACAAGTTAATTTCATTTTCTTTTTCTACATTTTCCACATTTCCTACAATAATTGTTACTTTAATGATCAGAAATTATGTAACTTATCTATCGCTGTATATGATTCCCATCCTATTTACAAAGGGAAAGAAATTTAAGTTTTCTTAGGCTGGATACTTGGACAGATACTTGAAATTTCTCTTAACAAATGAACACCTTTTTTAAAAAACACCATCAATCTGTGAGTGAGCTAAATAATTCATTCAGGCATTCATTTTTCTCTTCTAACAAATACTAATTGAGCACCTACAATGTGCCAAGCATATTTAGGCCCTGGTAATAAAGCACTGAACAAAACAGATAAAAATTCTTGCCTTTGGAGTTCCCGTCACAGCTCAGTGGTAATGAACCCAACTAGTAAC
>PVHT020000174.1:4561183-4599097 GCA_004024745.2 Catagonus wagneri
AAAAAAAAAAAAAAATTCTTGCCTTCAGGGACCTTCTATTTTAAAGGGAGAGACAGACAAAAAAAAAAAAAAGAGGGAGTTTGTAGCATCATGTAAATGATTAGAAGAAAAATTAAGGGAGCCAACAACAACCAACTCAAAGTTTCCAACTGAGCAACTAGAAAATTGGTCTTGTCATTTCCCAAGATAAGGAAGAATATTTGAGGTGGACAGAATCTAGAGCTCATATGTGGCTGTGCTGTCTGAGGGACCTATCCTCTACCAAAGGAGAAAGTTTGACTTGACACTTGGATATACTTGTTAGGAGTTTAAGGGAATAGTCTGAGTTAGAGATAAAAAGTTGTGAGTTGTGAGCACAGAGATGCCTTGTAGATCCAAGAAGCCAGGTAGGAACATCAAGGAGCAAGTGAAACTAGATAAGAGCAGAGACCCAAGGAGGGCTCTGGATCTCAACTACACACCGACAGCAGAGAAATAGGGAAAACCAAGCGACAGCGCGTTCCTAGAAGCTAAGTGAAAAACAAATCTCAAGGAAGAGGACATGGGACACGATCAGTTGGTAGTAAGTGCAATGCAGCTGACAGGCTCACTTCCTGGGGAAAACTTTTTATGACTCTCTCTACCCTTTCTGCAGGCCAATCATATTTAGACACACACATTACTTGAAATTATGCAATTAAATGGGATGGTCGAAATAGTCCTCAAAATACAGAACAACAATGATAAAAATTAATAACTTCATTATTAGAGATGCAAGCTATAGAGGCTCACTGCCAGAATTCAATCCTGGATCCCCTATTGAATAGTCTTATCACCCAAATACTTGGTAGACTAAGGAGAGGGGAAAGAGACCTATATCTATTCTTTTAAGATTGAGTGTAATTCATTTTATTTATTTTTATGGAAATGAGAGTACGTAGAGGGGTGGTAGAAGTTTATAAGGAAATCCACTGACAGTTTAATAAGTCTTCCAATGAATTGCTGGCCTTGGTTCTCATCCTTAAGTGTTCCATATCTGTTCTTCATTTTTTTTTCCCAATTATGGTCATTGGCCAAAGCATTTGTGTTGGTCTCTCACCAGACCAGGAAAAAAGTCATGAAAGGTTTTTAAAGACCTGTCTTGGTAGGAATCTTGTAGCCAATTAAAATTCAATATAAAAGGGTAGTATTTGCCTCCAAATTGACATCTGTCCTATCCATCTGAGCTATGAAACTCCTCACCAGGGATGGTAGGCAGAATAATGGCTCCTCAAACATGTCCTCATCCAAATCCCTGAAACCAGGGAGTGTGTTACCTTACATGGTGGGAGCTGGGATTTGCGAGGGGGTGGGAGGCTCTGCAGATGTGATTAAATTAAGGAGATGGTGAGACTGTCCTGTACTATCTAGGTACACCCAATGTAATCATAAAGGGCTTCATAAAATGAGGCAGGAGATTAGGAGTCAGGAAGGAGGTGTGAACATGCTATGCTGCTGGTTTTAAAGACAGAATAAGGAATGTGACTCAAGAAACACAGAAAGCCTCTAGAAGCTGGAAAAGACAGAGAAACAGATTCTCTGTTGGAGCCTCTGGCTGGAACACATCCCTGCCAATACCTCAGTTTTAGCCCAGCAAGACCCAGTTTGGATTCTTCTGAACTCCAGAACTGAGCGATGCTAAATTTGTGTTGTTTTAAGATACTAAGTAGGTGGTAATTTGTTATAGCAGCAGTAAGAAACTAATACACCAGTCACCTATGTTATTTTCTTCTCATTCTTCTCTCTAGCTCAATTTTATTGTTCTGTTGATTTGTTGGTTATTTCCTCATCACTTCACTCTCTTAAGAATATAAACTCCACAAGGTGAGGAGGGGTAGCCCTCAGACTTAGCCTATTGCCGGTCCCACTGAGTCAATTTTTACTAATCATGTCCATGAGGTTGTTTTACATTGTTTCCTAACACCAGTTGGAATATAGTATTCATTCTGCTGTGTTCTTAGGAATCTAATGTGTGCTGGGCATATGGGAAGCACTGACATGGAGAGAGGTATAAACAGCTCCTGACACCCAGGAGATGTCAATCTAATCACATGGATAGCAAGATAAAAAACAATTGTAAGATTGGTTTTGAGCAATCAGAATGCAAATGGAATAGCATTGTTTTCAAAGTCTGTGATTTAAAAGAAAGACATGGTGGGCACAGTGGTGAAGAGCAGTCTCTTTGAACTGCACTGTCTTTCTCAGGCATTTAGTTGAAAATCCTGTCACTTCTTTCCCCAGGGTGACCTGAGGTACTTAATTTCTCCAACCTGATTTCATTAGTAAAATTAGGATGATGAAATCCATGCCAGTGACTGATGCAATAATTGAATGAGAAAATGTATACAAGGGCCTTTGGTGTCATGCTTGGCATAAAATAATAGCTCAATAAATCATATCTTAAAAGTCCACTTCATTTCTCAATATTCAGAAGCAATTTCTGTGGAACTAGATGGCTTCCCAGCCTTTCCTCATCGTCATCTTCTTGAGCTAAGTTATCTTATTTTGAAGAGTTCTCCTTCCTTCCCGCATCTCCCTACTCCTTTCCACACCCCTAAATCCATAATTTCTGCTCAATGCTGAAGTGGTTTGCCAAACCAGATTCTGTCAGTTAGGGTTTCCCTTTGCCTATTTTCCTTCCAGAGATGGACACTAGCCAGAAAAAGGGTTTGGAGGTTAGTTAGGGGATATTCCAACTAAAAACAAAAATGTGGTTTGGGGAGGGTACTGTAAGACAGCAGAAATGTAAGGACACACGATTCTTTCTTTGTGGTCAAGATGACCACAAAGATGGATGAGATGGATGAGATCCATTTGTTAGGGCAATTTTGTTTGCCTATGTTCTTAAAAAAAAAAAAATCACTGTATATCAACATAAAATCCCTTATTGTTCATTTTCTACTGGACCTTTATCAATATGACTTTCCCTGTTTTCTTTCTAACCCCTCATTGTGAAGCTGATTAGAAAGGCAGCTGATTCTACCTCTAAAAGGTTAAACTGTGAAGTTAAACATATCTGCCAGATTTCCTCTTTAACACATTAAAATATTTTTATCTTATTTCTCTTCCTACACAACACACAAAAATACTTGATCTCCTATTCTGAATTCTCACCAGCTAATGAAAGGAATAATTAAGATGATCAACAACCAAAGAGACATATGGAACAGAATCAGGGTCCCAAAATAAACCCAAGCATATTCAGTCAACTAACATTTGACAAGGGAACCAAGAATACTGAATGGAGAAAGGGCACCCTCTTCAATTAGTGGTTCTAGGAAAATTAGATATTCACAAGTAAAAAAATAAAACTTGGCTATCTTATACCACTCATAAAAATGAACTCAAAATGGGTTAAATACTTAAATGTAAGACCCAAAACCATGTAACTCTTAGAAGAAAATATAGGACAAAATCTCCTTGACATGAGTCTTGGTAATTATTTTTTTGAAAATCATACCTAAAGCACAAAAAAACAAAATAAAAAATAAACAAGTGGGACTACATCAAACTAAAAAGCACCTGCACAGCAAAAGAAACTATCAACGAAGTGAAGAAAACAGCCAATGGACTAGCAAAAGATATTTGCGAACCATATATCTCATAATGGGTCAATCTCCAAAATATGTGAAGAACTTGTATAACTCAATAGCAAAGAACCCAAAATAATCCAATTAAAAATGTACAAAGGACTTGAATAGTCCTTTGAATAGATATTTGAATAGATACTTTTCCAAAGAAGATATACAAATGGTCGACAGGTACATGAAAAGATGCTCAACTTGTCATTAGGGACAGGCAAATTAAAACCACAATAAGATAGCACTTCACCCCTGTTAGAATGCCTTCATCGAAAAGACAAGAGATAACAAAAGCTGGTATGGGTGTAGAGAAAAGGGAATTCTTGTGCACTGTTGATGGGATTGTAAATTGGTATAGCCACTATCGAAAACAGTATGGAGTTTCCTCAAAAATATTTAATATAGATCTACCCTATGATCCAGCAATTGTAGTTCTGGGAATATATTCAAAGGAAGTGAAAGCACTAGCTTAGAAAGGTATCTACACCCTCATGTTCATAACAGCATTACTGACAATAGCCAAGACATGGGGACAACCAATTCATCAATGAATAAATAGACAAAGAAGAAATATATATATTATGATACATTGCATATATTATATATATGCATATATATGTGTATACACACACACACACACACAATGAAATATTATTCAGCCATAAAAAGTGAGGAAATTTGTGACAACATGGAAGGAACCTGAGGGCATTGTGCTAAGTGAAGTCAGACAGAGAAAGGCAAATACTGTATAGTCTCACTTATATGTGGAATCTAAATAAAATAGAACAAAAACCTGAAACAAACAAATTAAAAAATCCGCACCAAGCTTGAAGAAAAAGAGATCAAATTTGCGTTTACCAGAGGTGAGCATAAGGGAGCAGGAACTGGAGGAAGGTGGTTAAAATGTACAGACTCCCAGTTATAAGATAAATAAGTACTAGGGATGTGATGTTAAACATGATAGCTGTAGTTAACACTGCTGTGTGAACTTAGGAAAGTTGTTGAGAGAGTAGTCCTAAGAGCTCTCACGAAACTGGGAGAAAATTTTTTTGTTTTTATTGTAGCCATATGAGATATTAAGGGCTAACTAAACCTACTGTAATCATTTCACAGAAATTCAAACGACCATGCTACGTGACTTAAACTTACACAATGATGTATATTAGTTATTTCTCAATAAAACTGGGTTGCGGGAAGAATGACAGAATCCCTTGATTCTTAGAGGATTTAAAAGGTGTTACTGCAAGGTGAGAGCAGATATATCTGCTTTCCTTTGTTTCTCAAATATAAAGAAGTCAGGTAGCAGTCCCAGGCGTAAAGCCAGAGCTGTGCAATGGGAGTTATCATCTGTAATCTCCTCGTATGCTGGAGTCTTTAAAAAATCCAACCTTCCCACCGAGTGAAGGGTCTCAGTAAATACAGCATCTCTCCCCCATTTATTTTGGCAGCTACCCAGCAATCTATAATAGGGTCATTTTCCTTTTGGAGAGGTGGGAAATTTGAGGAGAGTAGTCTGGAGATTCATGATTGGAAGGATAGATCCCTTGAAGAGCTCTTATAATTTATGAGGGGCTACTGTTAACCACAGCACAGCTTCTCCTGGAGAATATAGTGACTGCAGAGCTGGCCTTTCTGGCTCACCTGCTGTGACCCATGTGGAACCTCAGTAGGCACAGTAGGTGGGATGTAATTCCTGGGCTCTCAGAAGGCAATAGAAACCAACTTCAAACGCTTGCAAAAGAATTCAGACTGTTTAACAGTGGGGATCTTCCAAGGAAGGCTGGTGAATGAACGTCAGCCCCTCTCATTTAGAAATATAAACCATGGTACATATTTCACCAAGGGTTTAAGTGTGTGTGAAGACTGGCATCTGTTCCTATCTCAGGCTACTAAATTCAATTCGTCATAACTATGTATAGAACCCTTCTTTTTGTGTATAACTCTGCACTAAATACAGAAATGAGTAATGAAGTCAGAAAGGAAAGTCATATTTATAGAGTCCTTTCTATAGACCTGCTTTAATTTTTTTTAAAGTAGTTCTCACAACACTGAGAGGCCGCAATTTAGATTAAAGGAACAGCCTCGTGTAATGGAGAATGAAAAATATATCAGGAGTTAAATAAAATAGAACTTTCTCCCTCTCCCTCTCTCTCTCTCTCTCTCTCTCTCTCTCTCTCTCTCTCTCTCTCTCTTTAATGTCAGGATCTGAAACTAGGTGGTCTAGGACTGGTGCAACAGTTCTGTTCCAAGGACCCAGACACTTTCTATCTTGTTGCTCAGCCATTCCTAGGGTGTTACTCTCATCCGCATGGTCCAAGATTGTTCTCTACCCCATCTACCGTCCCTCGTGGGAAGGCATACATCAGCTCTGCCCATGGTCTGTTTGTGAAAGCTTAGCTCATGGCCAAATCTATCCACGTAATATAATAATAATAATAATAATAAAAATCTACCCAGAATAGAACCCTGAAAAGCCAAAATTTTTCATTTCCACAGAAAGTTCTCTATCTTTTATATTACGGGAAATAAGGCTGCAGTGAAAACTATTTAAGGTAGATATTTAATAGGCTCAGGAGCTCTCACTTAGCAAAGGAACATAAGGTTTGAAGTGAGTGGAAATTCCATTGAGCAACGGGAGGAAGTCCAGCAAACCAAGCAGCCAAGACTGCAAGGTGGGTGAGACTTGCCTGGGAGAAGTCAAGGCAGAGCTCTCCCTCTCTTGGTTTTATATCTGGTTTTTAACCTCAGTTTTATGTCATGACTTCTCAACTCTACCACTGTAACATGAAAGCAGCCATAAATTAGACAATATAAAATCAAATGGGCGTGGCTGTGTTCCAATAAATTATTATTTATGAACACTGAATTTTGCCTTTCATATATTTTTCATGTCACAAAATATTATTCATCTTCTGATTTTTAAAAACCATTTAAAAATTTAAAAATCATTTCGAACTTGTCAGCTATTTAAAAACTGGTAATGGAAGAGTTTCCTGGTGGCTCAGTGGGTAAGGATCTGTCACTGTCCTTCTTATGACTTATGTCCCACTGCTGTGTCGTGCATTCAGTCCCTAGCCCAGGAACTTCCACGTGCTGTGGGCATGGCCAAAAAGAAAAAAACAAATGAAAAACAGGTAATGGGTGTATCCCTATCATGACTATTATTCAGCAATAAAAAGAAACTCTTGATACATGCAACAACTTGAATGGATCTCAAGAGCATTATGCTGAGTGTAAAAGTCAATCTCAAAAGTCACAGGCTGTATGACTCCACTTATATAAATTCTCAAAGTGATACATTAGTGTTTAGGGTAAGGGATGGTTGGATACAGGGGTGTGGTTGTAACTACAAAGGGGTGGCATGAAGGAGATTTCTGTGATAATGAAATAGTTCTCTATCTTCATTGAAGTGGTGACTACAGGAATCCAGGTGGGTATGTGATTAAAATGCATAGACACTACACACATGCACACATTGTGCCAATATGAATTTCCTAGCTTTGATATTATAATATTATTTTGTAAAATGTAACCATTGAGGGAAACTGAGTAAAGGTACGTAACATCTTTCTGTACTATCTTTGCAATTTCACATTCATAGTAAATCTATTGTTATTTAAAATAAAAAATTAAGCATAAAAAAATTCAAAACAAACAGTGTTATAGATTTAGCCTATGGGCTGTAGTTTGTCAATGACTGAACTAGAAAAAAACATTTGCAGTGTTTATAATAGGAAAAAATTAATATCCATAACCATATAAAATATATATGTCAATGAGAAAATCACAAGCAATCCCTTTTTTTAAATGAACACAGAATATAATAATTCACAAAGAAGTACAGATGGCCATAAGGCTAAAACAATCCAATGGCTAAAATAGTCTAGTAATAAAAATAAAACTAAAGGCAACAAGCATTTTGTTACAGTATGAAAACCATATAAGTTTATTATTATCAAGTGTTGGCAATGTTGTGGAGAAATGGATAGTATCGTACACTGTTGGTAGGAGAGTAAATCTGAAAATTAATTTAAAAAGACAAGTTGGTAGTTTTTATGAAAAATTTAAATAGACATCCAGTTGGTCCACCAACCATGCATCCCTGAATTAGTATTATGAATATATTTACATGGGACCACAAAGTTATGAATATAAGGATGTTCACTATAGTTTAGTGGTTTTTTAAAAGGAAGCTTTATTGAGCTATAATTTACATACCATAGAGTTCCCATCTTGGCACAGTGGAAATGAATCCCACTAGGCACCATGAGGTTGCCGGTTCAATCCCTGGCCTCACTAAGTGGGTTAAGGATCTGGTGTTGCTGTGAGCTGTGGTGCAGGTCACAGATGCAACTTGGATCCTGCGTTGCTGTGGCTGTGGTGTAGGTGAGCAGCTGTAGCTCTGATTTGACCCCTAGCCTGAGAACCTCCATATGACATGAGTGTGGCCCTAAGAAGCAAAATTAATTAATTAATTAATTAATTAATTTAAAATTATATATATAATTTACCTACCATAAAATTAGCTTATTTAAAATATACAAGTCAGCGATTTTTAGTAACTTGCAGAGTCACACAACCATTATTAAATTCAATTTTAGAACATTTCCATTTCTCCCAAAGATACCTCTTGCCCATTTGTACTTGCTCCCTGTTTCCACCCCTAGCCCTGGGCAACCACCAATGTACTTTTGTCTCTATAGACTGATCTTTCCTGGATATTTCATATAAGTAATAGATTTTAGTTTTAATTGGACCTGCTTAATATTCAACAACATAAAATCTCTTTCACTAAAGCTCTAGTATCAGCTATGGACATGATTTAAAATCATGCTTAAATGTAGTTTAAAGGCACAAGAATACAGCTTCACTAGGAAGGACATTGAAGCATATTAAATACCGTGTAAGAGAAATTGGTATTAACACATTTGAGGTATGTGCATGGTATATCTTTGCATACATACCGTTTTTCCTTTATTTTTTATTTTATTGTCTTTTTGCCTTATCAAGGGCTGCACCTGCAGCATATGGAGATTCCCAGGCTAGGGGTCTAACAGGAGCTGTAGCTGCCAGCCTTCGCCACAGCCACAGCGACACGGGATCCGAGCCGCGTCTGCGAGCTACACCACAGCTCACGGCAACGCCGGATCCTTAACCCACCGAGCAAGGCCAGGGATCAAACCCGCAACCTCATGGTTCCTAGTCGGGTTCGTTAACCACTGAGCCACGATGGGAACTCCCCGTCTTTCCTTTAGAATTTGATAAGCAGTATCAGTTAAACCCTGTCATAGAGAAATACCACACAGCTATTATATTGTTCCCCATCTATAGGGGATGCAAAATTGATCTGTGTGTTTTCAACCCAGGAGGCACTGATACTTTGACAGAGGTCTATTACAGTAACAGTATTCTTATTATGCCAGTATTCTTATTATCTAATGTACATCTAATGATTGTATTATACACAGAAAGCTGCTACGCACTGATTACCAACTGCTGTTTATAGCCTTCTGAATGCATTTTTCTGATGTTGAAAAAGGATGGGAAAAGTCACAAGAGGGAGAAAGGTGAAAAGAAAGTGATCCATAAACAATGGGGCTTCATATAGCTCCATGTGACCACATCAAGACTCATGATGTCTGAGAGTCTCTGACAAGTTTTTAAGAACATGAGAAATTCTAGGCTTAATAGCAATAAAGCAAATAGTAGCCTCTGATTTCATAGGTACAAGGGTGTCGGAAATAGGGTAATACTTGATCTCGTGAGTCCTTTGCGACTTAGGCCCGCTGGCAACTGCTGAGCCTACTATACCCTAACCGTAAATCATCAGTCTTCCTAGTCAATCAGAGATCACATTTTCCTGTGGGAAAACTGCTTATTTAAACGTTCAGGGCTATTTTCTATGTTTGTTATGATCCAATTATATTTTCAAATATTTGAGAGTTTCAGGAGAGAGAGAAAATTAAAGGGCTTGGTTCCTTTAAGCAGGGTGGGTATTATCAATACTGCAAATTGAGCCATTATGTTAGGAAAGCGGGAAGCACAAGGTGTTCCCAAGTGGGACCAGATCCTGAAACTCTACGACTGCCTTCCCATGTGGCATTAGAAGACAGCTGTTTTGGAAGAAAAGTGAAAGAGCAGTAAGAATAGAGGAACACCTTCCCTGTGGTGAGACGAAGAAAATTTGATAAGAATCAAAGTAAGAGAGTGGGGAAGAGTTTAAAAGTTAAGAGTTTACAAAAATTAGTTCAGCTTGACAGAAGCAGAGGTTGCAGGGTGAAAAGTGGCGAAAGATGAGGCTGAAGTGGTGGACAGGAGCCAGTAAGGAATGTTAGTCTTCAGAATTTATTAAAGGACCTTGAGGAACTATTAAAAGATTCGGAGTAAAGGAGTGGCCTGAGGAGGTTTAGATTTTTAAGGTTCATTTTGGGTGCAGGATGGAGAACAGTGAGGAGGAGAATGAGGCTGGGGGCAGGGAGCCCAGTTCAGTGATGGACCATGTAAAAATTCCTTGGGAGAGGTGATGGTGCTTGTACTCCCACAGTGGGGGTATAGGAAGAGGAGATATGTACATGGTGCGATCTACAGCAGCAGAGTCTACAGTGACTGAACGGATGTGGAGGGTGAGGGAAGGAGAGTCATGGATGACCCTCGTTTTTCTGATTTGGGCAGTAAAGTGGCTGATTGTGCCATTCATCAGGGCAGAGATCAGTATAGGAGGAACTGGTTGGGATGGTGTCCAACTTGGACATATTAGAGTAGTAACAATCAAAAGGCAAATTAATAAACAATTATTGTGAATCTAAAGCTCGGGAAGAGAGATAAAGACATAAAGATTTGAGAGTCAGACATGGAAGCTATAGAGATAAATGAGATGAGACAAGACTATGGGGAAACTGGGATCTAGAGAGGGTAAAAATGTCACGAAGATAGTAGTTCCCATTGTGGCTCACTGCGTTAAGAACCTGACATAGTGTCCTTGAGGATGCAGGTTCGATCTCTGGCCTCGTTCAGTGGGATAAAGGTCTGGCATCTCCCTGGGTCCTGGTGTAGGTCTCAGATGGGGCTCGGATCTGGCATTGATGTGGCTGTGGCATAGACAGGAGGCTGCAGCTCCAATTCGAACCCTAGCTTGGGAACTTCCCTATGCCCCAGGTATGGCCCTAAAAAGAAAAAAATAAGTTACAAAGATAATATGATTGAACCTGTGATCACAGCCCAGGTCTTCTGACTCCTAGTGGAGTGGTCTTGCCTGAGAAGGACGAGGGGGAACAGCCCGGTCTGGTGGTTGAGAGCCCAATTCAGGAAGCCGAGAGAGAGCAGTTTGAATCTCAGCCCAGCTACCCCAAAACCAAAGATATCAGGCAAGGTATTAGTCTCCTTAATTCTTTTTTTTCTCTCTCTCTCTTTTCACTGCACCTGAGGCATAGGGAAGTTCCTGAGCCAGGGATTAAACTCAAGCTGCAGCTGCAATCTACACCATAGCTGCTGCCATGCCAGACCCTTACTTAACCCACTGTCTCACAGCAGGAACTCCAAACCTTTCTTAAGGTATGGAAAGAGGATGATAACAATATCAGCCACAATGTTCCTGAGGATTAAAGGAAAAAGCATTTCTAAAGCATTTATCTCAGTGTTTGACTTGTAGTAGGGCACCAATAAATAGTAGTTCTTAGTATCATGTTCAATAACTAAAAGGAAAAAGTTGATACTATAGATAAAAACCGCACATTTCTCTAGAAAGAGTAGAGTCTGTATCTGGAGGGCAAAGTGTCTTACCGCATGGGCAGTACTGTTGAATATATTTTGGGGAGGAATTAAACTCATTCGGAAAGAACATGATAAATATGCTAAATTTATACAACATGTGCTCAGTGATAAATATTCTAAGCATGTACTTCAATAATTCTCTCATCAGAGCAGCCTTGTTACCCCCACCATCAGCATATACTGATAATTAATCAACTGAAATGAATCTTTACAGAATAAACAAATCTGTTATACATGAATGATGATTATGTCTCTTTCAGTTGTGAAGGCTTTTCATAACTTATTCATGCCCACGTTATGAAGAGTTTTCCCTTAGGGAACAAAACCTTCTTTTTGGTGAGACCTCTTTGTAGGCTCACTGCTTCCAGCGATCAGTCACATTTCAGCCATAGCCACCGGAAGTAGGTACTTCTTGTAAGGAGCATATGGGGACACTCTATTCTTCAGGAAGGAGAGAGGAGCCCCTTAATCAATTTCACAAACACTTGCAGTCTTGCTGGCAGAGCTGGGATGTTTTGCCCTAACTGCACTTATGGAAGTGGACAGCACAGCTATCATATCCAGATGGAAGCAGATGCCTCTACTGAAAAATGTCTTCATAGGCTGCTTTGCAACTTCTGTGGCGAAGGAATATGGAAAGCAAGTAGATTATGCCAAATAAAAAGAGGCCTCCTCCTGGAGAAAATAACAACAGCCCCATGAATAAAATGTGCAGGTACCCCCTAACTAGTTCCTAATACCATCTTCTTGCTCATATTAAAGAAATTTCTCAAGTCCCTTGCGTTTTTGCACATCTTATGAGCAGAGGCTGTGATGACCTTGGCTTCAAATTATCTTATCGGGATGTTTATATAACGTAGAGCCTTGCAACCTCCTGGGCACAGAGCAGCATGCTTGCTTCAGATTCCGTAACTAGGATTCCTCACCTGCCATGCACCCACTGCTTGTGCAGATATCATGTAGCCTCTTTGTGTTGCCTTGTGAGATTTGGGGCTTAGGGAAACTAAAGCTGATATTCTTTGCTATACTGACCAAGAAACTGTTCTTTGTCTCCTGACTCAGGAGTCTTAAGTCTCCTGCCAGCATCTATGAAACTTATTAGCTTGCAAGTGGACCAAAATCTCAGACTCTTTACAGTTCTTAACACTAGATTTCACCATGTCAATATTTAATATGACTCATTTTCAGTTTTAATATACCTTAAATTTTTGCCTTTGTGGTTCCAGTCCTTCTAAAATGAAATTTAAGGAGTTCCCTGGTGGCCTAGAAGTTAAGGATCTGGTATTGTCACTGCTGTGGCTCGGGTTTGATCCCTGGCCAGGGAGCTTTTGCAGGTTATGGACATGGCCAAAAATAAATAAATAAATAATAAAGTGAAATTTAGGACACAGAATTGATCTCCAGTCAGTACAAAGGGAAGATATTTCTGAAGGTGATGAGGAAAGCCAAGTAGAGTATATTCTAAATCATCCACAGTATAGAAAATGAGAAATACTTGTCTATAATGTCTTTGACAAAAAAAAAAAAAAAGAAAGAAAGAAAAAATGACTGACTCTTTTCTAAAGAGTCAGTCATAGTGAGTTCCCATTGTGGCTCAGTGGTTAATGAACCCGACTAGCATCCGTGAGGACACAGGTTTGATCCCTGGCCTCGTTCAGTGGGTTAAGGACCTGGCATTACCATGAGCTGTGTTGAGGGGTGCAGACCCAGCTTGGATCCTGCATTGCTGTGGCTGTGGTGTAGCCAGCAGTTACAGCTCTGATTCAGCCCCTAGCTTGAGAACTTCCATATGCTGTGGTTGGGGCCTTAAAAAGAAAAAAAAAAAGTCAGCCATAAAATTTCAGAGTAGGAGGAGTTTCCTGGCTCAGTGGTTAACGAATCCATCTAAGAACCATGAGGTTGCGGGTTCGATCCCTGGCCTTGCTCAGTGGGTTAAAGGATCCGGCGTTGCCCTGAGCTGTGGTGTAGGTTGCAGACGCGGCTCGGATCCCACGTTGCTTTGGCTGTGGCGAAGGCCGGCAGCTACAGCTCCTGTTAGACCCCTAGCTTGGGAACCTCCATATGCTGCGAGTGCGGCACAATAAAGCAAAAAAAAAAAAAAAAAATTCAGAGTAGGAAAAAAGCTTTAAAAAGAATTGATTTACTGACTCCCTCCATTTAAAAAAAATAAAGACTAACTCTCACTTTCTCCTTTTTATTCTCCATGATGGCTTTTATAAACTTCTTCCATTTTCCTTAGAAATTTAGAACAAATTTGATATACAAATTTATCACATTTATCACATTTTACTTATAATAGATAAAAGTGATAAATGACTTAAAACACCCATCCATTAGAGATGTTGGTACGTTCTTATGATGTAATATTAGGGAGCCATTCATAACAATGTTTTTCAAGAATACTTAATAGCATGATACAATTTTTATGACATATTATTAAGTAGGACAGTAAGATACACAAATTGCTTTATCCCGGTAACATAACACATCATTATAGCACACAGTCATGCATACAGAGAAAAGAACTGGAAGAAAATTAAAATATTGAAGTAATTAAAACTGGGTTAGAGGAATATGGATGATTTTTTTTCCTTCTTGCCTTCCGTGTTGTCCAAAAAAATAAAAAGCCCTTATAATCTAATCAATTTTTAAAAAATTATCCCTTATGCAATAAAAATCAAAATTCTATTCCTAGATAGGTAACATACACTAGGGCTCAATCCTTGTTTAATCCACCCGGTGCTCATTTTAGCCCTTCTCCTTTTCATTTATAACTCTTCATGTCAAGTGCATTGTGCACTGCAGTTTTGAGGGGTGGGCTAGGGGAACACTGTCTTGATTCCTCACTCTGTCCCTCCTGCCCAATCCATCATACCCTATCTTCAAGTGAAGTCACATTTCTACTCCAGGAACTCTATCCAGTGCCTTGGCGTTGTCAGATTTTTCTAAGCTTGCTCCCTAATGGCACAACTGAGTGCCAATTGGGGATACACTCGGCCAAACGCCTTCGTGATGCCCATCGCCTCCCTCATTCTCCCCCTTTGCTGCGTCAGCTTCTCCTCCTTCTCTACACACACACACAAACACACGCCCCACTAGCCCTAGAACAGAGCTATTCAAGAGCAATATAATGCAATCTCCTAATTTGAATTTTTCTGTGAGCCACTTTCCAAATATTAAAAGAAACACATGAAATGAATTTTAAGAATATATTTAACCCAACGTATCTAAAATATTCCTATTTTAACATGTCCAATTATGTAATGAGACGTTTTACATCTGCTTTTCTATACTAAAATCTCTGCAATCCAACGTGTATTTTATATTTTCAGCACATCACAAGTCACTCCTGCCACCTCGCAGGGGCTCAGTAGTCACATGAGGTTTGTGGTTATAACACTGGACAGCAAAGCGCTGGAGAGATCTTTTGTCTCCACAGCTTCCGTCCCATGTTCCTTAGCCTAGGCTTCCGAATGGGTAAATGCCTGGTGGTGGCTTTGGGGGCTGGCTCCACTAGGACAGTGATGATCTACATTTAACCAGAGGCTTCAGAGGAAATTTCCTGTCACAAATTGTGACACACACCTGAGGGGGATCCGGTGCCTTCTCTGGTTCTGCCACCCAGAGCAGGCAGACCCCTATCCGACCTCTGAATCTCACCAGGGTGGGGTCTGGATCAAGAGGGGCTCTGTTCCCTTACACTGTGTGACTTAAGTCATAGGCTGTCACTGTCCTTAGGTATTATCACCCTGCCCACCCTCACCAAAGTGAATAGCTTCCTCTTCTACCTCGTGTCTGAGATCGGCTGGCTGGCTGGCTGGCGGGCTGCCTAAATGAGTCTGGACAAGAAGAATATTAGTACATGATTGAGCCTCTTCAAAATCAAGGGCACTCATTTCATTGATGAAGCAACTGAGTCCTGGAGAGGAGAATTGATTTGCCCACAGTGACGTGGCTTCCAAGGGGCAGAATTGGATTGGAATTACAATCCAGATGCCTGGATTCTCAGTCCCTTACATCAGGCCTCAGGTTATTTATGTTGACAGTGTTGATAGAACTAATGCATCGGGTCATTTACTAGCAGAAAGTTCCAGGATCTTACCCAGAACTACAGGCCATTCCCTTGTTCCATCTAGGTCCAGTCCCCCTTTCCCAAATCATCTCTTCACAACAAAGCTAAGAAAACAAACAGAAAATTACCCACCCTCTGTGATAGGTGCTAAAAAGGCCAGAAATAGGATGCAGAGATAGAGAATAACAAGGAGGTTCCTGCTTTATTATTAATTTTTTGGCCACACCCAAGGCATGCGGAAACCCTCTGGCCAGGGATTGAACCCATGCTGCAGCAGTGACAATGCCAGATCCTCAACCTATTAGGCCATGTAGAGGAAGTGATAACATCCAGAAAGTAAGGGATGGAGGACCTAAGGGGCAGAAGGGGCCCCATTATGTGGAGTCTTATAGAAAAAAATCTAGACATTCAGTTAGAATTTGGATTTTCCTGCCTATTTTGATATATGTTGAGGTTCATTTTCATTTTATTTTATTTTTATGGCCGCATCTGCGGCATATGGAAGTTCCCAGGCTAGGGGTCAAATTGGCGCTGCAGCCACTAGCCTACACCCCAGCCACAGCAAGGCGGGATCCGAGCCACATCTGTGACCTACACCACAACTCATGGCAACTCCGGATTCTTAACCCACTGAGCGAGGCCATGGATTGAACCTGCATCCTCATGGATGCTAGTTGGGTTTGTTTCTGCTGAACCACAACAGAAGCTCCTCATTTTCGTTTTAGATGTTGATGTTTAAAGATCTTCTTTGCTGCATTATGAACTTAAGAGAGTTAGCTCTGCCACCTGCAAAAGTCCTTGGCGGCTGAATGCACTGGCTGCTATTTCTAGCAGTAGATCCCTAATGGACTCAAGCAGGAGTAGCAGGAAGGAAAATAAAGTATTGCAAACCTGGTGGCCCTGAGGCTGGAACTGTAATTGTGTCCAAATGACAAACAAGTTCAGACGTGAACAATCTGGTACAGTCTCTTCAAACTGGAAGCAGAGAGCTAATACTAATAGGTTGTTCTTAAATACTCAAGTGCTTTCATGTTCTCTGGCTCATCGGAATTTCAGTTTCCAGCTTCAAAAGTAGATTTTCCAATCTCTCTAAACTGATTTACTTCTCTCCATTTCCCCGCCTTTACACTTCCCTGACTTTGAAAGATTCTGAGACAGTGAGCCTAAGTTTAATCTTTATTTATGTGATAAGAAGGAATAACATAAGGATAGAATTCTGTAATTCTATAATTCTGGTATTCTATAATACCAGCTGGACGGAGTCTCAGAGAATAAATAGTTGCTCTGACCCTCTTAGTCTATTTTTATTATTATGATTATTATATATAACATTCTTATTGCCAAATGATTTGTATACATTCAATTTCGTATCTTAGCAACCTTGCAAAATGTTTTACATGTTGGGAAACTGAGGTTCAGAGAGGTAGGTAACCTTGACCAAGGGTTGCACAGTTATAAGGGGCAAAGCTGGGACTCAGACACCTGTCTGAATTCTAACTCGCCATGCTAGTTGAAGCTAGTTAGATAGAGATTTATGAGAAAATAATAAAATCCAGTAGTAGAATCTACATGTTCTTTACATTTTGATTAGCTTTTAAAAGAAATAACACCTGTATAGAGCTTTATTGTTGTTGCTATAGCTTTGCTTATTTTTTTAAATAAAAACAAAGTTCTCATTAACCCAGTTTTGGTAAGATTGTTTTACTGAGCATCCGATTTCTCAAAAAATTATAGAACTCTCACTAGTTTCAGAAATTCTTACAAGAGAAATGGCTGCATTAGAAGCAATGCTGCAGGCGGCCAGGGCTGGAGAGCTCTTTGTAGGTATCACTAGCTTCTGCTCCTTCCTGCTGGTCAGACAGTGGCAGGCTGAAGCGTTGCCTCTTCTGCTTTGTCCCTCCTGAGTGCACAGAGGGGCCAGGATAGCCTAAACTTGATGTGCCACTGCTTTGAGTGGATTGTTGGGCCCAGAGGACCTCAGCCAGATTCATAAACACAGACTTGGACTTGGTACAAGACCCTGCTCTGGGCCATAGAAACTGGGCTCCACTTCTTTAAAGACTTTTGATGTAATTCCCCTGAGCAGTTGGTTTTGCTTTACTGGGATTGTATGGGACTATTGTGAAAGGTACCAAGTATTCTACTCTGAGAACTGTTTCCCTAGATTTGCCTCCCCAGTAAGAGCGTTTTCAGATCAAAGTGTGTTAGGCAGAACAACGGCTCTCCAGAGATGTTCACATCTTTATCCCCAGATCCTGTGAATGTTACATTAAATGGCAAAAGGAGGCATTTCCATCATGGCGCAGCAGAAATGAATCTGACTAGGAACAATAAGGTTGCAGGTTCGATCCCTGGATTCGCTCGGTGGGTTAACAATCCGGTGTTTCTGTGAGCTGTGGTGTAGGTTGCAGGCGTGGCTCAGATCCCACGTTGCTGTGGCTGTGGTGTAGCCCGACAGCTGTAACTCCGAGTCAACCCCTAGCCTGGGAACCTCCATATGCTGCAGATGTGGCCCTAAAAAGAAAAAAAAAATGGCAAAACAAAATTAACATAGCAGATGGGATTAAAGTTGCTAATTGCTATGGGTTGAACTGTCCCGTCTCAAAAGTCATATGTCGAAATAGTAACCCCCACTACCTCACAATGTGACCGTATTCAGAAAGAGGGCATTTAAATTGGTAATTCACGTTAAATGATGTTGTTAGGCTGGGCCCTAATCCAATACGACTATGTCTTTATAAGAAGAGATGATGAGGATACAGGAATGCACACAGGGAAGACCATGAGGGCACACAGGCAGGAGAAGGCCTTTTCCAACCAAAGACAGAGCCTCAGAAGACATGAACCCTGCTGCTAAGCAATTGACCTTAACTTTGGAAGGTTAGCCTGGATTATCCAGGTGAGTCTGATGTAATTACAAAGGTCCTCAAACGTGAAAGAGCTAAGCAGAAGAGACGATCAGAGTTATGCGATGTGAGAAGAGTGTTGCTGGCTCTGAAGAATGAGAAGGAGCGTCATGAACCGAGGAGTGCAAGTGTTTTCTAGAAATTGAATAAGCAAGGAAACGGATTCTTTCCTAGAGCCTCAGGAAAGCAGTACAGCTGGGCTGATACCTTGCTTTTACCTATTTCAGACTTCTGCACTATAGAACTATAAGGAGACCAGGTGGTTCCTGCTTACCCCACCTCACACCCAACTCCCTGATGGTTTTGGAAGAGAAGTTTTTAAAGGCAAATTGGGGGTGAGGGCTGCAAGGTGTGTGCCATTCTTCTGATTGCTGTGTGGTGAGGTAACTGGATGGTGCTCCAGGAATCTTGTGCTCAGCCTGAAGTTACCATCCACCACCTGGGAGGGGGTGGGCCTTTAGTTTCTGCAGAACTCAGATGTTATGTACATTCCTTGAGGGGGAACTCTGCCCCAGGATGCACTATTGTTTCCAACGCTTCTTCCCTTGTTTTTATATCCCCTCCCTTCCCTGATGAGCAACTGTTTGAATCTGCCTTTTGCAACTCAGGGAAGTTCAAGGAGGCAGAATGAAGCTTATTTCCTGCAACCAAGAAATGGGTGCAGGGTGAGGTGGAATGGGGGTTGGGGTGGCAGGGGATGGGAGGGGAGGGGGTGGTACAGAAATGCTTTGTGTCCAGGAGGGCCCCACAGGGTCCTGCTCGGTTTCAATAAACCGGGATTTCAAGCCTGATCTGTATAACACAACGAGGTGTGAGGCACGAACGTTGCTTCAGCATAGTTTGAAGATTTGCTGTCCTCATTCCATGAGAATTGTACTAGTGCCGTTGGATCTCCAAAATACCCCTACTATTTCTTATTGACCAACGTCTCTTGCCAGTGTTGTTTAAGGCGTTAGGGACATTTTTCTTGTGAACATGTGGCTGGAATAAAGTACTGGGAATTGCAACTGCTCTGGTATAATATCTTCACATAGGAAATTCATATATGCCTTAAAATTATGGATGAGGCCAAATCATCATGAACCTTTAATTTAAACTTCTATTCATTGGTCTCTGTGGGATAACCTTCCCCTATTTTTATTGGTCTTGGTGCCCCAAGCACAGGAGTTCCTGTTTTTAATGCACACATTCAACAAATATTTATTGAGTGCCTTGTATAAGGCAGATGGTTGCAGTACCAGGGATATGGCAATGGGCCAACAGAGATGCAATCCCTTCTCTCATCTCAATGTGGGAGGCAAATGATAAATAAATGTGTGCCAGGTGATAAGGGACAGGCGGAAATACTAAGCAGCAGGTGAATGGAGTGGAGGCAGGAGGCCTCTCTGATATGGTGACATTCAACAAAGATTTGAATGACAGATCTGTGAATTCTCTGAGGTCCAGGATTACGTCTTCTTCACCTTTGCTTCTGCACCAGGGTCAAGTCCTTATAATGCTGGGCAGGAAAACTAACACTAGATGATAAGACTATGTTGGCTAATCCCAAACTCCTAGTCCATTCCTCTCACCCCCCATCTGTTCCCTTTGGTAACCATAAGTTCTTCAAAGTCTGTGAGTCTATTTCTTTTCTGCAAATAAGTTCATTTTTATCCTGTTTTTTTTTTTTTTTTTAAGATTCCACATGTAAGTGATATCATATGATGTTTGTCTTTCAGGGTTAACTTCATTTGGTATGATAATTTCTAGGTCTATGTTGCTGCAAATGCCATTATTTCATTTGTTTTTATGGCTGAGTAATAGTCCATTGTACCACATCTTCTTTATCCATTCATCTGTTAATGGACATTTAGATTGCTTCCATGTCTTGGCTATTGTAAATAGTGCTTCAATGAACCCTGCGGTGCATGTATATTTTCAAATTATGCTTTTCTCTGAATAGATGCCCAGGAGTGGGATTGCTGGATCATATGGTAGTTTTTTAGTTTTTGAGGAGCCTCCATACTGTTTTCCATAGCTGTTGTACCTGCTGTAAAGCACTGAGGTGATAATCTATCTGGGAAAAGAATCTGAGAGAGAATGGATGTGTGAATATGTATTACTGGGTCACCTTGTTGTACAACGGAAATTATTACAGCCTTAGACATTAACTCTATTTCAATAAAACTTAAAAAAAAAGACTGCATTGCCCAAGGCAGCAATCATCAATGCTCACCCCAGAGGGGAATAAATAATGTATATTATACCATGAATGCTGGTCAGTGACAGCTATGTGCTCAGTCTTACAGAAGAGTTCTTATGCTCTTGGAATATGGAGCAGTCACATAACTCTTTGAGCTGAGAGCTTTTTGGGTTCTATGTGCCATCTGTCCCCAAACCCAATTTAAGATACTTTCACCAGTAAACCTTATAGGCTGGGGACTTGCCTTGAAATTGCACATTTGTATTCATCCCCAAATTTGTTTTGGCTGTATCAGATTTTAGAGGCTTTATTTGCCTCCTGCAAAGTTCTGTATACCTTGGGTGCTTGTGAATCTACTCATTTATCACTGAATACGGGTATTTCACCAGGACACCATGATGAATTATGTTGTAAAGTTAATGATGCAATCCCTTTTCCCCAGCAGACCCTTGGTAATTGCTAATAGGGAGTGCACCTTCATTTTGGGGTAAATTTTAATGCTCATATTTTATATTTGGTGAAAATGTGAGGGCCCACTTGTGTTCTGGGGAGGTGGGGGCAGGTATTTACATGCTTGAACCTGCTTTGCTCTCAGAAACTAGCTGTTCAAGACCTCGCTCTTACAGTCTGAGACCTCATAGCTTGGGAGATTTGTTTTCAATCACATTTACTCACAAGGTGTGTTAAGTTTCCTCATTCCGACCCAATTCCCCCCTCCCCTTCCTCCCCTTTCACTCTCAAAATGTTGACACAGTTTTCTCCTTTGGATCCACTAAGAATTTGGTCATATTCATTTCTGGCTCATCTTCAGCCCACTATCAGGAAGAGCTTATCATGCTTGATCTGACAATAGGCAAAAACAAATGACTGCAACAGAAGGGCTCTCTGTTTCCCTGAGTTGCCGAGTCTCAGTGGTGAGGTCAGAGACCTTGAGCTGGCGAGTCTCAGCGGCAAGGCCAGAACCCGGGAGCTCTTCGACTCATTTCATTTCACGGTACCCCTTTTGCTCTGTCACACGCCCTTCACCTGCTCTAACATTACCCTTGCAACATGCAATTCATACAAAGGATCATTATTGCAATTTATAATTATATGACTGAAATTTCTGGTAGATGATGTGTTTTGCAAGCATTCTTGCTGGATACCTTTTCCTGCACTCTAACCTGGGAGCGTGCTGGTAGTGACAGTGGTGCCTTTCGTTTGCTTGTTTTTAATAGAGCTGTGGAAAATCAGATCGTTAGAGAGTGTGGTCAAAGGGCATGTGCAAAGCACCGCCACTCGGGATGGTGAAAGCTCAGAATTCTTCTGAACCCTGGGGCTCAGGCTCAGGCCCAGGTTGTGTGTATCATCCCCTGAGTTCCCCCATGATTTGGGCTGGCTGCTTTCCCAGCAGGCCATGTTGGCATCCGGCACTACAAGACGCAGTTGGCTTTGGGGTGTGTAGTGGTTCCCTTGGCCTGCTGTAGCAAAGTTCCACATGGAGTTCTCTGGTGGCTCAGTGGGTTAAGGATCTTGTGTTGTCACTGCCATGGCTCAGACCATTGCTGTGGTGTGGCTTCAATCCCTGGCTCCAGAACTTCTGCACATGTGGGTGCAGCCAAAAAAAAAAAAAAACCCACAAAGTTCCACAAACTGAGTGACTTCAAACAACAGGATTGTATTCTTTGATGGTTCTGGAGGCTAGAAGTCCCAAATCAAGGTGTGGGCAGGACCACACTTTGGGTAGAATCCTTCTTAACTTTTAATAGTGGCTGTTGATCCCCTGGTGTCCTTTGGCTTGGAGCCACATCACTCTTAATCAATGGCTTTTTATCACGTGGTTTCTTCTGGTGTGTTTCTGTGTCATCTTATTTTTTTTCCTTTTTGGCAGCACCCGAGGCATACAGAAGTTCCTAGGCAAGGGGTCAAATCTGAGCCGTGTTGCAACCTATGCCACAGCTGCGGTAATGCTGGATCTTTAATCCATGGTGCCACAGCAGGAACTCAAAACTGCAGTTTTAACAGAACTGCAAGGGAGTTGTCTTGTTTGTTTGTTTGGGTGTGTCTGCGGCATGTGGAAGTTCCTGGGCTAGGGAGCAAACCTGCACCACAGCAGCAACCTGAGCCGCTGCAATGACAATGCTGTATCTTAACCTGCTGGGTCATTCTGACTTCCAGAATTAGAAGAGAATATATTTCTGTTGTTTTTAGGCCACCAAGTATGTGGTCGATTGGTTGGAGCAACCAAAAAAAAAAAAAAAAAAACAACTCAGCTCCAGAGAATGTATGGATAGTTAAAAAGATGACTCTCTACCTACACACATAAAGACATCAAGACTTATAAGCAATGGGATCCTGCTGTATAGCACTGGGAACTGTGTCTGGTCACCTGTGATAGAGCATGATAATGTGAGAAAAAGAATGTATACATGTATGTGTGACTGGGTCACCTTGGTGTGCAGCAGAAAATTGACAGAACACTGTAAATCAGCTATAATGGAAAGAATAAAAAACATTAAAAAAGACATCAAGACTTGAAGAGAATACTGTAAAATATCAACCGCAGCTAACTTGGGTGAAAGAATTATGAGTGATTTTCTTGTCATTATGATTTCCTGAATTTTCCAAGATTTCAAGAAAACATCTACAGATTTTTTATTTTTTCTATCTTTTCTTTAAAAGTTATGGGAATATTATTCAGTCTCGAAGAGTTAAAATTCTGACACGAGCTAAAACAAAGGTGATACCTTGAGGACACTATGCTTAATGAAATAAGCCAGTCACAAAAAGACAAATACTACATGATTCCACTTTTATGAGGTACTTTAGTAAAATTTATAGAGCCAGAAACTAGAACGGTGGTTGCCAGGGGCTGGCGGGAGGGAGGAATGACAGTGGCTCTTTAATAGGCATAAAGTTTTAGTTTTGTGAGACTAAAAGAGTTCTGGAGATTGATGCACAACAATGTGAATATGCTTCCTACCTATACTTAAAATTGGTTAAGATAGTAGATTTTATGTCATGTCTATTTAACCACATTTAAATTTTTTAAAATGTCATTTATATTATAAAAGGAGGGAGTTCCCATCATGGATCAGTGGAAATGAATCTGATAGTATCCATGAGGTTGCAGGTTCGATCCCTGGCCTTGCTCAGTGGGTTAAGGATCCGGTGTTGCCATGAGCAGTGGTGTAGGTCGCAGATGTGGCCTGGATCTGGCATTGCTGTGGCTGTGGTGTAGGCCAGTGGCTATGGCTCCAATTTGACCCCTAGCCTGGGAACCTCCATATGCCACGGGTGAGGCCCTAAAAAAAGACAAAAAACAAACGAACAAAAATGAAGAGCATCGGTGATGCCCTTGTATTTTCTCTGCACCTTTTAAAACCCCTTTACAGCAGCCAGGACCACTCTTCTGTGTGAGTTTTATTAGACTCATCCTCTGCTATCTTTTTCTCTATCACTTCTCCTGGGTTTGCTTTTGTCTTTAATCTTTCACGCCTTGCCTGGTCTTTCTCTGCTGCCTATGAACAACATTCAAGTCTGCTGGCTCTTTGTAAGAGCTCTTCAGAGTATGTTAATCAATCACTCCTTTTGGGATTTTACAATGTAATTTGTATATTTCACATACACCCTCCTTACAGACAAGACACACGTACTCCAAAGCAGTCCTCTTGTATTACTGATCTCTGGTGTCTTTCTAACACCCATACCAGGGTCCATTGTGTAAGACCGGGTAACTGCCTTTTTTTCTCCCATCCCCACATATAATCAGTCACCACACTGGCTAATTTTACGCCCTCTGTACTCCTCCAGCCCTATCTCATCTCTAGTGTCAGGCCCTTTGCCTGTCTTGTGTCACTATTCCAACAGTTTGGTCTTACCCATCCTCCACACTGCAAGCAGAGCAATCCGTCTATATTTTAACTGTGGCCATGCCACCTCCCTTGAAGCCCTTCAGTTAAGGTGCACACCCTTTAGCGTGGCCCCAAATAACCTCCATGATATGGTCCCCAGCTTCCTGTCCAGACTCCTCTTCCACCAGTTCCATAGCTTGTTACCTTTCAGGATCAACCGCTTCCATAACTTGCTGTGTTTCCTCAACAATTTCTGGGCCTCCTGCTTCTCCTCATTTTCTCCAGCTGGAAAACTTTTCCCCTCCACCTCAATGGACTAATACACAGCCATTTTTCTGCTTGGCACTGTCTCCTCTAAGAAGCTTCCCCAGTCCTCAACATTCCCATAGTTCCCTGGGCAGAGTTTAACAGGTTATATGTAAGTTAACAGTGTATGTGCCTGCTTTCCCATTAGCCCTTAAGTTCTTTAAGGGCTGGGACCGTCTCTCAAGTCCTTTTGGTGTTCCTAGGACCTAACAAAGCCCTTTCTCTCTCTCTCTCTCTCTCTCTTTTTTTTTTTTTTTTTGTCTTTTGTCGTTTTAGGGCTGCACCTGCGGTATGTGGAGGTTCGTTCCCAGGCTAGGGGTCTAATCAGAGCTACAGCTGCCGGCCTACGCCACAGCCACAGGAATGTGGAATCGGAGCCACGTGTGCAGCCTACACCACAGCTCAAGGCACGGCCAGATCCTTAACCCACTGAGCCAGGCCAGAGCTTGAACCCGCAACCTCATGGTTCCTAGTGGGATTCGTTTCCACTGAGCCACGACGGGAACTTCTAAAGCCCTTTTCACTGACCACTGTCTTAATTGTAAATTTTGATAACGGACAATTGAATGAAATTCTTATAAAGAAGACCCCTAGAGGTTATATATTCATTTTTTCCTATTAAAATTATGTCCTGTTTATTTTAGTAGGTCTTATTTCGGGGGGGGGGGCGGATCTTGGACTTCTACAGCCCTAATATGCAGGGCTGAAATGAAGTAGCCCCACAGGTAGCGTACGTTCTGCACTATACAGAGCTGTTTGCTACTTCAAGCTCGTTAGAATTGACCTAAAAGTAGGCTTGCCAGAGACAATACTTTGCTATTTCCCAACGACTGGTCAATATTTCGGGATCCCCTATATGACCCTGCAGAGTGGAGCCCCTTTGGAAGGAAACTGGCAAGGAACACCTGGCTAATAATGGAACCTTGCGGAGCTCTCGACTTTTCGCAGGCTCTATGCCGTTTGTGGATCTCGAGGGCCCTCGTGTAGTCCCTGGCAGCAGCCGAGGCTAAAAGCTTCCCCCCCGAGGCCACCTGCTCCCGAGAGACAGGCCTGCGTCCCGCCAGCTCCCCTTAGCCTCACCGCAGAGGTCGCGGCAGTTGGACAGCGCAGCCCGAGTCACGTGCGCCCGTCCGGCCCGCCGCCTGCGGACCCGGGCCCGCCCAGGCAGCGGGGCAGAGGCCGCCCGGATCACGCGCGCCCCGGCGGCCCCGGCCCGGCCCAGCCAATGGGCTGGCAGCGCCCGTATGACCCGCGCCGGCGGGAGGGCGTGGGGAAGCAGGCCGGGCGCGCACGCTGCCGGGCTGTATCGCCGCCCCGCCGCCGTTGGGACGGGAAGTGAGAAGCCCGGGCCAGCTGCTCCAGCGAGCTGGTGAGAGTGTCCCCCCAGCCTCCTGCATCTCGGGCGAAGCATGGCGGTCGCCAAGGTAAGCGTCGGCCCCATTTGGCCGGCTGCCCCTCAGGGCGCGAGGGGCTCTGGCGTTCACGTACCAGGTTGGTGCCTCCGGGAGAGCAAATAGAACGGGGAGCGAGACAGCGGTTCCACCTTGCACCAGCGGCAGGAGGGAGGTGACGCTCCTGCCGGGCAGCACAGGGAGCCCATGCGGAGACAGGGGACCGGGCCCGACCATGCAGCACAAACTTTGCCGGCTGGATCCTCCCACTTGGCCCCGGAGGGGAGTTGGCGCCTGGCCGGCGCCCAGCGGGTTGAGCCAAGGCCGGCGAGGAGGAGCAGGCGCGACTGGGTCCTGGGGCGGGGGAGAGCTCGGGGTCAGCACTTCTCCTTGGCCACCCAAGAGCCCCTCTGCTCTTGACCCCGGTTGTTATTGACCCAAGCAGCTTCCAGGGTGCACAGCCGGAGCTGATGCCCGATCCTATTAGGTTTCAAAGGCTCCGCCCTCTCGCGGGTGGGGAAGTCACCTTGACTTCCGTTTTGGAGACTGCCTGAGAGAGTTGGCCAGCGCGCTTGTGCGTAAAAACTCCAAAGGGACCCTCCCCCACCCCCTTCTCATCCTTCTCCGCATCTGATAACACTTACATTCTGGCCTCTGAGCGTTTGAGAGGCTTCTTTTTAGAAATGACAAAACAGATTGTCCTGGGAGCTTGTAACTCCTGTGAAGTTCTACTTAAAAGGAATTCTGCGTAATGTGACTCATTCACTAACCCAGAGGAAAGGCAGCTCCGACAGCTTGACCTTTCCTCTTTCACCGTTTCTTAAAACCTGGACACCATTTCAGTCTCTTTGGACTCCATTTCAATTTTTCTGGCAGAATACCCTATTTAGTCCCAATCACTTGAATCATTGGAATTTATTGCTTTTAATTTTAAGTTCACGAAGGCAGCCCTTTAATCAGGCCTATACAACTTCTTAGCTCATTTTAAGTGCAGTGAACTTAAATATACCCAACATTTCAAACATTTGTCCTTAATCAAAACTCTGTGATAACCCTCAAGAGGAAAACATGGCCAGCACATCATATTCCTATTTATTCGAGCAAACTAATCACATTTGCAATGGAAATTATAAGCAGACAAATATATGTAAATGCTGTTCTATGACTTAAGTTTCTCCAAACTCCCCAAATCTTCAGGCTTCTCCGTGTTCCTAGATCATGTGGCCTAAGTGGCCTTTCATTTTTCTGTAATTACACCAAGTTCCATCCTGAGGCGTGTGCTGCGGGTGTGCATGTGCAGACACATGGGTACGTATATACAGCTGTTTTAGGTAGATCTCTGAGGATTACTGGGATTCGTTTTTGGAACCTACATGAGCCCTTTCAAACCTAGTAGCCCTTGACCTTTTCTTTGCATTAAATTTACATGCAATCAGAATTCAAGACACAATTTATGTTCCCTCAAGGTGACTTCTTCCAGCGGAGTAGATACCCATACTATATGGTCACTTTTATATCTGTAGATGAATTAATGATTTTACGTAATTTGGAGATAAAGTTATTGAGGATCTTAAATTGAGGAGTATGCATATAAATGGAGTAAAAGACTGATTAACTAGTATGAAAGTGAATGACATGGAAGCAGATTGTATTTTTATTAAAGTGTCACATCATGTCAGTAAGTGCAGGTGAATTTTAGCCAGGTAGTGAGTTAGGGATAATAAAACATTTCATTTTTCACTCTTTGGGAACTGGTGGTTCGGTTTATTTATTCATTTAAACTTGCCTCTTTTCAGGATTTCTGATGGCTCACGTCATATATACATATATTTATAATCCAACAGCACATATCAAAATCAAGTCAGAGTAGATGAGGAAAAACAGGGTGAAGGGAAAGTAAGATGAAGCCAGGACCAAGGTTAGTGGAACATATGGATATATGTTCTTGCTAGAGGTGACCAAATTTTGCAGCCGAAGCCAAGAGCAAGTGATCAGTGAGGTCAGTTACTTGGGTGAGCGATCTCCTTGTTCTGCTATCTGAGGGCAGTTTCTCCCCGTGTCCTTTTATATGCAACAAGCAAAGTGCAGTCAGAACTACCTCATGATCACAAATGTATGTTTGTGTGTTCCACAAGACCATTTCTTACAGCATCTTTCATTTTAGCTTAAGAGTATTGCAACAAATGTAGTCTTAAAAGGTCCCCAAATGAGCTGTGCTGGTCCATCTTAGTTCAAGAATGCCCCTTATTTAGTCACCTTTGGACTCTCCTTGTGGGGTGATTCTGTCAGTTACTAGGCAGTGCTGGGAGCCCAACTGGGAGGTCATGCTCTTTGCTTTTTCCTGGAGCACAGATATTCCACGATGAACACAAAGCCATTGACTTAGCAGTCTGGGCCTAGGATGAACATCCTGTCTTAGAATTTGAGGAGCCTGACCAGGAGAGAATCCCATTTCAGTGGAGCTTCCAAGAAGTTGGGCCCAGAATCTGAAACTCAATAATTGTAGGTGAATTCCAGCACTTGCTGTGGTGAACTCTTTGAATATTTAAGCAGATTTGATATTTTCTGGATGAATTTAGCTATACCCAGCAATTTCTCGATCTCTTGACCACTTAGTTTTTTTTTTGATCTTTTATTTATTCAAATTAATTTTCCACGTCCCTCTTCCTTTAAATAGTATGAATAGGAAGAGAATCTGTTCATTGGTGTGCTTTTATTTTGATATCTGCATGAAGATTGCTACTTAATGCAAGAGGCATTTTTTTTTTTTTATAAAGTAACATTGATCTAAAACATGGTATTGTGAGTTGAACTTGAGAGAGCTTCCATCCACTTATTGCCTTTCAGCAGGAATAATCCTTATGGGTTCCCTTGGTAGATGGTAGATGATAAGTGCTCTGTCTATACTAGTAGTGTTATTCTGACTTTTTCTTTAAAAAACTTCCAATCACTACCCTACATGTATTAAAATGAAAATGAGTTTTTAAAATTCTGTTTTATATATTTCCATAAAAATGCATTTTTAAAAAGTATTCGAGGAGTTCCTGTTGTGGTTCAGTGGTAACGAACCTGACTAGTATCTGTGAAGACTAGGATTCGATTCCCGGCTTCTCTGAGTGGGTTAAGGATCCAGTGTTGCTGTGAGCTGTGGTGTGGGTTGCAGATGTGGCTTGGATCCTGCTGTGGTGTAGGCCGGTTGCTACAGCTCCAGTTGGACCCCTGGTCTGGGAATTTCCATATGCCATGGGTGCGACCTTAAAAAGCACAAATAATAATAATAATAATAATAATAAAGTATTAGAGAGGTTATCCTTTTTCTTCCCCTCTGTTCCTTTGGTTGTAGTCAACATTCGCTCTTTGTCATTGGTTGAGTTTATATATTAAGAATGATGAAATTAAACTAGGCAGGAACTGTTACCAGAGAGTACTCACTTGAGTTCAGGAATGAGGGGTGTTCATTACTGGATGGACTCCAGTAATTTGGGTGAAATTAGCCTAGAACTAAAAGAACATTTGAATATAAACCAAAGCATTAATAATAATGAAAATTTGGTCTGCAGGGCTAGTAAGCTTAGTATTGATTGTCCATTCTTGGCTGACTTGATGCCCCGATCTTTCCTTTAGAAATGTTTGTTTTACGTTCTTTCTAATGTTCCACATGGGGCTCAACTAAGGATATGAAAGTGAACTCTGGTTAGGCCTTCAGGAAAACCACAACCACACTACAGGCTAAATCCTCTCTTGGATGTGCCCCCAGGTAGCGTTCGTGCCATCAAAAGGGCTATGGGAGCATCACAAAAAGAGCCTATTTGAGGGGGAAGAGGGCTGGGTGTTGGGGAGGGAGTCTCTCAAAAGTAGTGATATTTGAGAAGAAATGGTTGAAGGAAGAGGAAAAGCCCATTCCAGTGACAGAAAACAGCACATGAAAGGCAGACAAGTGATAGCAGGTAATGAAATAAGTAAGAGAGTGGCTAACATGTACTTTTTACTAGATGTGAGATTTAGTTCTAAATTCTCTCTCTCTCTTTTTTCCACCCAATTTTATGGCTGCACCTGTGGCATATGGAAGTTCCTGGGCCAGGGGTTGAATCGGAGCTGCAGCTGTGGCCCACACTATACTCATGGAGATACCAGATCCAAGCCATATCTGTGACCTACTCCGCAGCTTGTGGCAACAGCAGATCCTTAACCCACTGAATGCAGCCAGAGATAGAACCCGTATCCTCATAGAGACAGTGTTGGGTCCTTAACCCCTTCAGCCACAATGGGAACTCCCAGTTCTAAATTCTTTACATTGTTAATTGCTTAATGCCTCTAACAGTCCTATGAGTCACATACTAATATTTCTGGTTTATAGATGAAGACTCTGAGACACCAAAGGTGATGTAAGTGGCCTGAGATCTGATAATTAGAAGGTTAAGGAACTGGGGTTCAGGTCAGCCGGTCTGCCTCCAGAGTCTGTGCTCTAACCCTGTCTACCTTACTGTCTGGCTGATGGTATAGCATGATGGAGAGCAGAGTTGATGGGTGAGGGGCGAGATGGCTTGGGAGGGGAGATTAGATGCCTTCTTATTTAGGTCCTGTAACTGTAAACCAGACTTTTTTTTTCTCTTTTTTCTGGCCATGGCATGTGGAAGTTTCCAGGTCAGTGATCAAACCTGTTCCATAGCAGTCCTTAACCAGTAGGCCACTCGGGAACTCCCAGACTTGTGGTTTGTATCTGTACAGCGCTTTGCCACTCAGTATGTGCTTCATTGTTAAGTGGTTTTCAGCTAGATTGCACAGGCCAGAAATTGTCATATACCTTTTTTTTTTTTTTAAAAAAGCTCTATTGAGATACAGTTCATATGCCATGCAATTCGCCCATTTAAAGTGTACATTTCAGTGGTTTTTCATACACTTGCAGAGCTGTGCAACTGTTATCATATACCTTTGTAAAAATTTTAATTCAGTGTTCACTAATTAGGACTTGGGCTATATATTTCATCTCTGTCTTTTTAATGTTTTTCATCTGTAAGGATACCCTCTTCGGAGGTTGGTTATTGAGGATAAAATGTGATGGAGTTTATTAAGGATATTCTTCACATTGAAGGTTTTCTCTCCTTTATGGTAAAAACTGCTGGGCATTTGGTGATGTCATAATATTGTAGGGAAACAATAGTTTTTGTACTGGGAAGAAAGGGAAGAAAGTATGATGTTGATAAGTTACTATGGTTCCACTGCTGTTTGGTTCTAGGGTTCCTTAAATTGATGGAGCTGGATAGGCCTTGGGGTTTACCTAACACATTGTAAACCCTCCCCTCATCCTTTCTGTACCCTTTTACCAGGTGAAGAAATGGAGTCCTAGGAGAGTTTGTAATTGGTCCAGGTTCCCTTGAAACCCCTTTGCTTTCTGCCTTATTATAGTGCAGGGGGTGGTCCAGCACATTGTAGTCTCTGGACGGGGATAACAGGGTTGATGCTTGGGTCTCACCCAGAGGTTCTCATTTAATTGGAGTTGCATATGGCCTGGACCTCAAGGTTCTTAAAAGCTCCCCAAGTGAATTAAAGACACTTCTAAGGTTGCCAGCCACTGCTCTAGGCTGTTCTCATGCTCTTTGCTTCAAACGATCCTCTGGTGGTTCCTTCTTGGAATAAGGAAGAAATGCAGTGAGATAAACGCAAATCCCCAGGGTGTCAATTCAAAGGAAGGATGCTAAGGGGTCACTGCAAGTTCTCCTCTTTCTTGGCAATTTCTTTTCAGTCCTTCTGCCCCATTTCACCTTGGTGCTTAGGCATCAAGTGTCCATAGTTTTGTCATTGTCGTACATGATAGGTTTTATCACTAAATTGATTGAAAGCTCCTTTTGTCTCCTGTGAAGTCGCTGGTTTCCTGTATCAGTGTAGGTGCTAGAGGGGTGAAATGCTGCAGAGTAATATAATCCCCGTCTTTCAGCCTTTTTCCTGGCATAGTTGGGAGCCCATGTGTGGTCAGTGTTCCCCAGGTGGGTCATGGGGCTTTGCAAGTGTTATTTGGCAAATTGAGAACTGGCGGTTGCAGTGAGGGGTTGAAAGCCCCCGTGTAGGGTAAGAAAATCAAGGAGCAGGTGTTCTTGGATATTGCGTTCTTTCATAAGATTGCTGGAGGAACTCTGACTCCTCCTGCCTCTTTGACCTTATGTCCGATGAGCAGTCTCTGCTTTGTTGAATTCCTACATGGAAGCATTCCTCCCTGTATCCTCCACTATCTGTGAAGATTAGGTCTGCCGAGCCTGGTCCCTTCCTACTCTCCCTGCTCCCATTTGCTGTCTTTTAAGCACTTGGCCTTCCTGCCCTGTTTTCTCGGATGCCTGTGGGTAGGTCTTGGAAAGGAGGCATGTGTGAATCTGCAGGTGTGGTTGCTTCTGCTTGGGAGGAAAGAGGATGTGCCCTTGTCACAGTGATGTAATTCCCTTGGCAAAGTACTTAATAGCAACTGAGCAAACCCCTTTTTTTTCATGGCCTGATTTACCAGACTCTCTTGTTGGGTCAAATCAGCTCCACCACTGGTGGCTTTGGTCTCAGCTCAGAATTATTCCCAGTGGCTGATTTGTAGAGCGGTGGTCTGCTTGTTGGTTGGAAACGTCTAAAAGATAAAGAACTCGTACTCAAACATTTCCTTTGGAAATCTGCTGTGTAGTTGCATGAGTGAAAATAGGCCTGAACGGCTTTTTGACTTAGGTGCTAACAACATAGCAAAGTTGGCAGTGTTGAAATTCTTAGCAATTCAGCCTAAATAAACCACTCTATTTAATGGCTGTTATTAGACTGGTAGCTTTGTCTTGATTTCCACAGGTAGTCACAGTTTCCACATGTTTTCCATGAAAACTGTTGACTTGATATGAAAGTCAGATAGTTCAAGATACGCTTAACTGTTTTATGGTAAAATACCTTTTGCATGAGACATAGGCCAATTCGTAAGAAAATTATCTAAGTGTAGAGGAGGAAAAAGTTTCCCTCATCTCTCTTAGGATCCCCAGCTGGATCTGAAAATTAAGATGACAAAGATAAAAGAAAAGCATCCAGATTTTGTTGAATTTTTTTATGTGTGCACGGGAACCTTCACCAGAGAATGAAAGTGACCAGAGCAGAAAGTCTTATAGCCTTTTAGACAAGAAAAACAACTTTGTAAAGAATTACAAGACAAATGGATTTGGGTTAGGGGTAGTAAATTGTGAAGAAGTAACTAGGAAGATAAGGGCGAGTTTAGCAAGGTTTGTGCATGCAGAATTCTTGACCCCAACTTCCCCATCTTTGATGATAAGGATGCCTTCTCTCCTGGTACCCTCTGCAGGGGAGCTGATGGCCTGTTTCAGGAAAGAAGAGAGGAGTTGGGGCAGGGAGTCAGAGTGACCTTCCTGCTTCTGCCTTTTTCTTAAACGCCTTAAGTTACTGAATATGCCAAGATGCCATATTTTGGGGTAACATATCCTGAACCCCATCATAGGCCTGAACTGAAAAGGCTTTCAGACCCAGGTGCATATTTAGTAGTTTTTTCTGAATTGGACTGTCCAATCCCAGTCACAGTTGTAGTCTGAGCTGTAGAAGAGTGCCCACTGCTCAGTCATGTGGGGAAGAGCTTCAAGACAGCTTTTATTTGTTTTTAATCAGTAGTTCTGGTTTCTCAAAAGAGCCCTGGATCAGAAGGCAGGAGAGCCTAGATTACAGGTCCAGTGCTTCCACTGTTGGTGAGACTTCTCCAGGTGCTCAGTATCCCCCTTTGGAAAACAGGGTGCATCTGTGACATCTGTGATGTGCAGTCGAAATGTAACATGTGACAGCACTTTGGGAATTATCAAGTGCTGTAGGAGCGTCAAGTGGTGTCTGTTGTAGACTGTGGGACATTTCTACTTTACTGAAAACTAGGGACATAGATAGTACGTGACCAACCCGAACAAAAGAGAGTGTGCTTTTCTTAAACTCGTAATCTGCCAGATAGTCACCGTAATGGCTAGCCAGTCTGGCCGCTTCCATAACCAGATTCTCTGAGTGGTTTTCCTGGAGCCTTGATCTTGGCGGTTATGGTCCAAGGAGTAAGAACATTGGTTTTACTTGGGAGCTTGTTAAAATTGCAGTATCTGTGAACTTAGCCCCGGCCAAAGATTCTGTTGTGTCAGAATCTGAATTTAAATAGATTCCCCTGAGGATGGTATATGCATTAAAATTTGAAGAATATTGGTCTGGAACTCTCATTGTTACATTATTAAATGGAGCTGCTTTTCTAAACTAAGGGTGCAATACTTCTTGATTTGGTTGTAAGCCTGTCCAACTTTTTGCAGAATCAAATACATAGTGATAAAATCCAGTGTAAATTTAGGGTTCTTAGGGCTAACTTTTATTCCATTGGGGCCAAGGTATTATTTTAGAACATGTCTCTGAATTATTAAGTATTGTACTCTTCTCCATTTCTTTACTACCTACCCGTACTTAAAGATCCTGAAAATGAACTTATGCCTGTTTTTTTTTGATATTCTCTCCTAAGGGTCACCAGTGACATCCATTCTAAAACTGTTGGCCTCCTTATCTCTGGCCTCACAGGACCCACTTCTTCCTCCCGGGAATGCCTCCTGTCAGTTTTCATGATGTGCCCTCTCCTTAAGGGGCCAACTCGCACTAATCCTGTATTCTCCTTGGCCAGCTGCATTTTGTCCTTCTGCCTCCGCCTGCAATGTTGGCATCCCCTGGGCCCTGCCTGAGATTCTCTTCTTTCTGACAGGTAATGCTCCCTAGCCAGGTCAGCTCTCCCAAGCGCCAGGCTTGCACTTGGCTATTTGTTGGAAATCTCAATTTGTCTGAGTCAAAGGTATTCCAAACTCTGTTTCCTAGAATTGAATGCATCATCTTGGTCATTCCTCACTTTTAGCTGCAACTTAACTTTCCTGCTAAAGTTTCTGGGTAGGTCAGTAAGTATCTGTGTGGGTAGCTAAGAGAGACACTGTTGGCAGGAACTTAGATGCAGGCAAAGAGTTAAGTCATTCAGACTCTTCTTCTTCCCTGAGTTTCCCAAACAAGTATGTTCTGTCTCCTCCGTGTATGTTCAGGTCCTCATGCCTTTTAGCTCTGGCATTGCTATAGCTCCAAGCTGGTTTTGCCTTTGGTCTCTTCCTTTCACTTTCCTTTCCATTCTGCGCAGAACCGTCAAAGGAAGCTTCTAAGATTGGCTCTTGTCGCCATGTTAAGAGCAGTCCTGTGTTCACGGGTACAGCTGTTTAAAGAAAAGCATTCAAGTGTGTTGCTGAGTCCAACTATATGCCAGTTCCTATGTGAAGTGTGGGTCTTTCCCAAACGAGGAAGCTCTTGGACTTGTTTTTAGGAACTCCCAGTCTGTGGAGATTAAAATGACTGGATAATATGAAGCCCCAAGCTTCATTATTTGATCTTTATAATCATCTACAAGATAGTAGGGAAGGTGTTGTAACCTCTGTTGACAGAGAAACTTAAGGCTCAGAGAGGTTATACAATAACAATGACAATAGCGGCTTACACTTATGTAACAGTTACAAAAGCCAGGCACTGTTCTAGGCGCCGGGGGAAGTAATTTAATCTTGCCACCAATCCCATGGCCTGTAAGTGTGATTACCGTCTCCATTACACAGATGAGAAACCTCATCTGTACAGAGCGGTTAAGTCTCTGGAGGCACAGAGAAATTAAGTGACTTGCCCAAGGTCTCAGCTTACAAGCAGCAGAGCTGTGATGTGAACCCAGGCAGCCTGGTTGCGGAGTCCACGCCCTTAGCCACTGTACCGCATTGTCCTCTTCACTTTACCTTGCTGCGAAGTGAGGTCTCATGATGCCTTCAGAATAAAATTTAATCTTGTTAGCCAGTTGATGCCTCCCTGCTCTTGGCTGTTGTCTGACTTTTCCAGTATTACCTCATACCCGTTGCCTTCTCCTGTCCCTCACAGTGGCTGGTGAAGGGGACATATCCAAGCCCTGTTCACATTCCTTGTCATAAAGCTACAGCAGCGGGGTAGCAGGAAAAAAGGGAGCCTGTGTGTTTGTTTAACTCAGAGCTCAAGTCAGAAACAGGAATGTTTCTTGTCATTCCTCTGTATTGGTGGGCAGATTTTGTTTGTTTAGTTATTTCCTTCAGTTTTAGGGAAAGTGGTCTCAGTTTTATTTCCTCATTCCTTGAAGTATCTGTTAGGGTGTTAAAACCCACATCTGAGTTTATAGTTTTTATAGTTGGTTTGTTCTAATCAGAATTCAGACATAGTCCGCACATGGCATTTGGTTGACATGTCTTTTAGCTCTTGTTAATCTATAGGTTTGACTTCTCCTCTTTTTTGTGTATTTCCTTGCAGTTTATTTGATGAGCGGATTGGGTCCTCTTTCCTTAGTTTCCCACAGTTTGGATTTTGCTAATTGTAACCCCCCCTCCATATTCCTCCATCCCCAGTGTTTCCTGACAATTGAGTTAGATCTAGTTGCTTGATCAAGTTTAAGGTTTTATTTATTTATTTTTTAATTGCTTAATAAATTTTATTACATTTATAGGTGTACAGCAATCATCACAACCAAATTTTATAGGATTTCTATCCCAAACCCTCAGTGCATCCCCCCACCCCCAACCTGTCTCATTTGGAAGCCACAAGATTTTCAAAGTCTGTGAGTCAGTATCTGTTCTGCAAAGAAGTTCATTTTGTCCTTTTTTTAGATTCCACATGTAAGTGATAGTAGCATTTGATGTTGGTGTCTCATTGTTTAACTGACTTCACTTAACCTGATAATATCTAAGTCCATCCCTGTTGCTGCTAATGCCGTTATTTCTTTCCTCTTAATGGCTGAGTAATATTTCCTTGTGTATATGGTACCACATCTTCTTTATCCGCTCCTCTGTCGATGGACATTTAGGTTGTTTCCATGTCTTGGCTATTGTATAGACTGCAACAATGAACATTGGAATACATGTGTCTTTCTGAGTCATGGTTTTCTCTGGACAGATGCCCTGGAATGGAATTGCTGGATCAAATGGTAATTCTATTTTTAGTTTTCTGAGGAAGCTCCATACTGTTCTCCACAGTGGTTGCACCAATTTACATTCCCACCAACAGTGTGATAGGGTTCCTTTTTCTCCACACCCTCTCTAGCACTTATTGTCTGTAGACTTTTTGATGATGACCAGGTTTTATTTATTTTTACTTTTTGGTTTTGGCTAGAATACTTCCTAGGTGGTTGCGGGCTACCTCTCTCAGGTTACTGGATCCTTGGTACTGGATACTACTATCAGGAGGCTCACAATTCCTGGTTGTTTCCTTTGCTGTTATGTTTGGTGAGTGGGTTTGGATGTTGCCTTCCTGCTCTACCAGCTTTTTGTGTTATGTTTTGGTTTAGTTGGCTGTTTTAATATTTTCAGGTGCATTGTGATTTCCATCCTTTAAACACATACGTGTGTCTGTGCGTTTTGACATATACACGTGGATATATGTATACATTACACTGAGTGTGTATCACAGTTACAACAAATAGTGGCCATTAGAATTGATTGGCTATTAATTAATGGGTACAGAGTTTGTTTTGGGATGATGCAGTGGATAGTGCTGATGATTTTACAACACTGTGAATCTTCTCAATGCCACAGAATTATACACTCAAAATAGTTAACATGTTAAGTTTTATGTTTGTTTTGCCACAATAAAAACAAATCAATTGAAAAGTCATTGTATCAGTTTGCTGTGTAATAGAAAATTGACAGAACACTCTAAACCAGCCATGATGAAAAAAAAAAGAAAAGAAAATGGATTGTAATATTGAATTAAAAAAAAAAAAACCTGAGGAGTTCTCCTATGGTTTAGTAGGTTAAGGATTCGGCATTGTCACTGTAGTGGCCTGGGCC
>PVHT020000174.1:4614722-4696977 GCA_004024745.2 Catagonus wagneri
TTTTTTTTTTTTGTCTTTTTGCTTTTTCTAGGGCCGCACCCGCGGCATATGGAGGTTCCCAGGCTAGGGGTCTAACAGGAACTGTAGCCGCCGGCCTACGCCACAGCCACAGCAACGCGGGATCCGAGCCGCGTCTGCGACCTACACCACAGCTCACAGCAATGCTGGATCCTTAACCCACGGGGCAAGGCCAGGGATCGAACCCGCAACCTCATGGCTCCTAGTCAGATTCATTAACCGCTGAGCCATGACGGGAGCTCCCATACAGAATTTTAATGATGACAACTTTATCATTGTTTAATGTTTGTCTACAACAGTGCAGGGTTAAATCCAGCATACTTCCCAAGCTGCTGAATCCTGTGATAAATATCTCCAGCACCCCTGAAATGACCAACTCCAACTTGCATAATTGCCCAGTGGGTTAACATTTGTGGTGTCTGGTGCTTTATAAGTCACCTGTCAAGCAATATGAACTTTTGAGGGTTGATTACATAGAAAGATTGTGGTTTGAACAATGCATAACATGGCTTCTTGTCTGTAAACTCATTTATATTTCAGTAACTTTTTTTTTTATAATTACTGCCCTTCGTTCATTAGAACTTAGGGAAACTATAGGATGAAGAATGAATGACTCAGTGAAGTCGACGAAAAATTATTTTTCTTAAATATGATGAGTTACTTTTTTCTTTCTCTGGAATTAATGGCTAACTGTGGTTTTGAGGAATTTCAAACTTTCTTTTACAATTACTGATTTGTATCAGCCAGGGTTCCCTTGCAGAGAACAGAATCTGCTCTAGCTGGTTTAAGCAGAGGGAAATTTATCACAGAGTGTTAAATGGCTTATGGAATTTGTTGGGAAGGTAAAGAAACAGACCAGGTTGAGCTCTCAGGAGTGACTTCCAGGGCCTCACAGCGAGCAGACCACCAGGGAGCCTTTGGCTCTCCGGTAGTCATGAAATTGCCTGCCAGATAGGGAGAGTTTCAAAACCATGCTGCCACTGACAGGGACAAAAGCAAAATCATACACTTCCAACTGCCGCACGCTGCTTTTCACTGCCACAGGGAGATCAGACACTCCCAAGGATGATGCTTGCTGGCAGAAACAACAGAAGCTTGGCCCCCAACTTCCAAATCTTTGCCTTCCAAAACTTTGCCTTCTAGATCTCTCTTAGCTTCCTCTAATTTTCAGCACTGAGGCCGCCTAGCTACAAGGGAATCTGGGAAATGTAGTTCAACCTTCCAGTCTCTGTAGTACAGGAAGATACTTGGGAAGAAGTCAGCCCCAGTTTCTGTGTTATTGGGTCACAGCCAACAGTGCTTTCCACTAGATTCAGGTCCACCCACTACACTTACTCAGGTACAGAAGATCACACAGGAACAGTTCTCCCTCCATCTCCTTTTTCTGCTTATCACTGCGTGCAAACATGCATGCGTGCACTTAGATACAGAGAGGAGCCTACTTTTCACGAGTTCCCTCTCGGGTTTTATTTCGTATCTAAATAAAACAATTGCTTCATGACAGAAGAATTTTCAGTGTAAGTCTGTGTTGTGTACTTGGTGAAGTAGCAAGCGGAGTCTTGGTGTCCAGGGTTCTGTCTAGCCCAGTGGTTCCCAACCCCGCCTGTCATAATCTCGCGATGCAACTTTAAAGGCACGCATTCCAGAGATGCTAATTCACTTAGCCTTTGCAGTCTAATTTGATCAACCTGGGCGTTGATAAAACCTAAACGTCCTTTAGGTAATATTATGCAACCAGGACCAAGAATCTCGGTCCTAATCTGGCAGGATTGGACATTAGCTAAAGCTGCCGTTCTTAAATTTCAAAGCATCTGGATCACCTGGAGGACTTGTTAAACCCTAGATTGCCTAGTCCCACTTCCAGCGTTTCTGATTTGGTAGGGTGTGAGAATTTGCATTTCCATTGGCCTAAAAGGAACTACCGGTTTTCCCTGTAAAGATTTACTCACCTGAAAGACTTTCTTTAATGAACATTGTGAGAGCACGCTCTTAGTATCTGATCTTTGCCTGAGCTGGGGCTGTGGAGAAAGAAGCCGCCTCTGAGGAGGTCGTGGTCCTACATCTCTAGAACTTCCTAGTGTAAGAGGAGAGCTTTTCTTTTCTTTTTCTGTGTTTTTTAAATATTTTCTTCTTCAAATTAGTATCCCTGATTCTGTATGTTCCTTTCAACATCCTCTTTTAGACCCAGCAACTGTTTCGGTGCATCATTCTGTACTACTGCCATTTGTTAATGTAATGAGCCTGCAACTGAGCCTTGATTCCCATGTAAGAAAGTTGATTTAAAAAATATTCCTGCATGTCAAAAAATCTTTTCCAGTATCTGCTGTAAGTCCTATTAAAATGAGAGAATTTATTTGTCTTGAAAGAGATCTTTCTGGTGTTCCTTTCCATGGGTCCCAGTACCCCCTTTTTAAAACCAGTCACTGAAGTTATGTTATCATTGGCTGTGTTTTTTTTTCCTTTTCTTTTTACATCTTGGATGTATCTAGCTAGTATATATGTTTTGCAAATGCTATTGATAACCTCTTTAAGCTGTTATATGTAATGTGTATCTTGTCAAAAATTTTACATATTTGGTGATCCTCAAATTTTGTCCTGTGGAGCATAGTTTGTGGAATTGACCTGAAATTACTGTAATACCTTTAAGATAAACTTCCCCCAGTTTATGGAAAAAAATTTAATATATGGTGTTTCCAGTTCTATCAGTCTATCCCTACCACCCCTACCCCCCACTTCTCCATTTGGTGTGAATGTTATCTGCTTGTGTATACAATTATCTTTTGAATTGAATTAAGTAACAAATAGTAATTTTTCATAGACCTCTGCCAAGAACCCTTTTTTCTTCTTGGTGATTTACTCCCTATGTTTGAAAATTACTTGATTTAAAACTTTTGATATAAGAATTTTGTTTTAAAGGTGGCATCTATTCTTATAAATGCAAATTCAAAAGAGTAACGATAAAGCAGGTCAGGCAATTAGACTGTAAGCATAGAAGCTGTAAATATTTACATACTATTACTATATGGAAAAATAGATATATAAAAAACAATGAAAATCAGCCTTCTGGAAAAAATGGTAAAGTTTGATTAATCTTCTAAAGCCCAATGAACTAAGGCTTGTCAGGTGATGCAGCTTGCCCTTGCTGAGCAGGTGTTCTGAGTTAGCTTAAAAAGGGAGGCTACGTTGCTTGGCTCCCTTTTTTCTCCAGCTCAGAGAACTTGCTGGCTGTTGGTTTTGCTGCCAGGTAGACGCTATCTCAGTACACCTTCAGAACGCTGGCACTTCCAACTGTGGCTTAATGTTGTCTTTGGTAAAGCTGTGTAGATGTTCTTCCTTCACTGCAAGTGATGCCACAACAGGAAGATAAGAGTAGGAGGTAGGAGTAGAAGTGGAAATTCTGAAAAGCCATCCAGCATTGGGGAAATAGGTGGAATTAGTCGGGAGGTGAGGCCCAGGAGGCTGGGAGCAATTTTTTGAATCTGTCCCCTGTTGAACCATAGTTAACTGTATGTCGTTAGAATGAGGACAGGACCTAAAATGTATTTCAGCAGGTCCCAGGGAAATTCCGTAATGGTCATTAACCATTTGCCGTACCTGGAACTTTGGGTCTATTGTCAAGAAGTGATATTGGGGAGTTCCCTTCGTGGCTCAGTGGTTAATGAATCTGATTAAGAACCGTGAGGTTGCAGGTTCGATCCCTGGCCTTGCTCAGTGTGTTAAGGATCCAGCGTTGCCGTGATCTGTGGCATAGGTTGCAGATGCGGCTCTGATCCCCCGTTGCTGTGGCTGTGGCGAAGGCCGGCGGCTACAGCTCCTGTTAGACCCCTGGCCGGGGAACCTCCATATGCCGTGGGTGCGGCCCTTGATAAAGGAAAAAGACAAAAAAAAAAAAAAGAAGTGATATTGGATGGGCCTGGGATAGCAGAGAGCATGAGTTTGGAAGATTTCAATGTTTGTTTAGCGGTTTGGTGAGTGTTATTGAAGACCTGTGAGTTCTTCTCTCTCTCCTTTGAATTTCTCCCTTCTCAAGTTGTGAGCCAGGTGACTCTTCATTTAGACTTTTAAAAGAATAAGCATGGTAGAATATAGACTTTTTGATAAAACAAATAATGGATACCATTTATTGAGTGCTTTAACTGTGTGGCCCTTTTGGTGGTAAGCACTGTATGTAATTATCCCCATCACCCTTTTAATCATCTAGTACTGCCCATTTTATAGATGAGGGAATCATTTTAAAACCTTGCTCATAAAATATGATCCATCTTTGCACTCTCATAAGGAATATAGGAAGATAGTGTAAAGATACTGTGTATATCTCTGATGACCAGGTAATAAGAACACATACACCACCTACTTTAGTGTTATACCATACCAACTTTTCAGAAAGGCCACCTTGAAGCTCTGCTGGATAGCTAAATAATTAGCATCCAAAGTGTGCAGACTCTGGAGTAAGGAAGAGAGAGCAGGGACCAGCTCAGTGTCACACAACTAGTGAGTTTAGAGGTCAGGCCCGTCTCCCATCTAAGGACTGTCTGACACTGAAGCCATCTTCTTCTTTTTCCTTTTTTTTTGCTTTTTAGGGCCACACCAGTGGCATATGGAGGTTCCCAGGCTAGGGGTCCAATCAGAGCTACAGCTGCTGGCCTATACCACAGCCACAGCAACATCAGATCTGAGCTGTGTCTGTGATCTATACCACAGCTTATGGCAACAGCAAATCCTTTACCCATTGAGTGAGGCCAGGGATTGAACCCACAACCTCAAGCTTCCTAGTTGGATTTGTTTTCACTGTGCCGGGATGGGAACTCCAGAAGCCATATCCCCCCCCCCTTTTTTTTTTTCTGAAGCCATACTCTTAATCACAGTGCTGTTTGGACACTGCAAGTTGGTATTAGGAGAAACTGGGAGATTCTTGATTTTTAGGCATGTGCTGTATCTATTAGTGGTTAACATAAGTTATGGTCAGTTTGAAGTTGCCTGTAATGTGGCTCAGTGAGAAGACCGACACACTGGGAGACAAGGTTTGGGATCTGGAAACACTTACGGGGAGTTCCTGTTAAGGTTCAATGGGTTAAGGATGCAGCATTGCCGTGAGCTGCAGTGTAGGTCGCAGATGAGGCTCGGATCCCATGTTGTTGTGGCTGTAGTGTGGACCCGCAGCTCCAATTTGACCCCTAGCCTGGGAACCTCCTTATGCCACGGTAAGGCCCTAAAAAAAAAAAATAAAAAATAAGGAAAGAAATGTAAGTACAAATTGGCACTAAATCTGACTTTCGGGGACATGAGTGACCCTTTCTGAGTCTTGATTTCACTTTCAGTAAAATGGGGTCAGTAATGAGATCTCTCCAAGTCTCAGATTTGCTGTGAGGATCCGGTGAGGTAATAGTCTTGCTTTGCAAACTCTGAAGTGTTCTGTGCACTTTCGATGACAGGACTTAGAAGTGTTGGGCCCTATAGGATCATTTCCTCCTGTGCTCTCCACGTGGGAGAGTTAGAGTGGAAGCCTGCTTTCCCTCGCAGAGGTGTGGTGCCAGGGGAGAGCGCGGACTGCATCTGGGCATCAGCAGGTAGAAGAATGCTGCGGGAATTTCAGGTGGGGAAGTTCACTCTGAAACAGCACTGCCCAGAGAAGGCTTTCCGAAGTACATGGTGGTCGTGAATTAATTTGATCTTCAAGGTTGTGTTATCCAGCTGGAGCAAGAGTAGTTCACATTGTGGAAACTACCTTTGCTTTGGAAAAGAAACCAAATTAAGTGCGAAGGAGTCACCTGTATGCCTTTTAAAAAAAATGTTACTGATGGTCTTGAGATGTAGAGCTGGGAGGGAATGTCTTTGCTCTTAAAGAAGAGGATGGAGGAGTTTTATGCCATCCCAGGTTCTCCAGTAGTGTTTGTCCTACCCACACCTTTCTCGGAATATAGACGTGAAAGGAGGAATCTTCCGAGACTTTGAGGTCAGCACTATCTTCAGTCTTAAGCTGGTTAGCAGTCTATTTTTTCCTCGTTAATTAAACAGCAGAGAACACTAATTCAGCATTTTTAAAAGATGACAAAGTTTTATGGATAAAAATAGCATTGGTGGTTATAAGTACTCAGCTGAAGCTAAAAGAGTTATCAGTCTTGCTTTGGGAAACAAGGTGACCAACTAACTGGTTTCAGAAAAGCTACCTCTCCCCTTCCAGTGATGAGTTAATAAAATCACTCCCAGCAGTGGTGGGCCAAGAAGCTCAGGCAGTTCCATATTTAGAGACAGAGAACCCATTGTCCAAAGATCTCAGAAGAGTCTTTGCAAGCACACAGAAGGGATTTAGAACAATTTGCATAAATCTCCCCGTGGATAGCGACATGGCTCTGGTATTGGGGTGGTTCCAGGAACCCCTCCTTCCCTGTATCATGGGGTGACGCTGTGTTTGGTAAGAATTCAGTCTCATGATGGTTTTTGCCAACAGGATTGGGTGATGGGACACTGAATAAACCCACTGTTTGGTTCCACATAAGGACTCTTTTGTGTTGGCCTGGGGCAGCCATGTTCAAGTTTGTCTTCTTTTTCCCCAGTGATGTTTTTGGACTTTGTGGGTTGGAGAATTAAGCACAACACCTATTCTGAGCTAATCTGTCAAATTTTGCTCTTGAAAGGTAACCATAGCTCCTTGTAGTCTAGAATGTGGTGAATAATAATCATACATTTGGAGATTTCTGATTTTTTTTTTCTTTCTTGAAGTATAGTTGATTTACAGTATTAGTTTCAGGTGAAACAACAACTAAACATTGTTATTCAACATTTTTATAGAATATATTCCATTTAAAGTTATTACAAAACAATGGTTATATTTCCGTATGTTGTGCTGTTGGAGACTTGTGGCTTCTTAAAAGTTGGGAAGAGGAGGAGACTTGGCTTGGCATGCCCTGAGAGCTGTGCATTCATGCCTGTCCATTGTGGAACTGTGAGAACAAACAGAAATTCAGATAGCAAACAGAAATTCCCTTCTGTTTGTTAACATTATTTGCCTTGTACACCAGCTTCTTTAAGGACTAAGTTCTCTTGCATAGTTAACAAACAAGTTGTACTCTAATATTTAATATTTCTCCATGAAAGAGTTTAGGTCACTCTGGAGTGTTGTTTAAAATGCCAAGGTGATTAAAAATCAGTTTCAGCTTTGTTTTTTCTTCTTAATTTTGAAAAAAAACGATGTATAGTAAACACTATGTATTAGGAGCTTTATTGGTTTCTCGAATCATTCTAGAAACCACGTAAGAGGTCAGATTTAAAATCTGGAAGGTAGTTTATGCACTGCGTAAGTTTAGTGCTTAAAGTACAAAACTGAAATCCATTAATTTCTAATCTAGAGATTATTTTCTTTCAGTCTGCTAGCTTGATTTCTCAGCTTTGTTCTAATAATATAAACATTTTTATGTTTATTTATAGGTGGCTTTAACCAAGAGAGCAGATCCAGCTGAGCTTAGAACAATATTTTTGAAGGTCAGTATAAAGGAAACTATTTTGTTTCTTGTTTGATTTGTATTCTGTAACTTTTAAAGATTCTTTTCCAGCAGTTCTTTATTTCGTTGTTTATATTTTTAAAAAGCCCCCCAAAGTATCTTTACTTTAGACTTATAAAAGAGATCCTTGACAGTTTTAGCTGTTTTTTTTTTTTTTAAATATGTCGGATACTTGTAGGCAGTTGTTTGTTGTGGGCCCATGTTTATATTTTAATTTCTTCTGTCTCACGTGGTAGGTATTTAAAGTGAGTTGCTAGGGGATTTAGTCTGACAGTCCATTTACCTTGCCAGGGTTGGCCTATGCAGTTTGATGACACTGATGCTTTTCATTCTAAGAAGTTTAAAGCCCTTTGTAGAGCATCTTAGTAATCCTTCGTACATCCAGAGGGGACTGTCCTTGGCCGTCCTTGGTGGGATGTGGTTGTTGTTACCACCATCACACTGCAGCCGTGGGGCCCTCGAGGAGGCCTCGGTGTGACAGTAGATAGGACATCACGACAGACCCCACACAGTCTGTTTCCTTGGTTACTTATACTTCACCTACTTCGTGGTATTGGGCACGGAATGACTAACACTCTAATAAAAGTTATAATAAATACCTCAGGTCCCGAACACTGAGCTACTTTTAATGTTATTAAACTGGCATTCAAGTACTCAAAGAAAAGGCCATTTTTATAAAGAACATTTTTAAAGGTATATGTGTGGACCTTTTCTGAACATGGCGAAATGGTAGCTGTGCTGTATATAAAGAGGACCAAGGCTTCAAGTGAGAAACATATTCTGCTCTGTACCAAATGTATGGCTTAAGAAGCTAATTCTGTGGGCATCACTTTCCTCATCAAAATCTGTTACTATTAAAAAAAATGAGAAGTCTGTGAATTTGAATACTGGTAGGATTATGTGACATTAAGGAATTATTATTAATTGATTTTTAGGCTGGATAATGGTTTTCTGCATATAGAAAGGCTTTTCCTAAAAAGCCTTTTTCCTTTTAGAGATAGACACCGAAATGAAATGATAGTATCTGAAATTTGCATTTAAATAATTCAGTTTTGGTGGGATAGGAAAAATAAGTGGACAATGTGATGATTTTTGTGATTAGGAACTGGAATATTGGGTTTATTATACTATCCACTCTACTTTGTATATATTTGAGCATTTTCATAATGTTATAAAAATTATAAAGATTCAATGAAGAAACTTATCTGAAAGTTAAATGCATTAGATACGCACCCGATATGCATTTGATATTGATTTAATAAATGCTTGACATTAATTCAGAGAGACAAAGACTCAAGAGAAAATGGTTAATGATATGAGCAAAACATGGAGTTCCCTGGTGACTCAGTGGATTAAGGATCTAGCATAGTCACTGCTGTGGCGTGGGTTTGATCCCTGACCCAGGAACTTACATGCTATGGACGTGGCCAAAAAGTATGAGCAAAATGTGAGAAAAAAAGAATAAATTTGCAAGGCGTGTTGGATTATATATAAGAAAGCAGAATTCTTTATAAACTTTGTTGTTTGCCTAGAAAGGTCACTACAGTATAGCAATTTTAAGGCGGAAAAGGATTTTGGATTATGAAAGTCAAGAGAACAGATAAGCATTTGTTTCTCATTTAGACTAGTGTGTGTTGCTGTGCATGCTGGCCCCACATGATTGGGATGTGGGGTGTATGAGGGAACTATAGACACTTTTGGGATGTATATTTAAGATCTATATGGTGAAACTAATGTAATTCTGGGAGCCTACTTGGAGAAGAGAACATGAGTGGGTTGCTAAAGAGCCTAGAGAGCTTGATAGAGCTTGCCTACTCAAGCTGGCGAGGTCAGAATCATTCTTTGAACTCAGGATCTGTGTGTTACTTCTGTTTTGTAGACCAGCACTAGCTGTTGGCATCCTTCCCCAGTAGATGCATCTTGGATACTTACTGGTCTTTTGATGTGACCCAGTGGAAAGGCTCCAGGTAAAAGCTGTGTCCACCTTTTGTGGCCACGTGGTAGCTGGTGAGGCTGGGTTAAGATCCTGCTTTGGAAGGATGTGTCTGTGCCAGCTCCTCCATGTTGGTAGCAGGCAAGTCTACACTGGCGACCAATGAGACTGGTCAGCTAGACCCAAAGAGGGTAGGAGCCTGTGCAGAATTCTGGAGAGACACCTGTGGGGCTTCTGTGTCAGAGGACTTAAAGACGGGGGTGGGATCTTTGGGACCTAAATAGGGAAGTGTTGTCTTTCCCTGAGTGGCTGGGACGACGTGGCCTTTGAGTGAGAGTCCCTGTGTCTTAGAGTCCGAAGGGATGATGTGAGGGGAACTGTCCGTGAGGAAAACAATGATCAGCGGCTTCTGGAAGGGATTGTAGATCTGGCAAAGGTTCCTGTGATCTCATCAGGCTTGGGTAGTGCGGTACCAGTGCAGATCCACCTTGGCTCAGCACGCCGAGGACCTCTTGTTTACTCTCCACCACTGTCGGTGTTGTGGGGGAGGAACAGGGAGCAGGGCGCCGCGGGGGCTGTGCCGGGCGCGTCTCCACAGGGGCTGGACTTCTGAGCTAAGTATGGATCAGCAGTAAGCACCCTGTAAGCCTGACTACTTTCCTGCTTTTCTAATGACTTTCCACTCATTTTGCTTCCTTATAGATATCCCAATCTTCTCTCTGCTAAACCGGTTAGGTAGATGATTCTTTTGTGGCCTGGGGGAGGTGGAGAGATGCTTCATTGTACCCCTCAGACCAGGTGTGCTGGTAACAGGGGAGTTGGCAGCAGAGAAAGCTGGTGGAACTGATATAGATAAGGAAAAAAGGGTTCTGGAGGACTATAGTGGGTCCATTTCTGGCTTATGTTTTTGAAAAGAGTTAAAATGAATGCCGCTTTGGAGGTCCCGTCATGGCTCAGTGGTTAACGAATCCGACTAAGAACCATGAGGTAGCGGGTTCGATCCCTGGCCTTGCTCAGTGGGTTAAGGATCCGGCGTTGCCGTGAGCTGTGGTGTAGGTTGCAGACGCTGCTCGGATCCTGCGTTGCTGTGGCTGTGCTGAAGGCCGGCGGCTACAGCTCCTGTTAGACCCCTAGCCTGGGAACCTCCATATGCCGCAGGTGCGGCCCTAGATAAGGCAAAAAGACAAAAAAAAATGAATGCTGCTTCTTTTTCTGAAGTTGCTTACTGTAAGTACGGTGTCAGGTGTTGGGGATATAAAGATGCATAAATCATGGCTCTTGCCCTTAACTACCCCACCATGTGTGCGTAAGTGTAATTAAAAGAAAAATCCGTAACATGGTTGATATGCACTATATAGCATTACTTAGCAGAAAGATGTTGTGGGGCTAATTATATCTTCCTAGAGAGGGTCATTAATTGCACGAAGGTGGTGATGTTTGGGTTGGAGTCATTTTGCTGGATAGCAGAGATCTACAGAACAGTGTAAATCAACTATAGAAATAAAAACTTTAAACAAAAAACGATGAGTAGGTATTTATCAGATGGAGAAGGTACAGGAGGGTTGTGGAAAAAAGAGCATTCCAGGCAAAGGAACTAGCATGAGCCAAGCAAAGAGCGCAAGAGTGTCAGTCGTGAGGTGGCCTGGAGCATAAGGTCTTGGGCACTGGTGTTAGAATGGTAGGCCGGATGGGACTTGGTATAAAACAGCCTTAGTTCAAGGCATTTGAATTTTTTGATGCAGGCTTTTCTAGTGATACATAGCGGGTAATGTTTTGTCTGGATGTAGAAGTCTAGGTGTAGTCAGTTTTTTTTCTAACCTGAATGTTGACATGGGTTTTTCCTCTGCCTAACACTTTCCGTGCTGCTTCATGTTGAACAGGTGTGTATTGAATGCTTACAGTTTAAATAAAATGGCCGTGAAACTTTGCAGTGACTGGAATATGCAAAAAGCTATAAAAATGACCATGTCCTAAAGGAGTTGAGATTTCGAACGGTACCAGGTTTATAGGCATGCAGAAGGAAAAAAAAAAAACGAAGTCAGCACACTCAAGGGTCACTTGTGTGGTTAAAGCAAATGCCACAGGAAATGGAAGGGAGGGAGCAGCCTGTGTGGCTGGGCGAGTTCCCTTGGAGAGGGAACTTGCGGAGCCTCAGGGATGCGTGGGAGCTGGGGAAGCACTGAGGAGGGCAGCTGAGGATTCTGGGAAGCGGGACCACATAGGAGGGAAGGCCTGAGGATGGGCTTGGGAGCAAACAGTCTCTTGAAATTGAAGAGTTCTTGCTCATTCTTCAAATGTTTATTTAAATTCAACTCTGCCAAGGAGTCTGCCAAATATTACAGGGTGTGGGTAACAAAATTAGAAAGATAATTGGGACTTTGGCATTTCTGCTAAACAATAGGAAGCCTGAGTTCCTGTTGTGGTGCAGTTAGTTAGAATCCGACTTTAGCGGCTTGGGTCACTGTGGAGGCGTGGGTTCAATCCTCAGCCTGGTGCAATGGGGTGAAGGATCTGATGTTGCCGCAGCTGTGATGTAAGTTGCAGCTGCAGCTTGGATTCATTCCTTGGCCTGAGAACTTCCATATGCTGTGGGTGTGGCCATAAAACAACAACAACAAAAAGAAAACAGTAGGAAGCTATTGAAGATTTTCTGAGTTAGCCAGTGGCATGGAGCATGGGCTTGAGATTGGATTGGTGCAGCAAGGCCATGGATTAGGTAGCCATGGATGTGATCGTGGTGTGAAGCCCTGATAACTTGATTAGGGTTGTGGCAGCAGGAAGAAAGGGAGAATGAGCAAGGAAAAGACATTTTGAAGGACTGATTGAAAGTGACTCATCTTGTATAGCGGATGAGAGAGATCAGGGTGTAAATATGACCGTGAATATATAGCCCGGCTGCAGGGAGGTGCCAGTAGTAAGGATGGGAAAACTGAAGAAGCAGCCACTAGCTCCAGTGAGAGTGAAGGAAGTGATGCTCACTGTTTAGAAGTACAGAGCTGGAAGCAACTACATATACACTTACCTGCAGTGTAAGATGTGAGGATAGGAAGTCGAGACAAGGGAGATAGATTGTTACAAATTGTAATAGTAACATATGGTGAATTGTACGTGGGGTTTTATGGTTATTCTTTGTCAGTGAAAGCATCATATATATTTTTAAAGATTTTTGTAGGCAAAATTGGAAAAAGAATTCTTTCTTTGTAAAACTTTTTTCTTATGACAGAATGGTTCGTATTCTTTGAAAATCTGAAAAGCAGAGGTATATAAAGAAAAGTAACTTATGATCCATCGCATATCTCCATTTCCCTCTGTTTCTCTACCTTCTGTGTATGGATAGAATATTTTTCCTTATCAGAAGGAAAGATGCTGTATGGTATCCATTTTTTTTCTCACCTAGTATGTTATCAATATCTTTTCCTATAAGCGAATGCATTTCTGCAATATTTTTATTGCTAAGACATTCCTATATATGGCCATATTTATCTCACTGCTCCCTATTATTGCATATTTGTCTCCTCTGCTATCATAACATTGTAATGAATACATCTGATACTATGTTATTGCACATAGCTAGCATTTTCTTAGGATAAATTCCCAGAAGTGGCATCATTGGTTTAAAGGGTGGGTTTATAACATTTTAAGGCTTTTGATACTTGGCAGACTGCCTTTCAAGAAGGTTGTACCAATATACATTTTGGGTGGGGGTATGAACGTTTACATTTCTCCACATTACGGTATCAATTCAAATTATTAAAAAAAAAAAACAGCAGCAACAATAACCTTTTTGCCATCTTGTTGAAAAATTGTATCATTTTAAATTTGCAGTTTATCAATAGTAGTATGTTTATATACTGACTCTTTGTGATACTTAATTTTTTAATTATAATTTACAAATATATGGGAAATAGAGTAGTATGGTAAACACCCACCTAAACCCACCTAATTTAACCTGATTTAAATTAATATTTGTCATTAATTTCATATATATGTATAATGATATATTTCAGTGTAAGCTATCACTGTGGTTTAGCCTAACTACTTTAGCATACAGCTGAAAATAATAAGTTTCTCTCATGGCCATAATATATTGTCATTGTGCACTTAATGCAATTAATAGTAATTCTTTCATAACATAAAATACTTGATCTATATTCAAATTCTTAATTATATTTATTCACCCCTGTAACAGGGAAGTGGGGTGAAGAATACTCAGATATAGTAATCAGGTGTGTGTAGCATTTCTCAGTGGCTGAAAAACAGTTGCGAATTTGCCCGTCAGCCCCCAGATATGAATGATTTCTGACGAAAACGAGTGATTGGATGATTATAGTTCCAACCTTGCTTGTTCACAGTTGATAGACTGTTTTGTTTGACCAGTGGTGAGCAGGCCAGTTAGGCCCCCCTGGCCTCTGAGCATTCAGTGTAGTGAAACATTTCTTTCCTTTGCTGCTCTCTCTATTCATTGGGTGTGGTGTGTTTCTTGGTGACGCTTGGTTTCTGAGTAGGGTTCTCCAGAGAAACGGAACCAGTGGGAGATCTCTCCATCTTTAGCTCTAGCGATGCATTATGACGAATTTGCTCACACCATCCGTTTTGGAAGCCGAGAAGTCCCATGCTGTGCTGTCTGCAGGCCGGAGACCAAGGAAGACCTGTGCTGTAATTCCACCCAAGTCTGAAGGCCTGAGAACCAGCGGAGCTGATGATGTCCATCTCAGTCTGAGGGCCAGAGAAGATAGGTCCCAGCTCAAGCAATGGGACAGGGAAAAAAGGGGTGAATTCTTCTTTCCTCCACCTTTTACTCTATTCAGCCCTCAATGGATTGGATGAAGCCCACCCAACTGGGGAGGCCAAACCACTTTACTGAATCCACAGGTTCAAATACCAGTCTCATCTAGAAACACTGCCTCAGACACACCCAAGAACAATATTCAATCTGGGCACCTCTTGGCCAGTCAAGTTGACACATAAAATTAACCATCACAAGTGAGTCTTATACTAGGTTGTGCAAGGAATCCTAGAAGCTGTCCCATTTCAGAAGTATACATGTTTAACCACATTAAAACTTTCAAAAATTGTAAGGGAGAGAAGCTTCAGGGTGCTTGTAAAATCTCTTCCCCCCAAAGGATTAAACAACATTTTAAAGATGTGGCAGCTGTAAGGTATAGCCCAGTCCTCCAACAGGGACCCTCTGTTCATTGCCAGGTGGGCAGCAGAACTGTCTCTGTCAGCATCTTCTTGGGATCTGCCTCTGTCCGTCATTCTAAGGAAGAGCCTTTGACTTGTTTATTATAGTACAAGGCAGACCACCCCAGCCGTGAGCTGGTTTTGAAAACTGAAGAAAACTGCGTTTTTTTGTGTCCAGATTAACACACTCCTACATTTGCAGTTTTTTGTGTCCAGATTAACACACCTCTAAAGAATGAAGCAGGTAAAATATGAGATTTTTGAAATGTAAATTCTCGTGGCATGTAAATCAAGGGCACAGACCACAAACATGTGGCCCCATGAGTGTTCATGCAGTGAGGACGCGCATGTAGCCAGCACCCCAGAAGCCCTCTGATGCCCCTTCTTATCAACACCCACTCTTTCCGAGGGTAATTGCTTGTCTGACTTGTATCACCATACGTCAGTATTGCCTAGTTTTCAACTTTATATATATTGAATAATACAGTATGTTTTTTTGGTCTAGTTTTTTCACTCTTTGTCAGATTCATCCACGTTGTTGTGTGTAGTTGGTGTTCATTTATTCCATTGTGTATACCACGGTTCACTTAAACATTCTGCTGTCGATTGACATTTGAGTTATTTTCTATTTTTTGCTGTCCAAAATAATGCCAGCTTAGTGCCGTGGCACCAGCCCGTCTAGTCCCCACCGAGCCTGTGACCAAGGAGGCAAAGGTGAAACCCACACAGAAATGCAGCCCTGGGCCCTGAGGCCCTGGCTATATCCCAAGCCAAGGTGGAGACTGCCGCCATACTCAGGAGAAACCCAGCTCCCTCAAGGCTCTCACCCCAGCATTTTGGTCCCCAGGAGGGCAGTGATGGCCACTGACAGAGAAGTCCCTACTTGCACTGACTCTGGCCCCGGCCCTTTCAGCTCCAGCCCTTCCTCCCACCAAGGCAGTAGCTGCCAGCGCACCCCGGAGAAGACACAGCCCATGCTCACTTCAGATCCAGCTCTCCCGCCAAAGCTACTGGGCTCCCACACAAGGACATACCTCCAAGGCCAGGATAGGTAACTGTTTCACCTTATTTCATAGAGACAGAGAAAGTTTAACAGAATGAGAAGGCAGAGGAATAGATTTCAAATGAAAGATCAAGAAAAAACAAACAGAAAAACCCTAATGAAACAGAAATAATTTGACTGATAAAAGAGGTCAAAGCATTAGTAATAAGAATCCTAACTGGGGAAAAGAGTGGATGAACCCAGTGAAGATTTTAATGAAGAACTAGAAAATAAAAAAGAATCAGTCAAGACTGAAGAATACAATAACTGAAATGAAAAAAATACACTGGAGGGAATTAGTAAGAGATTAGGTGATACAGAAGAACACATAAGTGATCTAGAAGATGGAGTAATAGAAATCACCCAATCAGAACGGCAAAAAGAAAAACATTTTAAAAAGATAGTGTAAGGGACTTCTGGAACAGCTTTAAGTTAACTAACATTTGCATTATAGGGGCGCTAGAAGGAGAAGAGAGAAAGGAGTCAAAAGTGTATTTGGTGAAATAATGGCTGAAGGAAACAGGCAGTTCCAGCAAAGCATAGAGAGTCCCAAACAAGATGAACCCAAAGAGACCCACACCAAGACATGCTATAATCAAAATGGCAAAAGATACAGAGAAAATTTTAAACTCAGCAGGAGAAAAACAAAATCACTTTCAGGGGACTCCCCAGAAGGCTCTCAGCTGATTTTTCCGCAGAAGCTCTGCAGGCCAGAGGGGCGTGGCATGATGTATTAAAATGCTGAAAGGAAAAACTCTACAGCCTGGGACGCTCTGCGGAGCAAGATTATCGTCCAGAACTGAAGGAGAAATAAAGAGCTTTTCGAGCAGCAAAAACTAAGAGAGTTCATCAGTACTAAACTGACCTTACAAGAAATATTAAAGTGAAAAAGAAAAGGCTCCAGGAATTCCCATTGTGGTTCAGCGGAAACGAACCCACTAATACCTCTCACAGTAATATGGCTGTGGGCATTAAAGTGCTAAAGCAGTTTTTTGGGTGTGCGTATGTATGTGTGTACACACGTTTCTGTCAGAGATGCCCTTATGATTACAGTTGCTGGGTCTGTGCTTATGTGTATGTTCAGTTATAGTAGATACTGCCAAGCAGTTTTCTTTCTTTTTGTCTTTTTAGGGCCACACAGCATATGGAGGTTCCCAGGCTAGGGGTCAAACCAGAGCTCTAGCCACTGGCCCACACCACAGCCACAGCAACGTGAGATCCGAGCCATGTCTGTGACCTGCACCACAACTCATGGCAACACTGGATTCTTAGTCCACTGAGCGAGGCCAGGGATCGAACCTCCGTCCTCGTGGATGCTAGTCAGATTAGTTTCCACTGAGCCACGATGGGAACTCCCCCAAGCAGTTTTCTAAAGTGATTCTCCAGATGCTTTTGTTCCACATTTTGTCAACACATGTTATTTCTTTTTAATTACTTTGTGTGTGAGTAGTGGTTATTGCATTGTGGTTTTATTTTGCATTTTCAGTGTGTCTGTTTTTAGAAGTCAGCAGCTTGACAATGATTCTAAAGATCTTTTGGGGAAAATCAAAGTGTGGTTATGGCCAAATAGATTTCCAAGAAAAGTAATGCAAGGCTTTTTAACCTTCATTCATTCGGCAAATATTTATTGAACATGTTTCACTATCTGTCAGGCAACAGTCTGGAACTTGAGGCTACAGCAATGGGAAAGGGGAAAAAAAAAATCCTGTCCTGGCAAAGCTTTCCCTCTAGTTACAGCAGTTAAGGTGCATGTAGGAGTTCCCATTGTGGCTCAGTGGAAGTGAACCTGACTAGTATCCATGAGGACGCAGGTTTGATCCCTGGCCTTGCTTAGTGGGTTAAGGATATGGCATTGCCATGACCTGTGTTGTAGGTCACAGATGGGGCTCGGATCCCATATTGCTGTGGCTGTGGCATAGGCCGGCAGCTACAGCTCCGATTCGACCCCTAGTCTGGGAACCTCCATATGCCCATATGCCGCAGATGTGGCACTAAAAAGACAAAAAAAAAAAAAAATCAAAAAGCCAACAAACAAAAAAAGTGGGGAGGAATAAAGCGCCACATTAACAAGAAAAAGGTGCATGTAATCTTGCAAGAGTAGACAGGTCAGTTGCCAAGAATAGTGTTGAAACATTTCTAGCTGCACTGATTGCAAGAGCTGTCATTCTCCCGTGGAGTTTGACCAGAGTACATCCTGATCGATGGAAGCCATTGCTAACTGATCAGAACTGGTACTGAAGATGGACTTGCTTGCCAAATCTTTCCCTGGTGACTCTATGATAATTTAGTGTGTGGTAAACATGGCATCCTGAAGATGGGAGACAGGAGAGTGATTTGATGTTCGGTCAGAGGACAACCAAAACAGAAAGTGGAAAAAATTCAAGTTGGAGGATCCTTACCTCAAACCACATACAAAAAACAAAGTATCAGTATATTGAAACTTACTAAAAGATAAACGTTTTCAAAAACGAAAAGAAAATGTGGGTGAATGGTAATCTTGAGATGAAGAACTAATTTCTAACTTAGAAATAATGGAAGAAATTGCCAAGGGGAAAAAAAATCTGTAGGTTCAATTACATAAAAATATCATACTCGAAAAATATTTGCAACAAGTATGATGGACAAAGGGGGGAGAGGGCATGTTTGAGCACTGTTGGTGGGATTGTAATTGGTACAATCTTTTTTGGAGAGCAGTGTGATAATAAGTATTAAGAGCCGTAAAGTTCCTCTCCTTTGACTCAACAATTTCTCTTCTGGGAGTCTAGCCTTTGAAAATTGCCAGGAATTTGAACAAATGTTATATTCAAAGCTGGTTATCTTAGGTTTTAAAAAAAAATACCTCAAACTAGAGATAATCCAGTAATACTCTAATAATGTCTACTCGTGGGAGAAGAGTTAAATTGTGTTTTTAAATAAATGAATTATTCACTACTGTAAGCAAACATAGGTATAATTCTCAATCATAGGACTGCTATAATTAACAGTGACATTTCCTTTATATTTCAGTCTTGTTTTGCTTCAGGAAAATCAAAGTGCTTTTCTTCTACATTTGCAAAAAGCCAAATTGAAAGCTAACTGAAGAATAGTAGGATTATTGGTCCATCTTTGAGCTTTTCTTTTGTACTATGCTAACAAATGTTAAAAAAACAATAATCTAGAATATTTATAAAGTGCTTATTGTGTGTAGGGCATTGTGCTAAGTATGTTACATGATTGTGTATTAATTTCTAGCATCAACCCATGAGCAGGTCATGTTGTTAGCCCTGTTTTACAGGTGAGGAGCCAGAGGCCTAGAAAGCTTTAGTTACTGACCTGAGGTCATATAGGCAGTAGGAGGCAGAGACAGAAGCAGAGCTCCAGGCACCCAGGCCCGAGAGATTCCAAAGCCAGTAACTGAGTATCTAACCAAGAGCTTATCTTGCGCTGGAATGACCAGAATGTGGAAATAACCTGTGACTTTTGAAAACACTTTTCATTGGGCTCAACTACAGTTCCGGGGGAGGAGAGGTGCTGCCGTTGCACCTCTTTTGACTGTGCTTCTCCATCACCGTGGCTCCTGTCACCCAACTAGCCTTGCCCTTCTTGTAGCTCATGGTCCCCATCTCCCCACCCCCGGAGTCGCTGTTCGATCCCCAGGATAAGAGGCCCCCTCGTACTCCAGAAGGGTACATGCGATCCCGTGTTGCTACTCAGCATTTCCACAGTCCCTGGGGCTCCACGGAACAGGAATGAGCAGGCTCCACTAGCGCACACTGGAATGTACTGCAGGCGTACCTGGGGGCACGCTGTGAAAAGCATCACCTATCACCTTATTCTTATTGACCCTTTCTGCTCTAGAATGGACATCACGCTGACCATGGCCGCGTTTCTCACCCGTGTCCTTGAAACCCCACAGAAGCCATGCTGTTAACAGCTTACTTTCCAGCTCATCCAGTTGGTCATCATTTTTCTTTCTTTCTTTTTTTTTTTTTTTGTGTCATTGATGCCTTTGGAACAGGAATGGGGGCAAAATAATTAGGTTGTTTTCATTCATGATTTCTTAATGCTCCTTTTTTTTTTTTAAAGCCATATGTCCTTGCTAAAGCACAAGACGTAATTTGTCTTTACAAATTTCTGTAAACCTGTGTTTCTCAACCTCAGCGCTGTTGACATTTGGGCTGATGACGGGATTGTGGGCGGTCAGCCTGTGCATTGTAGGTTGTTTTGCTGCATCCGTGTCCTCTACCAACCAGATGCCAGTTTCTACATCTGCTTCTGTCCCTCCTCCTAAGTTGTGACACTCAAAATTGTCATCAGACACTACCAGATGTCCCCTGTGGAGGGAAATGAAGACAGGCAGCTCAGAGCTAGAGAACTTCACCCCAGAAAGGCAGGTAACATACAGAGAAGGCTAGTTCTCGTATGTTGTACTTTGCTACTGGGGACATTGGTGCTTGTAAGCTAGAGAGTCAGGCTAAACTGCCCACAGCTGATAACCGCTGGTATAGAAAGAAAACTTGGCCTGTAGATAGGTTCATCTGTACCATATTTTATCACTTATCTACAGAAAAGAAACAGTGTAACAGACTTGGAGGACAGACTTTCAGTTGCCAAGGTGGGTGGGGATGGACTTGGGAGTCTGGGGTTAATAGATGCAAACTATTTCATTTAGAATGGATAATCACTGAGGTCCTGCTGTATAGCTCAGGGAACTATATCCAATCACTTGTGACAGAACATGATGGAGGATAATGTGAGAAGAGTGTGTATATGTGTATGACTGGTCACTTGCTGTATGACAGACATTGGCAGAACATTGTAAATCAACTATAATAAAAAATTTAAAAAAGAAAGAAGTAAAACCAGGCAAACGATGTGTTTTTGTTTTTGTTTTTGAGTGATGGGAAATGACCAGCCTTGTGAATAGTGTACTGTCAGATCTGAGATTTTATCCTGTAACTGTTTTCAGCTTTTTCACATAGTGATTTCGATTATGTACTTTTGAGACTAAAATGTCTTCTCTGTTTTTTTAAACAGTATGCAAGCATTGAAAAAAATGGTGAATTTTTCATGTCTCCCAATGACTTTGTCACTCGATATTTGAACATTTTTGGAGAAAGCCAGCCTAATCCAAAGACTGTGGAACTTTTAAGTGGTGTGGTGGATCAGACCAAAGATGGGTATGTTTATTTCCAATTATTTCATTTACTTGTTTGTTTGTAACAGTTTTCTGTTGCTTTAATGATGGGGAAGTCAGTGTTTACCTTCCCACCTTGCAAGAGCATTTTCTCTCCCTTTAACAATTAATATGTTATTTTAGAAATAGTACCCGTAACATTTCCTTCACTGTTCTTATCATACTTGGAGATTCTATATGTGTATTTTTGACATAGTTTAAACAACTGTTAATAGTTTCACAACTATCGTAGTTGAGTGGTATGAAGATATATACCCAAGTGTATATATTGATATTTTTCAAGGCAGCTGTAAAAATTGTGAGTAAATTTAAAACATAGCACTGTGAACATAACTTTTCTATAATCTTTCTCTCTGCTCGAGTAACTTTTAAATGTCACATATGATTAAATGCTGTAAATCTAACAGACAGAATAATGATTCCAAATCCCCAAGAAAGTCATTCTACCCAAGCTGGAAGAGAAGACACTGAACCATCTGAAATTACATAGGACACTTTGCAAAATGCCTTTGGATTTTTTTTTCCCTCACCAGTCTTCTCTGTTTACATTTTTAAAAATGAGTCTTTCCTAAGCTGGATAAGATTGCAGTTGGTTTTCACCAGTAAGTGCAAAATTTTGGGCTCCAAAATATCAGTAATATGAACACCAGTGTCCCTTAGTTACAGAGCAAAGTCTGTAAGAACTAGCCTTTTCTTTATAAACTGTAGTAGACACAGCCTTCTGCCTTTGCCACTTGCCAGCACCCCCTTTGATAGATGTTACCTGCCGTTCTGGGGTGGTGTTCTTTAGCTTTGAACTTTCTCTAATGGTCCTGTGTCTCATTTTCCTACATGTGTCGCTTTGTGATCCAACCAGCCTAATACCAAAAGATAGCTTTTTTCTTTTTCCTTTCCTTTCCTTCCCTTCCCTTCCCTTCCCTTCCCTTCCCTCTTCCCTCTTCCCTTTTCCCTTTTTTTTCTCTTTTCGCTTTTCCTTCGGCCTTTTCCTTTTTCACCTTTTAGGCCCACACCCGTGGCATGTGGAGGTTCCCAGGCTAGGGGTTGAATCGGAGCTACAACTGCTGGCCTACACCACAGTTACAGCAACATCAGATCCAAGCCGCGTCTGCAACCTGCACCACAGCTCATGGCAACGCCGGATCCTTAACCCACTGAGTGGTGTCAGGGATCAAACCCGCAACGTCATGGTTCCTAGTGGGATTCATTTCCGCTGTGCCATGATAAGAACTCTAATAGCTTTTTTTGATAGTAGCTTTTGGGTAGAACCAGATGTTTTCCAGGCAGATATCCCTGCTGGAGACCGTCTCCTGAAGGCTTTAGCTATGTCTGGGCTCAGGCTGAGTGCTAGCATGGGAAGTTAAATACCTGTGCACTGTACGAACTTCTGAGCTGAATGCTTCCAGCTTGTTGGCAAAGGGAGCTTGTTTTTCTGGAGCCCTGATGCTAGTTTAATGATTCATGAGCCTGTGGCTTGGCCAGCCCTCCACACGTGGAAAGCGTCTTGTGGACAGCCATCCACACAGTCACTCAGCGACTCTCTGAGATCCTCATCTCTGTGCCCGGCACTGGTCGGTATGTGCAGGATGCCATGGTGGGGGGAAAAAGAGTGCTTGCCTGCTTGGCGCTTCTGGCTGAGTGGAACAGACAGGTGTTAATCGGAGAACCACAAATAAATATGAATTCACGTTGTGGTTAAGAGCTCCATAGGAGAGACATGGCGTGAGGGACAGTAAGGGGACTTTGTGCCGACTGGGAGGTCTGGAAAGAATTCTAATGAGTGATGTTTGAGTTTGAGCTTTGGGGTTTGGGAGGGTGATGGGCTTGGGGGCAGAGGGAATAGTGGCTGCAAAGGCTCTAGGCACATTCTGAAGTGCAGAGGCTGGCAATCCTGGAGCATGGAAAGTGCAGGATACCGTTGGGGAGAGTCAGGCCATGGCCAGACTGTGTGGGAACTTGCACTTCCTATTAAAGATGGGGGGTCTTTGTCATAAGAGCAGTGGAGAGCCACCAAAGGACCATGAGTCAGGGGATTGGCATGATCTGCCTGTGCTCCAGCATCTTCATGGTTAATACTCTGATTTCATCAGTCCTCACTCTCCCTTCTAATCGCCCGTAGTGTTTAGATTTCCCTGAATTCCACTGTTTTAATTAACTGATGAATTTTATCAATTTGTAAAGTTCCTTGAGGGGACCCTGGGCCTGGAAGCCTTTCATTAGCTGGACCTCTGGGTAAGGCGGCTTTTCTCAGCAGCTAAGGAGGGAGAGAAGGGGAGGAGGTGGGTCTCTAAGAGCTCCTCCCTCTATGTCTAGACAGCGTGAATTCTCCACGCGTTTTGGGTTTGTCTGTATAATTTTTGATGTATCTTTTTAGGCTTGGTTGGCATTATTAACGTTTCTGTTTAAAATGGGAATGAAGCTCTTTTAAATGCAACTTTAATGTATGGTTCACATAGCTCTTTGCTCTTAGCAAGGGAAGAATAAATAATGTCCCTTTGAGCTTCACAAACATGTTTCTTTTTGTTATTAACGGAAGTCTCACTTGAGGCTCAAAAGCTGTTTGAGTAGGACCTGATCTCACCTGGGAAGGCTAAGCACAGCTTGAATAAGCTGGAGGTATTGGGTGCCTGGCCTCTTGGGCTCAGGGTGCTCTCTGCCTGTTATAGGCCCCACCCCGGGCCGTACGGCGTGTACCCTGGGCAGCTTCGGTGTCTAGCTGGTTTGCTAGGACTGAGCATGAGCTAACGGTGTTTCTTGCCCATCTCCATGTGGAACCCCTTTGCACTCCGGGCAAGAGCAAAAGCTGGCTCTTCTTTTGAAAAAGGGAATGTCAGAACTCCTGATTTCTTGGTGGCAAGCTGATGCGCCCAGTTTACCACCTGGTCAGCTCCCTGTTCCATTGAATCAAAACGATAGCAGTGAAATCAGCATCCACAAATGATTCTTCTCAGAGTACAGAGAATCCGTCCTGGGGCAATTCTCTTTTTGAGGCATGAAGAATAAGGATGTCAGAGAAGAAAAGACGAGGGAATCTTGGGTTTTAAAGTAAAGTATGTCCTCTGCCTTTCCCATGTTCGCTACTTATCCTTCTGAGAGAGAAAATAAAAAGGCCCTTTAAATACTTCACAAGGTGAAGGAGGATATAATAATGTTGTTGATGATAAAATCATTTTTATATACCTGTTTTCACTTGGTGAGGCTGACTCGATGAAATCCAGGCCTTGGCCACATGCTGAGAGTTAATGAGGTTTACAATTGGCAATGCTTAAAGAGTATTAGGGTAATGTATTTAAACATCAGCAGTTCACAGTCTGAAATGCTCATCATCTGTCAAATATAATCCAGAATCAATAAGAGGAGGTCTTTCAGTTTGTTAATGAGGAAAGTTTTCTACGCTGCCAGGGTGGACCCAGAGTTCAGATAAACACCTGAAATCCATAAACTATAAATTAAGCAAAGCCATCTCTTTAATTAAGAAAAAAAAACTTGAGAATAATCAACAGCAGTCACCTGAGAAGCTTAAATTTTCTTCTTAGTCATCAGACTCCCAAATTAATCTACCCAAACAAAAAGCCTCATTAGCAGCTCTCGTTGAATCAGTGTTATTTTTTCTTTCTCTCAAGGTGTCTGATTAACCCCCTTTCTCTTTGCATTACTCACTTTGTGTTAATATTTGATGTCTGAAATCATAGGGGGTGCGTGCAATGTGGTGGCTAGACGCTGTCTGTGCAGAGTAAATTAAAAAGAATTCTTAAAAAGGTTTGTATTATGTCGCCGATGTACTAAAAAACCTTTAGGAGTGTCAGGTGCCTGGGTTTATTTTCTTTTTAATTCCAGAAAGGGTTGATTAATGACTGGGTGCTGATTTCGCTTCTCATTCATATGTACAGATAGCCCTCCTCCTCTTCCCAGTTCTCCTCCATTCCAACCCAGGCCCTCTTTTGGAGAGTTTTGCTGTCAAGGGAAGGTGAGAAATGGGACCGTAGCTGGAGGGGGGAAGGAGAGTGAAAAGAGGATATATTTCAAGTGGCTAGATAATAGTGTAATGCATGCCCAAGGGAATGGCTGCTGTGGTGGGGGTTCGATCCCTGGCCTGGAAACTTTCTCATGCCATGGGCACTGCCAAAAAAAAAAAAAAGAAGAAAAAGAAATTGGGGGTGACTAAGTGAGAGTCATGCTCAAAGACTGCTGGTTAGTGTCTTGTGATGGTTGTCAGAGGAAAAGCAACTCAGGTTGCTTGCTGAGCTAGTCGACTATGTTTTTCATGGAACAAGCTTTTGGAGAGCGTTTTAAAAATTTTCACGTGACAGCCTCCTGATCCTTAAAGCCTTTTCTGATGTAATTAGTGGTGATAGTAATCATGTGGTTTTTTCATATAGTGAAATGAAATGTGCCAATGTTTGGAAGATCTGCATGACTTAGGGAAATGTCTTTTCCGGTTGATCAATACATGGTATTAGAAAATCATGTATGAGTTAAAGGTCGATTCAAAGTGCAAGATAGATTTTAATGTAACAGAGCAGAAAAGAGGTCACTGATACAGCTTCAGATTCCGTATTGTAATTAATCTTTAAGAAAGTATCCCTCGTTGGGCTTTGGTGTTGTATCATAGATTATCCGCAAGTATTGAAAAAAGCTATTAAAATGTTCCTTTTCTAATTAGGAATCTGTGTAAGGCTGAAATCCTTCATATCCTTCAACCCAAACAACATATTACAGCAGATTGAATGCAGCTGTCTTCCATTAAGTCAGATATTTAAGAGATTTGCAAAAACATAAAACTGCTTTTTCTCACATTTTTATTTTAGAATATAGTTATTTTTCATACAGATATGTTATTTATATTACCAAATAATAGGCTTATTCACTTTTTAATGAATTGATATTTTAAAAAATTGTGAATTTTAATTTGTTACACGGTAAATGCAATAGGTACAACCCACATAAATAAAAGTCCTTTGGGATCCTCAAGAATTCATAAGCAGGTAAAGGGGTCTTGAGACTTAAAAGTTTGATTAATTCTGAGCTAGAAAAATGGAAGGTACTGTATGGGGCAGAGATGCTGACTAGGTGTGGTGGTGGGATTTGAGGGAAGTTTTCTTCTACTTCATAGTAAGTCATCGGGAGTGAAGGGATAAGAGAACACAGCGTGGCTGCTGCCTTGGACCCACTTGAGGGTCCACTCTAGGGTTTGTGGTCATGAAATTCAGAGTGAGACCAGTTACTGTGGCGGTTTGTTTCCCAGCTCCTGAGTCTGGCTGCTTACCTGCTGGCATGGAATAGAAAGTATTGGCTGTAACCAAAGTTGAGAGCTTGGCCATGGAATAACCCAGGGTGGGAGGTGTGCTGGGGAGATGAGGGGCATTCAAGAGAGCAGTTAGAATGATTGACTATAGCTTTATTTCCACATTTTAAAATTAAATTGTAGTTGATTTCCAGTATGCCAATTTCTACTGTAAAGTGACTCAGTCATACATAAATACATATCATAAATACATATATATGTATATTCTTTTTTAATATGTATTATCTTCTTTCATGTTCTGTCCCAGGAGCTTGCATATAGTTAGTTCCCCGTGCTAATGTAGGACCTTATTGTACGTCCATTCTAGATGTAATAGTACGTCTCTATCAACTCCAAACTCCCAGTCCATCCCACTCCCTTCCCCCTCCCACTTAGCAACCACAAGTCTGTTCTCCATGTGATTGACTGTAACTTTAATCCAGATAAGGGGCAAAGAAAGAACACTGAACTAGGATGCAATGAGAAGGTGGTAGGCTTACTGAATTGTAGGTTTCAGTGTGGTTGAAGATTGTTGAAGCTGGGGAAGGAGAGAGTGAGCAGGAAGACCAGAAGCTAGTGGCCAAAAAGAGAGAGCATGACATTGAGAATAAGGAGGTATTGCAGTTATTAATTATGGCAGGAGTCTAGAGTCGGACCATGGGACAGAGTGAGGATGGGTGGAGAAAAGATCAGTGGAAGGGACAAGTTCAAGTGATTGGCAGGTCTAGGTGTTTGAAGGTTTAGCATATTGAAAATATTGAGAGAAGGAGTAGGCTTGAAGGGCATGTCACTGAGTCAGGAGCTAAAAAATGTGGGGGGTGGTTATTAGGTGATGGAAACAAGGAGGGGTTCTGAGTGCTATAGTCAGAGACTGTGAGTATTTTAGCTGGGGGTTAGGAAGGGAGGGTTGGAGGATGGTCTGCAAGGGGCAAGGGGGAGGAAGGAGTGCCCTGCCTTGCTTATAAGCCTGGTGCAACCCAGGACCGTCCAGGAGAGCCCCTCACTGCTCAGGGAGCATGGGCCGCAGGGAGGAACCAGGTGCTTGTTAGAACGATTGGTGAGGGATATTTAGAGGATTCCTCTGAAAGAGTTTCCATTTAGAGAAGGGATTGAGGATGAGGTTTTGCTCATCATGCCCTGTGAATTCTAGAGGGTAGAGAAGGGGAGGGAGGTTCTGGGAGATGATGACCGAATAGGTAATGCTCAGAGCTCCATGGGGATTGGGTATGGGTGATAAAGGGTAAGCTGGGAGTCCGGGACTGCTGGTGGAGATCCAGTGAGATGAGGTCTGATGGGCTCCAGATTGTGCTTGCCCAGCTGGAGATAGGGGTCTTTGCAGGAAGGCCAGGAAGCCTGGGGAAGGGCAATGTTATTACTTGAAAAACTTTTAAAGCAAAAATATTCTGTGGGGTTGGAGCTTGGCTGATGTTTTTACCCTATATGGTTAGATTAAAGGATGAAAAAAGCAGAGTTACTGAGCGCACGTAGGGTTCCAGATCTGATGCTAACGATTTCCACCCTTTTTCTTATTTAATTCTCATAACAAGTCCTTAAAATTGGTACTTGTACCTCCCCCCACCCCATGCTTACAGAGAGAGGTGCAGAATCGTGAAGTTTAAATTGAAGTCATGTATCTGGTATTGGAACTAGAATTTGGACCCAGTTCTTTTTGGTTTGTGCCCAGTCTGCTCTGCTGTAGAACTTTATGTTTATGTGCACGGAGCTTGCACGAGAACTTTGCTTAGAAGTTCAATGTTCTTTGTAATACATTTAGCCCCTGAAGCCAGTTATTTGCCCAACTTAAGGTAGACATAAAACCTTCATGAGAGCTATTCCAACTATCATCCATCCCCACAGAGTAGCAAAAACCTGTCCTCACATTCCTCAGAGTATTTTTTGTTGTTGTTGGTGGTGGTGGTGTGTGTGTGTGTGTGTGTGTGTGTGTGTGTGTTTTAAGTTCAGGAATAGTTTGGGGGATACTTTTTCCCCTTTTACACATAGATTCAACCTTGAGGTCCCATTGCACACCATATTCTCAGAATTCTTGCCTGTACTGGGCCAACTGAAAATACCAACCCTTCTTCCACGTTCTTCCCATCATGTCAGGGTGCTCAGAAAATATATGAAAAGCAAATGCTGTGTGTTTGAAAGTCACATCTGAAATTGTAAAGGAAACGAAATCAAATACAAGCTTTCATGGCTACTTACAGATGCATTTCTTTACCAATGTCACTGTCATTGGCACAGGATGTGGAAGTCGCTTAAATTAAAACACTCTTGCTAAGTGTGAGGAATTCCCAAAGTGAAATGTGACAAGATAATGCCTAATAACTTTCCCACTGATTGTGGTGAGTCACTTCCTAGTAAACAGAGTGAGATTCTCAGACTTTAATGAAGGTTTTGGAGGCTGAAGCTGTCCTGGCACTCTGATATGAAGATTTGGGGATCTTTAGTTTGGAAAAGTAAGAAAGGAAAGAAGATAACTTTAACTTCCAAAGAAATTATAGGGTGACTTTATTTTTGTATTATTTAATTATCATAGTCTGTAATAAAGGGTATTTGGTAGAGTGGCCTTCGGTTACACATCTGAGAGTAACTTGATACTTGAAAAATCTATGTCAGTTTCAGATTTGTTAATTCATTTAACAATTTTTTAGTGACACTATGTGCCAGGCAGTGCTCTAAATGAAACAGATAAACGTTACGCTTTTATATGGCAAAGAGACCTATGTCCAGTAGGTACATGTCGTAGAGAGGCAGGTGACTGTATCTATTAAAGCAAGGGAAGGAGATGGTGAGTGACCTTGGGCTTTGGGGTGTTACAGTCCATAGGGTGGTCAGGGCGGACATCTTTGAAAAGTGACACGTAGGCAGAGAGAGTGAGCCAGGTGAGAATCTAGAAGCTGAGCTTTCCAGGTAAAGGGACTACGAGATGCACAGAGCTTGAAATGAGAGTGTACTTGACATCTTTGAGATAAAGCAAGGAAACCGGTTTGATTAGAGACTGGTGAGCAGCAGGAAAGAGGAAGAAGTCAGAAAGATATCCAGGAGCTAGCTTATAAAGATACTATAGTATTTTGTTTCAACTGTAGGCAGTCATGGCATCTTTTTGAGCACTGGACTCTGGTTTGATCAGGATTACATTTTGAAAGCATCCCCCCAGCTAATTTGTAGAGAATAGAATGAAGTGGGCAAGAGAGGAGGAAAGAAAATAGATGGTAGGACTAAACAGCTAGTTGTGGAGATGGTAAAAGTGGTTGGATTGGAGATTTCCTTGATAGATTGGATATGGCAGAGGGCAGACTGAGTGGCTGAGGGGATTCTGGAGGGATAGGTTTGGAATCAAAACTAAGTGTTTTTTAGGACGTAAGATTGAGATACCTATTAAACATACCGTTGGAGAGATAGGCTGATGGATATTAGGATCTGGATTAATTTTAGGGGGTCAGGTCTGGGTTAAAAATAGGAGTCAGCCAAAGCACATTTTTGATCTGAGCCAGTTTTCAACATAGGGAATTGATGTTGTAATAACTTGCTAAAGTTCAACAAGTTGGGTGTTGGGTTTTTTGGTGGGAACAGGGGCCTTTTTAATAATGAGGATTATGAACTCAGGTTTTTTTAATGTTTTTGGCATTTTTTAAAATGAGGTATGGTTCATTTACAGTGTTGTTAGTTTCAGGTGTACAGCAAAGTGATTCAATTATACACATGTATATACATATTTAACTCTAGATTCTTTTCCATCTTAGGTTATTATAAGATACTGAATGTAGTTCCCTGTGCTACATAGTAGGTCCTTGTTATTTACCTATGTCATATGTAGTATTGTATATATAGAAATCCCAAACTCCTAATTTATCTCTCCGCCCTCTGCTTTGGTAACCGTAAATTTGTTTTCTATGGCTATGAGTCTCTTTTTGTTTTGTAAAAAGGTTCATTTGTATCTTTTTTTTTAGATAGCACAAATAAGTGATATCATATGATATTTGTCTTTTCTCTGACTTCACTTAGTATGATAATCTCTAGGTCCATCCATATTTCTATGGATGGCATTACTTCATTCTTTTTTATGGCCAAGTAATATCCCAGTGTGGTATGTGTATGTGTGTGTGTGTATACATTGTGGGTGTATGTTTATCACATTTTCTTTATCCGTTCGTCTGTCTTTGGGCACTTAGGTTGCTTCCATGTCTTGGCTATTGTGAATAGTGCTGTTTTGAATATTGAGGTGCATGTATCTCTTCAAATTAGAGTTTTCTGTGGCTGTAGGCTCATGAATAGGATTGCAGGATCATATGGTAACTCTATTTTTAGTTTTTAAAGAAACTTCCATACTGTTTTCCATAGTGGCTATACCAAATTACATTCTCACCAACAGTGTAAGAGGGTTCCTTTTTCTCCACACTCTCTCCAGCATTTATTTCATTGTAGACATTTTTAATAATGCCCATTCTGACAGGTGTGAAATGATACCCCACTGTAGTTTGATTTACTTTTCTCTAATAATTAGTGATATTGAGAACTTTTTTCACGTGCCTGGTGGCCATCTGTATGTCTTCTTGGGAGAAATGTCTGTTTAGTTCTTCTGCTCATTTTTGGAGGTTTTTTTTTTTTTTGACATTAAGCTATTTGGGCTGTTTGTATATTTTGGAAATTAGTCCCTTGCTTGTAGCATCATTTACAGATATTTTCTCCCAGTCCATAGGTTGTCTTTTCATTTTGTTTATGGTTTCCTTTGCTGTGTAAAAGCTATTCAGTTTAATTAGGTCCAGTTTATTTACTTTTGTTTTTCCATTACTCCTGGAAATGGATCCAAAAAAAATATTGTTGCAACTTATGTCAAAGAGTGTTCTTCCTTTTTTCCTGTAGGAGTTTTAAGGTATTCGGTCTTACATTTAGATCATTAATCCATTTTTATATAGTGTTAGAGAATTTTCTATCCTGTTTCGTTGATCTGTATTTGTGTTTTGTACCAGTACCATACTGTTTTGGTGACTGTAGCTTTGGAGTATAGTGTGGAGTCAGGAGCCTGATTCTTCAGTTCCATTTTTCTTTTTCAAGATTGCTCATGCTATTTGGGGGCTTTTGTATTTCCATACAAATTTTTCTATTTTTTGTTCTAAGATGTTGAGAATTTCTGCATCCATGTTCATCAGTGATACTGGTCTATAATTTCCTTTTTTGGTGTGGTATTTGTCTTATTTTGGAATTGAGGCAATGGTGACCTCACAGAATCAATTGGGAAGTGTTTCTTCCTCTTCAGTTTTTTGGAATCATTTCAGAAGGATAGATGTTAACTCTTCTCTAAATTTTTGATCAGATTCACTTGTGCGCCCATCTTTTTTTTTTTTCTTTTTTTCTTTTTGCCTTTTCTAGGGCCGCACTCGTGGCATATGGAGGTTCCCAGGCTAGGGGTCTAATCGGAGCTGTAGCTGCCGGCCTACACCACAGCCACAGCAACGTGGGATCCAAGCCACGTCTGCGACCTACACCATAGCTCACGGCAACACTGGATCCTTAACCCACTGAGCAAGGCCGGGGATCAAACCCGCAACCTCATGATTCCTAGTTGGATTCGTTAACCACTGAGCCATGATGGGAACTCCTTGTGCACCCATCTTGTCCTGGACTTTTGCTTGTTGGGAAATTTTAAATTACTGATTTAATTTTTGTACTTGTAATTGGTCTGTTCATATTCCTGGTCAAGTCTTGGGAGATGGTACCTTCTAAGAATTTGTCCTTTTCTTCTAGGTTGTCCATTTTATTCATGTGTAGTTGCTTGTAGTAGTCTCTCATGATCCTTTGTATTTCTCTGGTGTTGACTGTAATTTCTCCTTTTGCATTACTGATTTTATTGATTTGGGCCTTCTCCCTTTTTTTTTTTGACGAGTCTGGCTAAAGGTGTATCAATTTTATCTTTTCAAAAAAAAAAGCCAGCTCTTCGTTTTATTGATCTCTTGTTTTTTTTAGTCTCTTTCACTTACTTCTGCTGTTATTTTTATGGTATTTTTCCTTCTACTAACTTAGCGTTTCATTTGTTATTCTTTCTCTAATTGGCTTTAGTCAAAAGTTTGGTTGTATGAGATTTTACTTGTTTCCTGAGATAAGCTTGTATTGCTGTAAACTTCCCTCTTAGAATTTCTTTTGCTGCATCCCATAGGTTTTGCATTGTCATGTTTTCATTTTCATTTGTCTTTAGGTATTTTTTAGTCTCCTCTTTGATTTCTTCAGTGATTGGTTGCTTGTTGCGTAGCATATTGTTTAGCCTCCACATGTTTGTGTTTTATACAGATTTTTTTCGTGTAGTTGACTTCTTACTTAATATCATTTTAGTTGAGAAAGATGCCTGATATAATTTCAAGTTTCATAAATTTACCAAGGCTTGCTTTATGGTCCAATGTGTGATCTGTCAAGGAAAATCTTCCCTGTACACTTGTAAAGGATGTTTTTTCTGCTGCTTTTGGATGGAATGCCCTATAAGTATCTTAAGTCCATCTGGTCTAATGTGTCTTTTAAGGCCTGTGTTTCCTTATTGATTTTCTGTCTGGATGATCTGTACACTGATGTAAGTGGGGTGTTAAAGTCTCCCACTATTACTGTGTTACTGTTAATTTCTCCTTTAATGTCTGTTAACATTTGCCTTACATATTGAGGTGCTCACTCTTGTATTATATTTGGCATGTTTTAATCAATTGTTTTTATCTTATCTTTGACCAGTGGGTATCTTTTTGTATTTTTTCCTTTGTCTTTTTTGTTAGGATCCATTAATATTGGAGAGTTTTCTTGCTTTGTGGCAAAACAGAATGTTATTCTATGTATTTCTTACTGTAAACCTGACTTGGCCACTCTTCCATGGAGCTCTTATTCTTTTTAATGGCAGCTGTATATAGAGACCACAGTCTGAGTATTTGGTGTGTTTGTTACTTTTTGGTTGTGGTTACTTTGAGGCCTTTTCCGTGGCTAGAAGAAGGAAAATGTCTTCAGTTCATGCTGGTATTTCTAATTCAAAGTTAAATGGACAAAATTAGACTCAATATTTTTAGTTTGTTAATACTTCTACTTAAATCTTTGCTCTTTCCCTGAAAATCTTGGTTACCAGCAACATCACAGAATTACCTATTTCCAATATGTAGGATATATTCAAAATAATAATACCAGTATTGCTGCTAACAATTACATACTGAAGGAAGCTTAAGATTTCTTTTTAGCTCTATTTGTGCGTAGACCACATCACAGTAAGTATGTGAAAATACTGTGTTTTAAGGTGATTTGAAATCATTCATTTCTATCTGCAATTTTGCCACCAACTTGACGTTGGTTATTTTCATTCATTTCAGTTTATTTTTAATTTTTAGGGACTGGTTTTTCTTTTTAGACTTAGTTTTTGCATATATAAAACAAATGTTTCCTAAATCAAAACTACATAACAAAGGCAAGGTATACACAGTCAGAGAAGTCTAGCTGGAGATGCCTGTCCCCTTCAACTTGTCTCTACCCTCTTCCTTATAGGTCACTTCTTTTTCCTTTTTTTTTGGGTAATAAATTTTTTAAGCATTTCTCAAATTATTTATTACCATCATTATTACAAATTATTTATTTTTTAATTTTTCCATTATAGCTGGTTTACAGATTTCTGTCAGTTTTCCAGCTGCATAGCATGGTGGCCTGGTTACACATACATATATGGATTCGTCACAAGTGATTAGTCATAGTTCCCAGTGCTTTAAAGCCAGATCTCCTTGATTTTCCATCCCAGAGGCAATAGTCTACAACTGTTAGCCCCAGGCTTCCATACCATCCCACTCCCTCCCCCACCCTTTTGGCAACCACAAATCTGTTCTCCAAGTTCGTGATTTTCTTTTCTGTAGAAAGGTTCATTTGTGCAGTATATTAGATTCCAGATATAAGTGATATCATATGGTATCTGTCTTTCTCCTTCTGACTTACTTCACTCAGTATGAGGGTCTGAATTCCATCCATGTTGCTGCACATGACATTATTTTATTCTTTTTTATGGCCGAATAGTATTCCATTGTGTATATATACCACATCTTCCTAATCCAATCATCTGTCAATGGACATTTGGGTTGTTTCCATGTCTTGGCTATTGTGAATAGTGCTGCAATGAACATGCGTGTGGAAGTCTTTTTCAAGGAGATTTTTGTCTGGATGTGTGCCCAAGAGTGAGATTGCTGGGTCATATGGTAGTTCTATGTATAGTTTTCTAAGGTGCCTCCATACTGTTTTCCATAGTGGTTGTACTAGCTTCCATTCACGCCAACTATGCAGGAGGGTTCCCTTTTCTCCACACCCCCTCCAGCATTTGTTGTTTGTGGACTTACTAATGATGGCCATTCTGACTGGTGTGAGGTGGTATCTCGTGGTAGTTTTGATTTGCGTTTCTCTAATGATCAATGATGTTGAGCACTTTTTCATGTGCTTGTTGGCTATCTGAATATCTTCTTTGGAGAAATGTCTATTCATGTCCTTTGCCCATTTTTCAGTGTGGTTGTTGGCTTTTTTGCTGTTGAGCTGCATAAGTTGTTTGTATATTTTAGAGATGAAGCCCTTGTCAGTTGCATCATTTGAAACAATTTTCTCCCATTCTTTAAGTTGTCTTTTAGTTTTCTTTGCTATGCAAAAGCTTGTCAGCTTGATTATGTCCCACTGGTTTATCTTTGCTTTTATTTCTGTTGCTTTGGGAGACTGACCTGAGAAAACACTGGTAAGGTTTATGTCAGAGAATGTTTTGCCAATGTTTTCTTCCAGGAGTTTAATGGTGTCTTGTCTTATATTTAAATCTTTAACCATTTTGAGTTTATTTTTGTGCCTGGTGTCAGTGTGTGTTCTAATTTCATTGATTTGCATGCAGCTGTCCAAGTTTCCCAGCAATACTTACTGAACAGACTGTCTTTTTCCCATTTTATGTTCTTACCTCCTTTGTCAAAGATCGATTGACCGTAGACGTCTGGGTTTATTTCTGGGTTCTCTATTCCGTTCCATTGGTCTGTGTGTCTGTTTTGGTACCAGTACCACACTGTCTTGATTACTGTGGCCCTGTGATATTGCCTGAAGTCTGGGAGAGTTATGCCTCCTGCTTGGCTTTTGTTCCTTAGAATTGCTTTGGTGATTCTGGGTCATCTGTGGTTCCATGTAAATTTTTGGATTGTTTGTTCTAGTTCTGTGAAGAATGTCATGGGTAATTTGATAGAGATTGCATTGAATTTGTAGATTGCTTTGGGTAGTATGGCCATTTTTACAATATTGATTTTTCCGGCCCATGAGCATGGAATATCTTTCCATTTCCTTGTATCTTCTTTGATCTCCTTGATTAATGTTTTGTAGTACTCTGCATATAAGTCCTTCACCTCCTTGGTCAGGTTTATTGCCAGGTATTTGATTTTTTTGGGGTGCAATTTTAAAAGGTAAAGTATTTTGGTATTGTTTTTCTAGTATTTCATTGTTAGTATACAGAAATGCGATTGATTTCTGAATGTTAATATTATATCCTGCTACTTTGCTGAATTTGTTGATCAGTTCAAGTAATTTTGGAGTTGAATCCTTGGGGTTTTCTATATATAGTAAGTATCGTGTTATCTGCATAGAGTGACAGTTTTACCTTTTCTCTTCCTATTTGGATGCCTTTTATTTCTTTTGTTTGTCTGATTGGTATAGTTAGGACTTCCAATACTATGTTGAATAACAGTGGTGAGAGTGGGCATCCTTGTCTCGTTCCAAATTTTAGTGGGAAGGCTTTCAGCTTTTCTCCATTGAGTATTATATTTTTTGTGGGTTTGTGGTAAATGGCCTTTATTATGTTAAGGAATGTTCCCTGTATTCCCACTTTGGTAAGAGTTTTGGTCATGAATGGATGTTGGACTTGGTCAAGTGCTTTTTCTGCATGTAGTGAGATGATCATGTGGTTTCTGACTTTTCTTTTGTTAATGTGGTGTATGACGTTGATTGATTTGCATAACCATCCTTGTGCACCTGGGATGAATCCCACCTGGTCATGGTGTATATGATCTTTTTGATATGTTGTTGGATTCAGTTGGCTAAAATTTTGTTGAGAATTTTTGAGTCTATATATTCATCAAAGATATTGGCCAATAGTTCTCTTTTTTCATGGTGTCTTTGTCTGGTTTTGGAATTAAGGTGATGTTGGCATCATAGAATGTCTTTGGGAGTGTTCCTTCTTCTTCAACATTTTAGAAAAGTTTAAGGAGGATGAGTATGAGTTCCTCTTTGTATGTTTGGTAGAATTCACCTGTGAAGCCATCTGGTCCTGGACTTTAATTTGTAGAGAGTGTTTTTATGACATACTCAATTTCATTTCTAGTGACCGGTCTGTTCAGTTGATCTATTTCTTCTTGATTCAGTTTTGGCAGGGTGTAAGTCTCTAAAAAGTTGTTCATTTCTTCTAGATTGTCAAATTTGTTGGCATACAATTGTTCATAGTATTCTCTCATGGTTTTTTTCTATTTCTGTAATATCCGTTGTGACTTCTCCTTTTTCATTTCTTATTTTGTTTATTTGGTTTTTTTCTCTCCTCTTCTTGGTGAGTCTAGCCAGAGGTTTGTCAATTTTGTTTACCTTTTCAATGAACCAGCTCTTGGTTTTCTTGATTTTTTTCTATTGTTTTTTGAATATGTATTTATTTCCTCTCTGATCTTAATGATTTCCTTCCTTCTGCTGACTTTAGGGTGTTTTTATTCTTCTTTTTCTAATTCATTTAGGTGATGGGTTAGGTCACTTCTTTTTCCTCTAGTTTTCATGTTTTTCTTCCACATACTGTTTTTCCTCGAAATATAAATAAATTGGTATGCATGTATATTCATGTTCATATTTCTCTCCCTTTTCAAACCCAAAAGGCAGCTATGTAAACTCTATATTGTACATACTGTAGAAATGAGTTCTATACTACTGTTCATGCAAGAGTATATATAGTATATGCATGTGTGTGTGTGTTCTATTCAGGATTCTCCAAAGAAATAGAACTAATAAAACATATATAGTTGACCTTTGAACAATACAGGAGTTAAGAGAACCGATCCTCCTAGCAGTCAAAAATTTGAGTGTAGGAATTCTTTGGTGGTGTATTGGGTTAAGTATCCAGTGTTGCTGTGACTCAGGTCACTACTGTGACATGGGTTTCAACCCTGGCCCAGGAACTCCCACATCCCATAGGTGTGGCCAAAAATAAAAAATTGATTATAACTTTTAGTTGGCCTTTCATTTCCAATGTTCCTCTCCATATTTGCAGTTCCCCAATGTCTGTGGATTCAGTCAGTCTTGGATCCTGTACCATTGTAGCATTTACTCTTGGGGGGGGAGAAAAACTTTGTATAAGTGGATCCTAGCAGTTCAAACCCATGTTCAAGGATCAACCGTATAGAGGGATGAGGAGGAAGGAGGAGGGGTGTTGCAGGTGGAGAGAGAAGGAGAGATTTACTAGGAGGGAATTGGCTCATGTGATTATGGAGGCTGAGAGCTCTCACTCTCCATGTGTAAGCTGGAGATGCAGGAAGGTCAACAGTGTAGTTCATTCTGTATCTGAAAGCTTCCACGCTCTCTGCAGGCACACCACCCTCCCAGTATTGCCATATCATATGTTCACTAACCTGGGAGCTGCCTGAACCTACTTTTGGAATTTTTATGGAGGTTTCATATGTAGATAGATCAGTTCTTTAACTCCATCTCTAGCCCTTCTCCCCTTTCTAGAGAATGGGGGATGGGATGAAAATTCCAAGCTTCTAATCATTCCTGGGCCTTTGTGGTGACCAGTTTCTATCCAGGAGCCCACCAGGAGATGCTTAGTAAAAGACTAATAAGTTGATTTCTAACATCGAGCTTATGTTCAGCCGTGTACCAGGAAATTTGGCAGTATACCAGTTATTGGTAAAGATGCTGGGAAATAGGGTGGCAAATCTAAAACTTCACTTTATTTTTCTCTGCAAATTCATCTACGTGGACATCTTCAAAAACAGAACTGTGTTAAATGAGGGGAAAAAAAGAAAAATACTAGAATTGTCATTAATTCACCCTAAAACAATGCAGATTCAGGTTCAACATAAGGGTGATTGGCATGGGACCCCAAGGTGGCTAGTTCTTTAGATTAATTCCCAGCGGATAGTCGAACTCCCAATAATATGACTGTATTTTATATGATTTTTTTATTGCATTTGTAGCATTATGGAGGGATGTTACTCTGTCTCCAGAAGGTGACCAGTTCTCATTTCCTTTGCTGCTGGTACCGTAGTCTGAGGCATGACCATCTCTCACTGTGATCGTTGTAATCGCCTCTTAACAAGTCTCCCCTCTTCAGTTCTTGCTCCCCAGCATCTGTTCAGCACAGCAGCCCGAGTTGTCCTGTTAAGACCTGAGTTGGGTCATGTTGCTCTCTGACTCACACTCTCTGATGAATGGCTCCCCGTTTTACTTGGAGTAAAGGCCAGAGCCCTTCCTATGGCCAGCAAGACCTTACGGCGCCCACTCTCTCCTTCCCTTACCCCCTGCTTCATCTCCTGTGATCCATCTCCCTGGTTAGTCTTTTCTAGCCCCCCTTGGCCTTCTTGCTGACCCATGAACTCACCATGCTGTCTCATGTCGGGGCCTGTGCAGTTCCTCTTCCTCCAGGAAGCTCACTCACTTCATTAGGTCTTTGTGCTGATGACACCGTCTTAGGAAGGTGTTCCCTGAATAAGCTGTTTTAAATTGTACCCCCAACAGTCCTTTCTCCTTTCACTGTAGTGTTTCTCACGCTGGTTTTGTTAGTTGGTTTATTGTCTCCCTCTCTGCCTTCACACTTGACTGAGAGCTACATAAAGGCAGGGGTTTTTGTTTGTTGGGTTCCCTGCTCAATCTGGTGGTCCTAGACTGCTCAGCTGGCACAGGAGCCCTCAGCAATATATATATATATATATTTTTTTTTTTTTTTTTTTTGGCTTTTTTCCTTATCTAGGGCCGCACTCGCGGCATATGGAGGTTCCCAGGCCAGGGGTCTAACAGGAGCTGTAGCCACCGGCCTTCGCCACAGCCACAGCAACGCGGGATCCGCCGCGTCTGCAACCTACACCACAGCTCACGGAAACGCCGGATCGTTAACCCACTGAGCAAGGCCAGGGATCGAACCCCCAAACTCATGGTTCCTAGTCGGATTCGTTAACCACTGAGCCACAATGGGAGCTCCACGGCAATAACTGTTGAACGGGTTTGAATGGATTGCATAGACAGAGTGCCATGAGCATGGGAGGTGTTGTTACCAAGCTGATGAGGAGATGGAATTCTCAGGCTGTCTTTCCAGTTCTGTAGTGAAATGCAACAAATTAAAATCCATAGTTGGCATTTTCTCCCAGGAACTCTCACATTTTCCGTGGTCTGTCATTGTAATAGGTGCTGAGACTCTTGGCAAATCTTTTTCCTTAACTTGTCTTCACTTTTATCCTTTCCAAATAGGCTGGTACCACAGTAGTCTGGGGTCATTCTTGTTTTTGTAAAATTACTGTGAGTGATTCCATGTATCAAGGAAACCAAACACAGGTTAGGTTTTTGACCCTTTTTAGACTCCCGCCCCTCCCCTTCAGCACCCAGGGAAGGCCAAGGTGTTCCCGGGCTGGCAGCATTGGGCACCACCCCACCCTGCCCCTCTCTTCTTTTTCTATGGCCTGGTGAGTTACAGCTTTCTGCAGCAGAGTCAAATAAATGCAGCTATGCCTCTTCTCTTTTAATAGATTATAGTTCACATTAATCTTCCTGTTATTTATTTGGAATATATACTTTCTAAAATTCATTAAGCGTGTTGCATTTCCACCTGGAGAAGACCTCCCTTGGAAATACCTGTGGATTCGCTGAACATGTAGCTTACATTGAAGGCCTGTTTCTCTGCCTTTCTGATTTTCTGATCAGTGCTTTCTTCTAGAGTGGATTTTTTTCCCCCCGAGTCAGGAAATAAAAGTCACCAACTTAAAGAAAAGGCATTAAAACGCTGATTTTTTTTTCCACAATTAGTAATAATTGTACTTAAAAAAAGCAAAAGTCTCATAGCTCAGTTTACTTTTGCACAAATATAAAAGTACTCCCAACAGTTTCTAATTTTGATTATTTTTTTATAATTGCTATTCTGTGTTGCAGTTTCCTGCTTTAAAAAAACCTTGCTATTATTATGAGACTTTTCGAAATAGGACTTGCTAATGAATGCAGCGATAGTGTGGAATAGGAAAGGGAGACTTGGGCAGAAAATTTTTCTTTTCTTACCTTTTCTTCAGTAGTTACATAGGTTCTTCCAGAGAGTAACATAAACTGTAAACTTCAGTAGAGCAGGCTCACATAGTTATAATAAATGCTTTTGGCTATTTTAATGAGAATCCACGTTCATGGGTGGCCTGTGTCATAGGTGAATTTATTGTGTTTTGTTAGTGATTATTTGTATAGCAAAACATAATTGAATATGAAAAACTTACTTTTTTCTTTGCCAGATCTTGTGCCAGTTCTTAAGCAAATTATGTTCATGTAGTAAAATTTTAATTAATCTGTATTGAGGATAGAGTTGGAAATAGAATTCTGTTTATTGTGGATTTGGGGTAGAATCTAGAAACACTACTTAATCAGAATGTTGTGAGCAGAAATCACTTTTTGTTTCAGTTCTCATTAATAATGGTTATTAAGTTTTTAGGCTACTTTTCCCATCATTGACAGCTGATAACATTTAAAAATTTAAACTAAATTGTATTTGATATCTTAGAATGTCTTAGAGCATCATTTGGAGCATGACTTGTCTTAGAGGCATCGGAGATGTGGCTGAATCTATACTGATGCCAATATATCTTGAAAATGTTTTGCTGAAAGATTTATCTGTGCTGTCAGTTTGTTTCTCGTGACTTACCTCATTTCAGAGCAGAGTTTTGAAACCAAAACGGAATATGCATTTGAAATACCAAATAATTTTTTGCCTTGCCAACCACATCTCAACCCCCAGACTTAAGGTGGTGACGGAGGCTTTTTTTCAGACAGTTACATGAATATCTGTGGACCAGTGGGAGGCAGAAGCATGGCACCAGTGGTTAAAGCCATTCCCTTTTGTGTGGCCATTTCGTCCTTATTTTGAATTAGGAAACAGATGAGGGAAAGAGAAAAGTGATCCCAGTTCATCACCATAGTTTATATGGTGTATCAGTCCTTATAACCAAGAACTTTTTTGTTCTTGGCGGAACTGTAATTACTCTTAAGTTGACTAAGGGCAGCTTTGGGGCTGCCTCCTGCATCTCAATCAGCACCCCTGCCTCCATTTCCAGAATTTTGCAGCCAGTTTTTCTCCTTTTCTGGAAAAGGTGAGAAAGCATATTGGAGATGGCTGTGCCATTTGATAATTCTTTTTTTTTAATTTTTTGTTATGTGTCCTTTAAAATTAACAGTGACAATTTTGAGTCTCTGTGTAATGGAAGTGATAGAGGACAAGTTGTAATTGTTCATAGACTGGAAACTTAGGCTTACCTGGAAAATGTGCCTCAGAAAAATGATAATTCTGTGGTTTTGGAGCGATGATCTGGTAGGAAGGTGGGTGGGGAGGGGGAGACTCCAAGTGTTGAGACTAAGTGGAGCAAGCACATTGTTTTTCTTGGATAGGATGCTTATTTGGGGTGACATGAGATGGATGGCTACTGGCGCACATTGGGGATAGATGCTACTCTTAATGCAGCAGTTGCACTAGAATACCCTCTATAAACCACATATTACTATTTCTAAACTATAGAGCACTTCATTAAACTTGTAATACTTAAAATGTTTTAGATAGTGCAGCAAGAAGTATTCTTTACTTTCTGTTTCTTCAAATGTGTCTTGGTTTTTAAGCATCTTAACCTTTAAGTTAATTGTGTTACTGAACTCGAGTGCTTTCTCTCACTTTATCAGAAAAGAGAGTAAAAAAGTCTTTGATGACCTGAGATGCAGTTAATAGAATTATTTTACGACTTTGAGTAAATTTAAACTTTGATTAAAGAATCTAATCCTTCTTTGCTTACATTGAACTGTTATGATCCTACTGATGGGAAGTATTACCCCTAAAACTGGGTCAGTTCTCTTGTTAACATAAGAGAAATCTCTGTAAATTCAATTTGGAATCAACACATGGGCACTATTGGGGTTTCTTTTTTGTGATCTTAAATACAGAAAGTCATGATCTATTTTAAGTTTCTTGTAAATGACGGAGCACTTGTTTACGTGGGTAAAATGACTCTATCTAAGTAGTGTATTGAAGTTCATGTTAATGTTTGCTATTTAATGACACCTAATGATATTCAGTGAAGGGTTATGCTAAACCGAAGAGAAAATGTGTTACCCAGGCAACTGCCTCAGGCAGACTAGAGATTTAGGCATATGGCTCTATAGTACACATTATTTCAGCATCTTTAAGCATAAAGAACCACACATGTAATTGACTGTGAAAAATTACTGCTCAGTTACTGTATTGTATGGTCATAATAGAAGTAAATGAATACGTCATTGTTGTTGGAACAAGTCTGTTGGGAACCACTTGTAGACTCTACTATTTAAGAAGCAAAAACACAATAAGAAGAAAATAGCCGGTTTAATTAACATGTAAAATTGGGTTAATTTGAATTCAGCTGGCACGGCAGATATTAATGTTGGCTTTTTTTGTGAATGTGGTATTCTGGCTCAAGCCTGTGTACTTCTATTTCATCTTGCCCACACATGAGTAATTTTATTTAGAAAAATCTGATAAAGACTACTTCAGTCACTTAATTTTTGCTTTGCCAAAGACATGTTCTGATCACATCAAAAAAGATTTTTGTGTATTATCTATATAATGTAAGATTTGTAACTGAAAGAAAATGTTAAAATATTTCTGAGTCATTGATGTTTTTGAAAGGGGAGTCAGTAAAACTTGATTTCATGTGTTTTTTAAAAATTTATTTTACTGCTCTTTGGTCGCAGAGTGCCTAGCTGGGCAGTACCTGCATTAGCAGATGCAAGATGGTAGCACGTTTGCGATGTCATCTTTTGGTGTGTCTGTGTTTAGACGCCTCTTACTGTTTCTGAGTATCACTTTAATCATCATTACTTTGTCTGACATTGTGTTCCAATTATAAAATTATTTAACTCAATCATTTTTTGGTATTTTAAAATGTTATTTGGGCAAAGCACACCCATAGGTGGTATGGGCATCTTCTAAAAGCACTTTTGACAAGATTATTCGTCAGGCGTCTTCTGCGCCTCAGGTACTCGCAGAGTCTGGAGTGCAGGGTGCTCCTGTGCTTTTCAGCTCTAAACGAAAGTAACCCTCCAACTGGAGACTGAGGTCAGATATGCAAAGGGTTTGGCAGTGTCTACGTAACTGGTTTCCAGGGACAATCTAACAGCTAACTTGCTACTTTATGCGGTGATCTTCCAGGGTGTATGGTGGTCACTTTAAGAAATGCTACTTAAGGGAGTTCCCGTTGTGGCTCAGTGGTTAATGAACCTGACTGGTATCCATGAGGTTGCGGGTTCAATCCCTGGCCTTGCTCAGTGGGTTAAGGATCCGGCGTTGCTGTGAGCTGAGGTCAAGGTCCCAAATGCGGCTCAGATCCCACGTGACTGTGGTGTAGGCTGGCAGCTGCAGCTCCAATTAGGCCCCTAGCCTGGGAACCTCCATATGCTGTGGGTGCGGCCCTAAAAAGACCAAAAAAAAAAGAGGAGGGGGGAATGCTAGTTAACAGATATGTGTGCCTGCTAGCTTTTCAGTTACTGATTTCTTGTCTGTAGTTTATCTCCCCATTACCCTTCTTCATTTGTCATTTTTATAAAGTTGAAAGCCTTCTCATCCAGCCTTAAAAGAACAATGGAAGATCTAGGAAACCTAGATTTTTTTTTCCAGTACGATTTATAACTGTTTTCCCCTGTGTTTCGCCAATGGTATTTCTCCCTTTCAACTTTTTTCTTACTTTAAAGGCAGTCCTCAATTTCAATTGAGTTGTTTATAGTGTTTTATAAACTTAGTATACTTTTACTTATCCTTTCCTTTCCATCAGAATGGTTTTAAATTTATAGTTTTATTTTATTCCCTGTGTGGAACAATATATCCATGTAGCTTATTTTATACATAATAGTTTGTACCTCTTAACCCCTTACTCCTATTTTACTCCTCTGCTCTTTGCTCTCCCCACTGGTAATCACTAGTTTGTTCTCTGTATCTGTGAATCTGCTTTTTTTTGTTATATTCACTAGTTTGTTGTATTTTAAGATTCCGCATATACATGATGTTGTACAGTATTTGTCCTTATCTGACTTATTTCACTTAGCATAATACCCTCCAAGTCCATCCATGTTGCTTTGCAAATGGCAAAATTTCATTCTTTTTTTACAGCTGAGTAATATTCTTCTGTTACACACAGTAATATTCTGTGTGTGTGAGTGTGTGTGTGTGTGTGTGTGTGTGTGTGTGTACACACCATGTCTTCTTTATTTTTTCTTCTGTTGATGGACACAATTTGCTTTTGTATCTTGGCAATTGTGAATAATACTGCTGTGAACATTGGGGTGCATGTAACTTTTCATATTAGTGTATTTTTGCTTTCTATGGATATATACTCAGGAGTAGAATTGCTAGGTTGTATGATAATTTAAATATTAGTTGTTTAAGAAACTTCCATACTATTTTCCAAGTGGCTGCACCAATTTACATTCCCCCCAACAGAATACACTTTTTCTTTTCACAAACCCAAGTTTTTGGATAGATCTCAAAATGCTTTTTACCCAATGATATAATTAAAATACAGAATATTTTGTCATACACATTATTGAACCCTCTCAATATTGGTAATTATTCAAAATAGGAACAATGTAGTATAAGATAGGTTGTTAGCTTTTTAAAAATAATGATGTATTTAAGAAATGACAGAATAGGAGTTCCCATCATGGCGCAGTGGAAACGAATCCAACTAGGAACCATGAGGTTGTGGGTTCGATCCCTGGCCTCGCTCAGTGGGTTCAGGATCCGGTGGTGTTGTGCTACAGTGTAGGTTGCAGGCGTGGCATGGATCCTGCGTTGCTATGGCTGTGGCGTAGGCTGGCAGCTGTAGCTCCGATTTGACCCCAGTGGGAACCTCCATATGCCTTAGAATATGATTTGTCTCTAGTTTTAAAAAGCTTGTGGTAGTTCTTTTCCTTAATGCATTGGCACACTTGTGGGGGATTGAACATGATTAGAGCTTTTTTTTTATGACTCGAAGGTTCAAAGATAGGTTGCCGAGGTGGCAGGACAGGGGGACGTACTGCCCTGAGATCATTGGGAGGTGTTGTTTAATAGGAAAGGAAAGAAGGACTGGAGGAGAGGGGACGTGTAGGTGAAAGACATTTTTGAGTATGTAACTGAACGAACTTGAAGAGGGAGTGAATCATACTTGTTCAACGTATTTGATCCCTCTGATAAGGATGAAAATGTTGGAGGTACAAGAACGCCCTCTATAAATCCCACTGGTTGGCACAGTCAGCCTTGGGCAGCTTGAGTGCTGTTTGAAGTGAACTGCCAGGTGGTGGACAGACAGGTGGATCAGGAAGTACGTGCGTATCACTTACCGAGTTAAGCTCACAATTACAAGAACCTATGTATTTATCTTCTTCTGGCAATACAGAGGCAGGGATATGTGCAGAGCTGGTATTTATAGGCTGAATTCATGATAACAATACAGTAAACTTGCTAATAAAATCTTTAATAGGTTTTTAAAGCCAGGCAGTAGCCCGCTTGTTTGAATAATATTCAATCTGCCAGATTTCATTGGAGCCAATGAGTTTAAATAGCCTCTTGGCAAAGGCTGCAGTGAGATTTGAACCCGAATACATGGCAGAGCCAAGGAGCCCAGCTGGCCTCACAGCAGATGCACGCCCAGGAATGCCAGGCTGGTGCTGGAGCCAAGGTGGACTCGGGTGTCTCCCTGTGACTGAATCTGGAAGAAAGTGAGATGGTGTGAAAGGCACTGGAGAGAGCGCCTTTCACAGATCAGGAAAGGCGGGGTCTCTCCCAACTTGCCCAGCAAGATCCTGCTGCCAGTTAGGCGAAGGGAAAACTAGAACTTGGGCCTCTTTCTACCTGATGACTGATGGTTTTGAGACTGTAAAGTGAGGCAGTAATTCGTTGTCTCTTTCTAGAGTCTGTGAGGAACGGTTGTACTGCATTTACATAATTAGGGCCGTGGAGGCTGAGTTTGTTTGCTCACTGACCGTCAACTGGCATAGGAAATAAAATCTTTATTTATGACTTCCTTCATCCTCCGCCTAAGTAGCGTTTTTCATATCCTCAGTAACTTCAGGGCCTCGGAGTCTATGATTCTCTGGCTGGTACAGACCACTGGGCATCCCCAGGGCACACCTGACTTGCTCTTGGGCTTGGAAAGCTGTGTGCTTTAACTGCTAGGACACCTCCCCGCCCCAGCTCTGTCTAGAGGACATATCCTGGCTTTGACCACTTCTGTCTCGCTTTCTCCTGCCGTGACCCTTCCCGCCCACTGCAGCCACTTGTAACTGGACTCATGACCTTGCCCTGCAGTCTGCACTTCAAGATGTCCTGCGTGTTCTCTCCAGGAACTCACCTCACTAAAGCGCTCCAGCAATGGCTGCTTCCCGTGTGTGCTTGGAATGGAATCCACACGGCCCGTCTGGCCTGACCCCTCCTTCACCCCCATCACAACCTTGCAGCTGCTCAGGTGTCTCCTGGGGCCATGGAGCTTGCCACAGCTGGGCAGTCGAAGGTCCAGCTCTCGCACTGAGGTTTTCTATGCCAAAATGCACTGTCCTAGATCTTCCCAGTGCTTGCTCCTTTTTCTCATCCAGATCTTAATGCACCCGCCAGGAGGCATTTCCTCACTACATATTCCCGTCATTCTCAAGCTTGGCTGCCTGAGAAGTTTGAAAAAACTAAACAAAAGAAAACAAAAAGAAATGGTTCCTCTGATCCCTCCTCATGCCCATTCCGTAGGCTTGCTTTACTTGAACACACTTCTCAGTGTTTTCCTCTCCGCAGCAGTGATCTGATGCAGAGCCATCTTATCTTTGGGTATGGATGTTTGTGCTCGTTGTTTGCCTTCTCCCCTGGTGTGGGATTCCTTGAGGAAATGAATTCTGTCATTCGTATTCATTTTCACGGTATATTTATGCCTAGGGCATTGCCTGGCACATATTAAGTGCAGGGTACATACATGTTTGGTGGCCTGACCATTGTATATTTGCAAGCCATTCGGGAGGGAGATAAAAGAATTGGAAAGCCCCCAAAGCTATTAAAGCCATGGCGACCAAAACTCTTTTGATAAACTTGTGATCACAGGAGAGCCCAGTTCTGTTTTTGTTTTTGTGTGTGTGTTTTTTCTCTTGGCATTCGCAGATACTTGAACCTGGGTGGTCTGGTGCTTGGAACCCAGTTTTTGGAGTTAGATTTTACTTTTATCTCTGCCGTTAATACCGGGCAATTATTTGGCTTCTGTTGTCACACACAGAAGAGGGTTATAAGGAGAAGTTATTTTTGCGAAGCACTCTTGTGGTTAGGAACCCTAAGTAAAAGTGGCAATTGGATTTTGATATGGTGCACTGTCTACAGCCAAACTTCCTGAAGTCTAAACAGATCGGATCCTTATGTGCAGTTGCTTAAACTTTCATGGCCGCAGAGTTGGCCTGGAGATAGGAGCCAGGCGGGGGATGAAAGGGACCACACCGGGTACAGGCCGTTGCTGAGGGAGAATAAGCCACCGCGGGGAGGAGGAGAACCGGAGATTTTCCCACCCTGGACGGCCAGGGTCATTTTGAATCTTTCTGATCATTTGCTGCTTTTTTTTTTTTTTTTCAGTTCGCCCCACCCCCATTCATCTCTTATTCGGTCCTTCTGCCTCTACACAAATTTAAGTCCTTGCTGTCTTGTTTTCGTAGAGAGTTTTATTCTTAACTAATGAAGTGGTTCCGTCTGTGTGTTATTGAAAAGATTAGAAAATATGGGCAAGCAAAAAGAAAAAGAAAACTTAAATTTCTAATATTTTAACTATCTGGAGATACCCAGGGCTGGCACTTTGGTGTCCATCCTTCTTATTTTTTGAGTATGTTTGTAAAATACCATTTTCATCCATTTTTAACAAAATGGGGTTCTCTACATATATTTGTAAAGCTGTTTTTTTACCTCACATAATACTTCTGCTTATTGCAATTCATGCGCACGCAGTCATTGATTATTTTTTTAGAATAAATCCTTGGAAGTGGGATTGTGGTATCAAAGGGTATGGGCTTTTTTAGGTCTCTTGCTGTGTGGGCAGATTGCGAGCAAAGTACTTCCACCCCCTTGTTGTAAGGAGCCCTTCTTTCTCCCTCAGGTCTTCCTGGCTCTTCCCTGGATTCAGCCAACAATCTCCCCAAGTCCAGGCTTTCTCCCTCCCTTTATTTGGTGCTCCTCTGCCAGATCGAGTGTTCTGAAGCGCAGACTGGTCATGCCACCAACAGCTTCAGACCTTTGTCTGCTCTTCTGAGCACTGCACCTGCCTTTGCACGTGCCCTCACTCCTTCCCGGGTTCCTGGCTCACCGTCTGCCCCCATAGACTTCCAGTTCTTGGGAAACAGACACTGCCCTTTTCGTCTCTTGTGTTCTTGACTCTGGCCCGTGCCCAGCACATAGAGCAGGCCCTGGAGCCCCGTTGGAGTTGATGGCCTTTCCTTCCCCCATATCCCATCTCTGCTTGATCGTTGTCCCTCCCTTACAAGACTGACTCATTACATGACCACGTGGTCACGTCTTCCCTCTGACGTCACATGTTCCTAATTTCACTGACTGTCCCCATCTCCTCCTTTCTCAGTGTAGCAGTAGTCTTTCCTTCCTCTGATTTCATGGAGTAATTTATCTCATGTTCTCTTATATTGCCACTTTTTCTGTAATATAATTTTCAGTCTGTGTTCTGTACTTGAAATATCTCCAAGCTAAGATTTGTCCCCTTACAAAGTTGAGAAGGATGGGGGGTGGGGCCTAAAGTTATGCTGCTGTAAAGAAGCACTGCCATCATTTTGGTATGTATCCTTCTAGCATCTTCCTCTATCTATAGTAGGTATGTAATCTTACATCGTCCTGAGCATAACTCACAGAGGCACCCCACTTTTAATCCCTTCCCTCCTTGGCTCAGTATGTGATTGCATATTGATAGTATGTGATAGTGCTTTAGCTGTTTTACCCAGACTTTAAAGGACTTATAACATAGCAGCTGTCATAAATGGCTTTCAGGAGAACACTAGCTCTGGTGGTCTGAAAAACAAAAATGACTTACTTTATTTTATTTATTTATGTTTTAGTTTATGGCCGCATCCATGGCGTATGGAAGTTCCTGGGCCAGGGAATGAATCTGAGTTGCAGCTTCAGCAACGCTGGATCCTCTAACCCACTGCATTGGGCCAGTGATCAAACTCATACCTTCACAGTGACCCAGGCTGCTACAGTCAGATTCTAAACTCACTGGGCCACAGCGAGAACCCTACAACTGCTTTAAAAAAAATCTCTGCTCGTATCAGAACCATGACAGAGAGAAAGTGTCTATGTCATTATTTAGGGTGCTCTCCCCTAATTTTGAGTGGGGGAGGCCTGTGAAAATGTGACTTCTGTACTTCCATGTCAGCTGTTCCATATCCCACTGTTAGTTGTGTCAGGTAAGCATTAGTGTCATGTTGTGACTGTCCCTGAGATACTAGTCATAGAGTCATGTGGTTTATTTTAGAGAGCATCTAACATCTAATAATTGTGAAATTTGGGAAGTTGAGAGTGGAAAAAGAACTAAGTGAGCTCACCATCCAGGTCTGAACTTGATTAAGCTTGTGTTCTTTGCTCCAACTTGGGCTAATACCCATTAAATCTGTCAAGCGAGACTGGAGTACCTGTTTATATGAAAAAAACATATACCTGCATATGTACTGTTTATATGAAAAAGACATACATATATATATAGATGTTGTTAGGTATCATGCTGTAAATGAATCTAGTACTACATAATTCTGATAGCCTGCTCATCAGATTATCTTGAACATCCAAAATGATCTTGATGAACAGTAAAACATTATGATTTCATGGTTCATCTTTATACCTCCTACATAGATGTATAATACTTGTGTCTAACAGGATTACCAAATTACATACTTTTTTGGTATCTGTAATATGTCTAAGATCACAGAGCATTCATTGGCCAGTTGTGGTTATGAAACCACGTTGGTGTTGCCAGAGGAGGATTTGCCATGCAGATAGATAGTCGTCAGGTTTCTCATACCGTTTTGAGAGATGAGGTTCTGTTCTTCTGGGATTTTCAGACTTTGAAAAAGGTTCTGTTTCTGCTTAACACACTGTGTAATTCACTGTTAACTTACCTACTGTCCATGCAGGGAGAATTTAGCGAATGTGATTGTTTTTTGCCTTGACAAACTGCTGGTGAGCGTGTGGCTGTCCAGTGGTCGGTGCTTGCTCAGAGGTCTTGGGATGTGAGGAGCAAGTAGAAAGCAGACAGTCAGAAATGCGTTTCCCCTGCTCTGCTGCCTCAGTGACATGGAGCTGGGTAAGTGAGCATTGCTAAGTGAAATGCTCCTGGGTAGTTTCATTCATAGCTTTAAGCAGCCTCCATGCAAAAACTCCTAGATCTGTGTTCCCAATCTTGGCCTCTGTAGTTTGCTAGGGCTGTCATAACAAAGTGCCACAAACCAGGTGACTTAAAAAAAAAAAAGAATTCCTCCAGTTTTAGAGGCTAAGACCAAGAAGACCAAGGTGCCAGCAAGGCTAGGTCCTTCTGAGGTCCTGTTCCACGCTCTTCTGTAGCTCCATTCGGGAGGTTTACTGGCAGTCTTTGCAGTTCCTTGATTTACAGGAGCATCGCCCCCGTCTCTGCCTTCATCTTCACGTGGCGTTCCCCCTGTGCGCCTGTCTGGGTCTAGTTTTCCCCTTTCCATAAGCACTCTAGTCACTCGGAACTGATGCTGCTGGATTGCAGAAGGACCTCATCTTAACCAGGTACACTGGCAATGGCCCTCTCTCCAAATAAGGTCAATATTCTGAGGTTAGAACTACTACGTGGATTTTGGAGGGGACACAGTTCAACCCATGTCAGCCCTTCTTCTGAGTTGGTTTCCTTCTGGACATTGTACCTCAGTGTCCCTCGGGTACCTCCAGTTCAACATGGTCAGAATTGGTCTTACTCTCTCACAAGTCCCTTCTTTCTCCTTTTTTATTCTTTATCTCTGGGGACGACACCACCATCCACTCATTTTCCAAGTTAGAAGTCTTGGAGTGACTTGGCCTCTCTCTTGGCCCTCAGCCTCTGGCCTCCATTTGCTACCAAGTGTTGTCTTTCCTGCCTCAGCTGGATTTCTCTAGCTTCCCCGTTTTTTCCGCCCTCGTGCTCCAGCCCCTGGTTGAGACCCCTGCTGTCTAGCTGTCAGGCTGTCTTCCCCATGCCTCATCTTTCCTCTGTTAAATTCATCTTCCACACCAGTTCCTTTTCTAAAACAAAGATCTGAGGCTGATATTTATTAACCCCCAAACCTCCAGTGACTTCTAACTGCCTGCTTGCAAAAAAAAAAAAAAGAAAAAGAAAAGAAAAGAAAAATGGCAAGATTCTGTAACTGGTCTTCAAGGTCCTTCACAGGTGGCTGGCATGACAACTCAACCAGTCTTTGACCCTGAAGGACCATTAGAAGCAGGGTCGATAACACCTTTGTCCTTCTCTAAGCGCGCCCCTTGGTCATCCCTTCTGAGCTTTGTTCTTTCCTCAGTGGAGATCGTCCTCCCCAACCTTTCTCTCTCCTCTCCACCCCCCCAGACCAACTGGAATTCTGTCTCGTCAAATGGGAACCAGGACACCTGGTTTTCAGGCCCAAATGCCAGAAACCAGTTGTTCCACCTTGCACAAGCCATGACTTCTAGCTTTCTCAGAAGCAAAGTGAGGAGGTTGAAGTAGATGATCACTAAGATCTATTCAGCTTTGAAATTTGTTCTTTAAATGCCACTGCTTCTTGAAGCATTCCTTAATTCTTCCAGGCAGGAAAAAAAAAATCACTCCTCCTCCTGTACCGCTTCATGCTTTATTTCTTCTTTTACTTTTGACATTCAGCTCACGTCCTGGTGGGAGTGCCTGCATGTGACTCCCTCCCCTTTCCCCAACAGGCTGTCAGCTCCTTGAGGCCGGTGGGGCACCTTTGACTCAAATGTGCTTCCCGTGGCGCCCCCGCCTACCCCTGTCCTACAGGGATTCTCCTGAGGAAGACTGTAGTCCAGGAGGAAATGTTCAGGGCAGGTATTCTTCTGTAACACTTGCTGTTCCTGAATGTTCCCTGGCATCCTGAAGGTTGTGTTTTTGGATGGTGAGTGACATAGAGACGTGTCAGGAACACACCCTGAGTTTTCCTTTCTTTGTGGAGTTATTATAATCAGGTGACACTCTGAGAAATAGCTAAGTTAACTGTAGCATTTTGTATAAAAAAAAATGTGTTCTCTGTAAGATGTTTAGAGGTAATTAAATGTTCTGTGAAACACAGGAAAACAGTCCTGTTTTCTTCCTCCCTCTATATCATCGTCCAGGGACTTGGACCATATCAATGTGTCATTGAAATAACTGGACATTTCAAATTCAAAATAGGAAGTTCCCATTGTGGCTCAGCAGAAAGGAATCTGACTAGTATCCATGAGAATGCAGGTTCTATCTCTGACCTCGCTCAGTGGGTTAAGGATCTGGCGTTGCTGTGAGCTGTGGTGTAGGCTACAGAGGCGGCTCAGATCTGGCATTGCTGTGGCTGTGGAGTAGGCCAGCGGCCACAACTCTGATTCGACCACTAGCCTGGGAACCTCCATATGCCGCGGGTATGGTCCTAAAAAGACAAAAAAAAAATTTGTCAAAAAAAAAATTCAAATTAGGGAGATCCTGTTGTAGCTCAGCGGTTAATGAACATGACTGGTATCCGTGATCATGCAGGTTCAATCCCGGGCCTCACTCAGTGGGTTAAGGGTCCATCATTGGCTGTGAGCTGTGGTCTAGGCCGCAGATGCCGCTCCGATCCCATGTGACTGTGGCTGTGGCTCAGGTCAGCAGCTGCAGCTCTGATTCGACTCTTAGTCATGGGAACTTCCATATGCCACACCTGTGGCACTGAAAAGCAAAAAAATATATATTAATAATATAATAACAAAATTCAAAATAATGGCAAAGAACATACCTAGGACAGTCTTTGTGGATTTATTTACCCCTTGGAAGTCAAAGCATGTGTGGCTCTTCCTAGTGGATAGACTTGATCATGTCCTGGCTGTGCTTAGATTTCAGTCACTCCTTGCTTCCTTGAGAAGAAAGACCAGGCCTTTTCCTTGCCTTCGGGCTCATCTCTGAACGTCTGACCCCATTTCACAGCGTTCTCTTATGCACTCTGCTGTACACACAAAACCAGTTCTTTACCATTTCCTTGTACAGTCCCCAGCTTTTTTCTTGCATCTGCCTTTCTGCAGGCATTTTCCCTGCCTAAAGGACCTCCCCTCTGCTATACCTATTACTGCATACCTGAATTGCACTAATTTTTCAAGACCTAGCTCACATTCTATTTCTGGCACAAAAATATCTGTGGTTTCCTGCTAAAATTCTTATCATCATATTGGTCCCTGTCTTTATGCTTTCTCTTTCCTGTATAGTATTCTAGACTAGTATTATCTGTCTTACCAGTCTATAAGTTCCTTGGGGTCACATTTTATGTCTGATTTATTTGTATTCGGTCTCCTACCCCCAACATCATCCTTTAGTTCAGTCCTCATTTGACCAGTAGATATCAGTAATGAATGAATCCTTGTGAGCCGTTTTTTACATGGTGTAGAAAGGTACTAATGAATGCCAGAGCCAGTCTGTTTTGCTTTTAGCAATCATACATATATTGATCTAAAGTATCTAAGCTTTAATTCTAGAATCTAACAATATGCCTGAAACAAAAGCGGTGTGTTGGCTAAAACAGTTATATTTGAAATTATAATGCATTTAATGTGTCACCATATCCTCAACTGTCTTGTCTTTTAGATTCTGTGTGTTATTTCAGTCCACTGTATGTAAAAGGAAATGCGAAGTGTTGATATGTTTTTAGGTTTGAATTTTAATTTTTGACAGTGACATTTTATTTTTGCCTTAGTCTGTATTAACTTCCACAAGCTAATGACTTTATGCTCTGTGCTTATTTTATGTTGCAGGTTAATATCCTTTCAAGAATTTGTGGCATTTGAATCTGTCCTGTGTGCCCCGGATGCTTTGTTCATGGTGGCCTTCCAGCTGTTTGACAAAGCTGGCAAAGGAGAAGTTACCTTTGGTAAGGGGTGTGAGTGTGTGCACACCTAAGTTAAATGCAGACTTGTGTGGGCGTTTCGTTTTTTTTTTTTTTTTTTTCCCCAGGAGTGAAGTGTATGGAAATGCTTTTAAGAAGTTAGCATATCCCTTTTAACAAAGATAGCTCAGTGTTTTGAGGATCTAGTTCTTGAAAAAAAAGTCTTCTTGAAAAACTAAGTTTCTGGCTTAGCAGTTTTGATACTCTGGTTTAGCTTTACGGTGAGGGAGGATGTAACACAGCTTGGTCACGGAGTCGTAGGTTTGGGCAAGGCAGCTGGGATTTGACTGTCTAGTTCAATCGTTTCACAGTCAGTAGCGTTTCCACAGATAGAATGAAGCCATCAATAAAGCGCCTTAGGAACGGAGGGAAACCTTGTGCTCCCCATACTTGGGTCCTCACCTGTCCTCATGGAGGAGCTTGAGTTCAGAGGCACCGTGCAAGGTGGCAGTTCCCAGTGGTGCGTGAAGAACCTTGTTCTAAATAACACGTTCTCCTCCAGCTGGACAGCAGTGTCTGCTATGCTGCTGCCTTTGGAAAGGCAGAACCATCTTCATGGGGATCAGCTGCAAAGCTGCAGAAAACCCCAAAGTCTTTCAAGTATTAGAAAAAAGGAAAATCAGGATGTGGCGGGGAAGTAGTGAGTTCTTTTAAAAAGTAAACTGGCTTGAGGTTCCTGCCGTGGCAGAGTAGGTTAAGGATCCGGGATTGTCTCTGCAGTGCCTATGGTGCGGGTTCAATACCTGGCCTGATGCAGTGGGTTAAGGATCCATCATTGCTGCAGCTGTGGTGTAGGTTGCAACTGCAGCTCAGATTTGATCCCTGGCCCTGGAGCTTCCCTGTGCCTCAGGTGTATCTGAAACAAACAAACTAAAATAAAATAAATTAAGTGGCTACTGAGGTTACATTGGACAGAAGGTACCACGTTTTCCTTGAACTGTCCAGCATATGTTGCCTGTACTCGTGAGCCTGGTGTAGACAGTGTTGCCATGAAGACTTTAGGAATCCCCTTGGAGCACACAGATCGTCCATTCAGGGAAATGGCTAATGCTCCCATTTTAAATATCTTTGTTCATTGTTTCCAGTTTATTCAGACTTTTTGGGCTTGTCTTGTAGACTGTGAGAAAGTGCAGACGGGGGACAACAGATGCTGTAATAACACACCGTCTCTTCTGGAGTGGTTCTGGAATTGGAGAGACTGAGCTCCTTCCAGCCCTGCCACTTTTATCTCTGAGCCACATTAACTATCCTTTCAGGTCTTTATTTTCCTTATCAGAAATGAAGATAGGAGTTCCCATCGTGGCTCAGTGGTTAATGAATCTGACTAGGAACCATGAGGTTGTGGGTTCGATCCCTGGCCTTGCTCAATGGGTTAAGGATCCGGCGTTGCCGTGAGCTGTGGTGCAGGTTGCAGACGCGGCTCGGATCCCATGTTGCTGTGGCTGTGGCGAAGGCCGGCAGCCACAGCTCCTGTTAGACCCCTAGCCTGGGAACCTCCATGTGCCGTGGGTGTGGCCCTAGATAAGGCAAAAAGACCAAAAAAAAAAAAAAAAGAAAGAAATGAAGATACTAACTACATAAAGTATAGCTAAGGTGGTATGATAGGTTTATTTTAGGAGCCTTCCCCCTCCATCACCCATTCCTCATTTCATGAATCCATTCGTTCATTTGATATGATGGTCATTTAAGGCCAGATCAGCCAGGGAGAGGCAAAACATTTATTTGCCTGGTTTTGTTTTATATAATCTATAAATTCAGATGCTTTCTGTTATTACTTCGTAAGAATTATTAAGCATTTCAAAGTCCCTAGAATAGTTTTAGTTTCTCCTTTTCCATCACCTGATTCCTCTGAGCATCACCGTAACCACGGTTTTTCAATGGAACACCAAAATACAATGTCCCCATTAAAATCTTAAAGTAATAAATGAGCAGCTAGGTCATGGTGGTGTTGTTTGACGCAGGGGACGTCATGTTGATGATAGTGTTATGATCACATTTCCTTTCGATGCACCAGGGAGCCTGTAGCTCAGTGTGGGTTCGGCATAGTATGCTGGCTTCCCTTCCTCCTCCTGTAGCGGGTCTGGAGGGAGGACCTGAGAGAGCCGGGCTGGAGGTGGGAGACTGAGGAATGGACTTCAGACGTTTCCCTTGAGCCCAATCAGTCCTTCCTCTCTGGGCTTGAGGTGGGGGGGCCGCTGTTGACACAGGCCTGGTGGAGGCAAGAAACAGGGTACTTTCTCTGGAGTTGGGAGGGCTGTGATTAGAGGAGAAGAACAGGCAAAGCAACAGCGTGTGGGAGATAGGAGTACATCTGTGAACAGGGGCAGGAGAACTCAATCTGCTTCTTCCTAGCTGTTTGTCAATGGACAAGTCATTCCTGCCTCTTGAGCCTTATTTTCCGTATCTATAAAATCAGAGTAAAGTTATTATGGGGCTATGTAAGGATTAAAAATCTACTGCATACGAAGGGGTTGCTTGGAAAACAAAGGTCTTTATAAAAATAATATTACTCAAAGAAAGCACTTGAGAAAACAAAGGAGGATTTGCTCCTTCCTTCCTTACTTCTTTGGGAAGCCCTTCATTTTAATGTGCAGTTTACTCACTGACTAGGTAGCCAGTAATTTGCTTATTCTGTGTTCTGTGTTGAACAACGTCCCAACTCTGAAGACATGAGAGAGTTAGTAAGAAATTGGGACTTCCTGGGAGCTGAAATTCTGATTCTGTCCCCAGTTGCATTTAACTTTGTGGAAGAATGTACAGTCCATCTCCCAGAACCCTACCTTCTGCAAGTTAGTTGCTCCAGGATCTGCTTTTCTCACAAACCAAAACACAGGGAGTCCCTTTTGGGACTCATTCAGTATGTTAGGAACGCAACATAGTGTCTATGATGATGTGGGTTCGATCCCTGGCCTCGCCCAGTGTGTTAAGGATCTGGCATTGCTGCGGCTATGGTGTAGGCTGGCAGGCAGCTGCAGCTCTGATTCCATCCCTAGCCTAGGAACTTCCATATGCCACAGCTGTGGTCCTAAATAAAAAGCAAACAAAAACAAACAAAAAACAACACGAGGTGTGTATGTCCTCTATTTATGGTGAGCTATTCAGAATTAGAGAGTTATGCATAGTACAAAGAAGATACCCAAATGATCAGCAAATTGCAAAAAAAAAAGAGCAGACTTAGCCTTTTTTACAAGGTAGGGTTCAGTGGAGGAGTGCTGTGTACAAACACTTTTGCCAAGTAAACGAAGTCATATGGGGAACGTGACAGCATAAGGAGTGTTTTGTAAGAATGTGTACCTTTAGAAGAAAGTAGCAAATAAGTAGATTTTCCAGGAAACTCATAATGGGGTTGAAGAAATTTTTTTTTTTTAAATGAGTGGAGCAGGAAAGCAGACTTAGCTGGGCAGTCCTGGTCTCATGAACCCGCAGTGTTACTAGACAGTACGAGCTGTGCCCAGCTTTCTATCCATATGAGGCTGTTTGAGATACAATCGTACACTTTCCCCTGGTTACTTCCTTGGCTTCCTATAAAATCCTTCACCCAAGGGTGACCCTTTTGGATTCTGGAAGGTCGTCTACCTCAGCATCTTTGGGAGGGGTGGGCATGGACTGGAGAGGGAGGAAGGGCTCCTTTTTCACCGCCCAGATTGTCACCCTCAGCTGTGGTCCCGGGTGAGTGCTGTTTTCACATTGAACAGACAGTCATCTGGGGCCTTCCTACGGGCTGTGGGGACGGCGGGTGAGTGGCTTTGGACCCCCTGTGTCTCCCGGCCTTGCATCTCCTCTGGAGGAGAAGACTGCACTCTTTATCTGTTTACTTATTAGGTTTCCACATAAGAGCTCGTTTGAAGCAGCGCTTGTGAAACTAAAGCTCAGTCTCTGTTTGTCAACAAGCCGACAGTTTTCATGCCCCCAGTGATGCTGATTCTTATACACATTGAACAGAAATCAGCTGGAGCGGTTCAGCGTCACGTTTCAGTGAAGTCTTGCCCTATGTCCTCTTAGGCCTTGTTGATGTTTAGTGTATTTTTGTGTCTAGGTCACTGCCTGTGTTTGCTACAATGAGAAGATCTTGATTAGGCCAGTTGTGTTCCTTTGATATCTAGTTCGTTATGGCCTCCTCTGTGAGGGAAAATTTATCTCCTATATTCTTTTCTCACCATATTTTCTTATTTTGATATCCAATATTTGTAAGTTCATTTTACTATATCAACAGGTGTGTAACAGGTAGCAGTATAAACAGAAAATTCTGCTTAACAACTTGCGGTTCTGTGTGAGTACAGAAAAAAAATATTTTGTTCTACATCTTTTCATTTGTATTTTTAAACTTATTTTTATATGATAGTGATTTTTTAATGATAGGTTTTTCTTTGTTTTTGCTTTTTAGGGCCACACCTTCGGCACATGAAAGTTCTTAGGCTAGGGGTCGAATTGGAGCTGCAGCTTCTGGTCTACACCACAGCCACAGCAACACCAGATCTGAGCTGTGTCTGTGACCTACACCACAGCTCATAGCAACGCCAGATCCTAATCCACTGAGCGAGGCCAAGGATCCAGCCCAGGTCCTCATGGATACTAGTCGGGTTCGTTTCTGCTGAGCCACAATGGGAACTCCCAATAGTGATTTTTTTACTCTTAATTTTTTAGGTGTACTTTATTGAAGCAGAGCATATATGCAGTCGAATGCACAAATCATAAGTGTACGTATTGATAAATTTTCACAATGTACCTCTTTTACCACCATCCAGTTCAGGAAGAAAATGGTGCCAGCACTCAGTAGGTCTCCTCCCCATTGCTGCTCCCCAGTCCCAGTGGTAACAACTGATACTTATCACCATCAGTTGCTTTTTGCTTGCTTTTAACCTTAATAAAAATGGAGGAAAACAGAATTTATTCTTTCATTCTCACTTCTTTAGCTCAAAGTTTATTTGAGCCATGTTTTTGCCATGTATGGTTTTACTTTGTCCTTTTCTTTGCTGTCTAGGATTCCATTGTATGATTTTTACCCTGATATGTTTACTCATTCTACTGTTGACAGACATATGCACATTTCAGGTTCTTATTGCTGCATGTGCTCTGAACATTCTTTTATGTATTTCTGTGTGTGTTGGCATTACTAGGAGCAGATTTGCTGGGTCATAGAAAATGTAAGTATTTGGCTTTAGTAGATATTGCCAGACAGTTTCCAAATGGTTGTACCAGTTTACATTCATACCATCAGTGTATGAGAGATCTAGTTATTCCACTTCTTCAATCACTTCCATTTTGGTGATATCTCACCTTGTGGCCTAAATTTCCTTTTTTTTTTTTTTGGTTGCTTACGGGTTGTGCAACTTTTGAAAAACATTTATTGGCCATTTGAGTATCCTCTTTAGTATGTGTCTGTTTTCTAGATACAAACCTTGGTGGGTTTTATCTCTCACAGATGTGTGAAACCTGTGACTTGCACTCTGCTCACTTCATGGAGTCCTGAGCAACATAGGTTCTCAATTTTAATGTAGTACAGTTTACCAGCATTTTCTTTTATCAGTAGTACTTTTCTGTCCTATTTAAGAAATCTTTGGTTATCCTAAACTCCTGAAGATATTCTCCTAATTATCTTACAGAAGTTTTGTTTTCCTTTGAAATTTAGATTTTAGTCTTTCTGGAATTTTATTGGATTTTTGTTGGTTGATTTTTGCATGTAGTGAGGGTGAGACTCTCTCCCTGTGGATATCTGGTTCGCCCAGTACCACTTATTGAAAGGATCACTTTCTCCCCCCCCCCCCCAGTGAAACTGCTCTCCCAAATCAAGTGAGGGTCAGTTTCTGAACTCTGTCCTTTTATAATTGTCTATTCTGCACCAGTACTGTACTGTCTCAATTACTGTAGCTTGGTATATGCTAGATCAGGAACGGCAAATTTTCTGTGTAAAGAGCCAAGTATTAAACATTTTGGGCTTTCTGGGCCATAGGGTCTCTGTCACAGCTGCTCACCTCTACTGTTCCTGTGGATGCTATGTAAATGGATGTAGGTGGCTGTGTACCAGTAAAACTTAATTTGCAAAAGCAGCGGGTGGCCAGTGGAACATAGTTTGCTAACCCCCTGCACCAGAGTATTAACAGGAACCTATACAAGTTGATGATGTTAAGACTAGGGATTAAAATACTCAACGAAGGCCTACTATATATCACAGAGTAATCTACTAGTACTGTGTAATAACCTATATGGGAAAAGAATCTGAAATAGAGCAGATATATGTATGTGTATAACTGATTCAGTTTGCTGTACGCCTGAAGCTAACACAATTTTTAAGTCATTTATACTCCAATAAAATTTGTTTTTTAAAAAATTAAGCAATAAAGCAAAAAGAACGGACACTTAGTAGAATGGGTAGGTTGTAGTGATGTTTGGGATTTTCAATGATCTGTGAAACAGAGATGGTTCTCTTCTTCGTGTGTAGTGAAGTTTGGTTGGCTTCATTGAGAAAGTGGCTTTTTGAGCACACATTTGAAAGAGTTAAGCATGGAAGAGGGGAAGACTGTGCCAGGTGAAAAAAAATGACCTTTGCCTAGGTTGGAAGGCTGGAGTGTCCCTGGAACACTTGAGGAACAGCAATAAGGATGCATGTGAATTGAGCGAGGCAGGGGGTCCTGAGAGGAGATGAGCTCAGGGAAGTAACAGATCAAGGAGGACCTGGAGGCCAGGCCTAGGGCTTAGACTTTTGAGTAAGTGAACTGGGAAACCATTGCAGGTTTTTTTTTTTTTTTTTTTTTTTAACAGAGAAATGTCTTGATGCCATTTATATTTCAACAACATCACTCTGGCTGCTGTGTTGAGAGGCTAGAGCATAGAGAGAACAGTTTGGAAGCTATCGTTAACAGTCCAAATGAGGGATCGTGGTGGTTTGGACCTGAGTGATGTTGGGGATATATGGAGAGAATCAGCAGGGTTCTCTCATGGGTTGGAGTGGGCTGTGAAAGAGAAAGGGGGCAAGAATGATGCCAAAGTCTTTGCCCAGCTCAGCTGGAAGAATGGAGTTATCAACTGATAACTTGGAGGACTGCCGGCTTGCAGTGGCTGGGGTTGGGGAAAGGGGATGGGATCTCATTCTTGAGTGTGTCAGTTTGATGTCTATTGGATATCTAAGTGAGGATGTCAAATACGCACTTAGATATACAAGTGTGGAATTTGGGAGATAGAAATTTGGTAGTTACTGGCAACTAGTGTTCAAGGCTGTTTAACTGGATGAGTGAGACAGAAAAATAAGGAACGCGGTGTCTGCCGAATGCTTACCACGTTGTGGGACTAGAGGTACAAGCAGTGACAAGAAAGAATCCTTACTGCGCAGAGCTTGTAAGTTTTAGGGAGAGACACAGTAAACAAATGGAGAATATATAAGATGTCAGGTACCGTCCGTAAGGTAAAGCAGTCTAAGGGGGAGGGGGTGGAGGCTCTCCAAGCAGATCTAAAAGTCTGCACTGAGATGACGTCTTAGGGCTGTGTGCTGCAGGAAGAGATGGAGCCACGGAGTCTGGAGGTGATGGTCACTTGGGTCCAGGCAGAGGTAATGGACGCCTGGACTGGACTTGGTTCTCCCGACCCCACCAGGGCCATTGGCTGTGGGTAAAGGGGGGATAAGAAAAGGAAGAGGGACCCTGTTGAGCTTGTTCTGCTCCAAAGACATGTGTTTTTACATAATCTCTTCAGAGAAGAGAAGTGATTGTCATTTTTATCTTGTAGTTTATTTATCACTTACTACATACCATGGGCTAATAAGTGCTTTATACATAATTAATTATTTAACCCTCACAACCTAGGAGGTCTGTACTATTATAATGCTCATTTTTCTAATGAGGAAATGGCCTTGAGGGGAGGTTAAGTAACTTGTCTGTGGCCCTGGAGTTGCCTGTCATAGAGCCAGGGGAGCAGCCAGGTGACCAAGTGTTATTCACTGTGCCACACTGCCTCCCTCTGGCAGTCCCACGCTCTGTGAGGATGGTCTTCATAATCTAGAAAGTTGCCAGTTCGCCTTTCACCGTTTCAGCCAGTATCACACATTAGATTTAATAATTTTTCGTTAAGATAAAAGAACAGTAAGCAAATGCATTAATTAAGATTTGGCTTATATGGGAGTTCCCGTTGTGGCTCAGTGGTTAACGAATCCGACTAAGAACCATGAGGTTGCGGGTTCGATCCCTGGCCTCACTCAGTGGGTTAAGGATCCGGTGTTGCCGTGAGCTGTGGTGTAGGTCGCAGACGCGGCTCGGATCCCGCATTGCTGTGGCTGTGGCTCAGGCCAGCAGCTACAGCTCCTGTTAGGCCCCTAGCCTGGGAACTTCCATATGCTGCAGGTGCAGCCCTAGATAAGGCAGAAGGACCAAAAAAAAAAAAATTTTTGGCTTATATGACCATACTGGACAGTAATTTTGAGGAAGACTGCACCTGGATTAGACTTCTTAGTATACATAGGAAGTTGCCTCAGTTACACAGACGTCCTAGTAATGTGTTGAAATGCACTTGTAGGCTTTACCCAGGAGGCTTTATCATTTGATATGAGCAGAATCTCAGTGGTGGTGGGGGGGGAGGGATGTGATCTTTGCCTAAATTGAGGTTATCGGTGGAGGCCCTGGTGTAGTTGAAGAAGCGTGGGTTGGACTTCCCTTGTGGCCTACCGCATACGTAAGAGGTATGGGTGCTGGGGGCATGGACCCCACACGGCTTACTCACCACAGGCTTCTGAGTGGGAGTTTTGATGTGATAGGGGAGGCGGGGTGCTGCAGGGTTGTTCAGAGGACAGGGACAGGATCCGAATGATGCTTGGAAAAGATGGGTTTTGTTGCATTCATTGGAGCGGGGCAAAGCCGGAGGCAGACATGCCTGTGATCCTTGTGTAGGCTTCCCAGTGCCTCTTTGAAACAGGCAAGTAGATGGGTCCCTCTTGTTTTGTGAGTGGAAGAACTGAAAGGGATTGAAAGGACTTGCCCTCTGAGCAAGCCGGGAACCTTCCTGGGTTCACAGTTAGATCTCATGCAGGCCACCTGCGGTGATGAAAATGCAGCGGGCTGCTCTGGGGAAACCGACAAGCTAGATGACGGGAATTACGTGGAATGCGTTTTAGTTGTTCTGAAGCAAGTTGTAGAAAATGATAAAAGTATGGACATGAGTTTTGAAGGTAAGCACTCAAGTTTAATAAGAAATATAAAAAACTGGAGGAATGTGGGTTTTGGACTAGAAGAAGCTTTAGCCATAAAGTTCACCAGAAAGAAAATTATTTATTATAGTCTTTATAAAGATGCTTGGAAAACGAAATATTCAAAATGGTAACTGAAGGGGAAATGGTTGAATCAGAAAGACCATCGTTTGAGCAAAGTTCTTTGTTAATGTTGCTTCTGATTTTGGTGTTTCACAAAAAGAACATGCTATTTTGGTAAGAAAAAGTTATTACCTTGTCATAGATTTGATTTCATATTTGGGGGGGAGACCCAAGTCTATTTTCTTATACACATTCCAATAGAAAATGAGAATATTGAATAAGAGCAGTGAGTTTTGAGAGTAAATAACCTCAACATTGATGAGAACTTGTGGTGTGCCTGGGGACAGAGTGTCTTGTCTAAGATCCCAGAGGCTGTACAGAAGCTGTTCCAGTTCATTGGGTCAAAAATCCACTATTTACGAAGCGCTAAATGCGGATTTGCACGATTGACCATAATGGCTTCAATTTTGAAAGATAGTGGTATCAGAGAGCACTTCCAGTTGGTGGGATAATTTGAGAATCATCCATGCTCAAATGGCTAAAATCTTGTACTTTTTGCTACTTCATCACTCCATTTTAAAAATAGGGAGGGGGAGAGAAAGGCCTGTTGAGAAGGTGGAGGAATGTCAATTGGAGAGTAAATCACAATAACCATGTGAAGCCACTCCTTAGTTAACTACTGTCTGAAGGTTAACCGTGCTCTACAAAAGTATGGTGGAAAGGCCAGTCGGGTGCTTCTCCCCTGGTGTGTGTGTGTGTGTGTGTGTGTGTGTGTGTGTGTGTGTGTGTGTGTAAGATGAAAGGAGAAAAGAACTTGTGAATAGGAAAGAAGGTGTGGAGGACAGAAATCTAACAGTAAATCCTAAATGTTGGAGCCCTGGGAAACTTTGACTATTTTAAATTGTACTGCTCACTTAAAAATAGTAAAATTATACCATTATTCTTTCAGCATAAGAGGAGATAAAAATACAGCTTTTCTAAATTGGAAAATTTGCTGTAATCTTACTGCTAATGACTGATTTCTTCCAACAGTTGCAAGGCAGTTTTTGCTCTGATAGGTTGATAAAGGAAACAAAATCAAGAACATATTGGAAGTTCTCGGAGAAAATTATAGTTTAGGTATATGTTGGGGGTGGATAGTTAGACATTTTAATTGAAATAAAGCAGTTTTATACTAATATGGGATCACTGTGGGTGTACATTTGTAGTAATCTGTTCTTGAAGCATTTAAGTAGGGTTAAATGTATGTTAATGCTTTTGCAAGAAAATTATTTTTGATAACATCCGTCTAAGGAAACTAGCTTAGGAAATTGGTGTTTTAAACAATATAGATGTTATGCTTGCATGTAGGGAATGAATTAGTATTCTTTGTACTGCTTAAAAAATTTCCAAGAGTTGGAGTTTTTTTGTGAGTCCCTCTCTAGTGGTAAGGAAAATTAACAGCAATGAACAGAGCAGATGATTAAAGCGACCTTACACATCTGGGGAGTGGCCACAGTCTGCTCTGTTCCTCCAAACACCGTTTTCACTGACCGACTTTTGATTTTATGAAAACCTGCTAATGATTTATTCTGTTCAGTTGAAAATAACTTTTTTTCTGGCAGATAGATTAAAAACATCTCCATTGGCCTCTCTGGCTGTTTAATTTAGATAATGTATGTGATAGAAGATTAATATCAAATGTTAAATAGCTGCCAGCCTTTAACATTTTTCATTGGTAACTAACATTCGCTATGATGACTTAAATGGTGTTATTAATCTTGAGGATTTATAGATCCATCACATTGTAGAATAGGAAGGAGTCTTATCCATAAAGCAGAGCACGGGTTCTCACTGTAATAGCTTGGAGTGGGGGGTGTTCTTACACCTGCGGACTCTCTGGCTCCATCTCAGATCTGCTGAATCAGAATCTTTGGGCGTGGGGCTTGGGAATGTGTTTTGAACAAGCTCTCCCGGGGAACGTGGTTCACACTGCAGTTGAACAGTGGCTAGTGTCATTTATGGCTTTATTTCATGAATGTGGAAACTGGTTTTGTAGGAACCCCAATTTTGTCGTCTTAGCACTACTGGATGGATGATATTCTTTTCTAGAACGTGCCCTTGTCAGGGTGCCCTCCTCAGGGTTGTCCCATCCCTCCCTACAAACAGAACTGGAAGAGGTTTAAATTAGCCCTGGCTTCCACAGGCATCAACACCATCCATGACTGCAAAATAATATTCAGCTCAGCTTGCCTATGTGTGTCCGCTGTGTCTGTGTGTGTGCTTATTTTTGAAAGATACTTATCACCACTGTACCTACATGATCAGAATAATAATAATAATAATAAAAAGTTTACAGGGGCTTATAGAGAATGCAATTTAACGAGAAGAGCTGAACCTGTGAAGTACTTATTCTGTACTTACTCTGTTTTAATGGCACCCATTTTCCCCCCGGAACTTCTTTGAGCAAGTCTAAATTGTAGCCAGAATACTTTTCCTCTTCAGACCCTTAACTGTGATTAATATAAAAAGGCACTTGTCAAAAGGGTTTGCAATGGCAAACCTTGGTGTTGACGCATGAGGCAGTAGGGCTAGGTCTGCATCCACTTACTCCATTATGTTATTTAACTTACGGATTCAACAATTTGTCTTTTGCTCCCTGCTTTAAGGACGATGACCATATAAGCTGTTGTTAACCATATCAGCAGGGCGGAATATTATTTCCCTTCAAGCGAAACCACAACTTTCTTTGAGGATTTCGCACACATTAGAAAAAGCACCCCAGTGAAACTGTTCAGCAGTAAAGGGCGCTGCTCAGCAACTCTCCCTTTGCCTCTGAGAAAGACGGATTACTTTCCGGTTTCACCACAACATCCTTTTTGTCATTATTAATGAAATTTTTAGGATCCATGAGAGAGATTATGGTTCAGTATCTGAAATAATGTAGCTTGATGAACCTTTTTTATTTTAATGGGAAACTCGTTTTCCTTGATTTGCCGCTTCAAAAAGTGAATCTTTTGGAAATTAAAGTACATTAATTTTAGTTATTCTGTATGGAAACAAAAACATGGAAAGTTAAAATTTGCATAAGTGAAGACCTTGATGATTTCAGATTATAGTGTGGCGGAGGTTAAGGAATAAGAGGTCATAGAATTTGTAAAAACAAATTCAGTCTAACCACTTAATGGCATGTGCAAGTAATTTGCCAATTAAGTATTTCTAGTATCTGAAAGATCTTCAGAGTAAAGAGTGGAGGTTCTTAATCTTTCTTAATTTCATACTTTCAGAAACATAATAGAAAATTACTTAGGTTTGGATCACTTTTCATTCAAAATTTTAATATGTGTGATGAAAGGAGGATAGATTTTAAGAATTTGAGGAAAATTATTGCTTTTTGAGAAATGTATCAACTATGATATTTCCAGTCACACCATGCTTGATTTTTTTTTGTATCGTTCATAAATATTTGGTGCCCAGAAAACAATCTTCATTATAATTAAGACTTTTGGTTTTGGAATTTTACCATTTTAATGATCACCTACTATGTTTAGAACTTTATAGTGGGCACACTTAGCTACAGAAGAACCTCTGAGAGGGTTAATAAAATAAAACATATTTTTATTTTATTGCCATTTTATAGATTGAGAGCATGGAGTCAGAGTAAGTAATTTGCCTAATGTCACTCATTAATAAGAAGCAGATTTCACCCCAAAGCAACGGAAATAAAAGCAAAGATAAACCAGTGGGACATAATCAAGCTGACAAGCTTTTGCATAGCAAAGGAAACCAAAAAGAAAACTAAAAGACTACTTAAAGGATGGGAGAAAATAGTGTCAAATGATGCAACTGACAGGGGCTTAATCTCTAAAATATACAAACGACTTACGCAGCTCAACAGCAAAAAAGCCAACAACCCCATTGAAAAATGGGCAAAGGACATGAATAGACATTTCTCCAAAGAAGATATGCAGATGGCCAACAAGCACATGAAAAAATGCTCAACATCACTGATCATTAGAGAAATGCAAATCAAAACTACCACAGGATACCACCTCACACCAGTCAGAATGGCCATCATTAACAAGTCCACAAACAACGAATGCTGGAGGGGGTGTGGAGAAAAGGGAACCCTCCAGCACTGTTGGTGGGAATGGAAGCTGGTATAACCATTATGGAAAACAGTATGGAGGTACCTTAGAATTACCATATGACCCAGCAGTCCCACTCTTGGGCATATATCTGGACAAAAATCTCCTTGAAAAAGACACTTGCAGACCCATGTTCATTGCAGCACTATTCAAAATAGCCAAGACATGGAAACAACCTAAGTGTCCGTAGACAGACAGATGATTGGATTAGGACGATGTGGTATATATACACAATGGAATACCGTTCAGCCATAAAAAAGAATAAAATAATGTCATTTGCAGCAACATGGATGGAATTAGAGACCCTCATACTGAGTGAGGCAAGTCAGAAGGAGAAAGACAGATACCATATGATATCACTTATATCTGGAATCTAATATACTGCACAAATGAACCTTTCTACGGAAAAGAAAATCATGAACTTGGCGAACAGACTTGTGGTTGCCAGGGGGTTGGGGGAAGGAGTGGGATGGTATGGGAGACTGGGGTTAACGGTTGTAGACTACTGCCTCTGGGATGGAAAAGCAAGGAGATCCGGCTGTATAGCATTGAGAACTATGCCTAATCACTTGTGACGAATCCATATATGTATGTGTAACCAGGTCATCATGCTGTGCAGCTGGAAAATTGACAGACATCTGTACACCAGCTATAATGGAAAAAAAAAGAAGCAGATTTCACAGCCCCAGGGTTTTTGTTTTAATTTTTAAATTTTTTATTTATGTATAGTTGATTTACAATGTGCCAATCTCTGCTGTACAGCAAGTATGTGTATATGTATATATGTGTATATATATATACACACACACACACACATATATCCACATTCTTTTAATATTATTTTCCATCATGGCCTGTCCCAGGAGATTGGACATGATTCCTTATGCTATACAGTAGGACCTTTTTGTTTTTTCTCCATTCTAAATGTAACAGTTTGCATCTGCCAACCCCAAACTCCCCTTCCATTCCACTTCCTCCCCCCTCACCCTTGACAACCCCAAGTCTGTTCTCTATGTCTCTGAGTCAGTTTCTCTTGTGTAGATAGGTTCACTTGTGCCATATTTTAGATTCCACATATAAGTGATATCATTTGGCATTTATCTTTCTCTTTCTGACTTACTTCACTTAGTGTGAGAATACCTATTTGCATCCATGTTGCTGCAAATGACATTATTTGATTGTTGTTGATGGCTGAGTAGTAATTCCATTGTATATATGTAGCACACCTAATTCATTCATCTGTTGATGGACATTTAGGTTGTTTCCATGTCTTGGCTACTGTGAATAGTGCTGCTATGAACATAAGGGTATGTATATCTTTTTGAATGAAAGTTTTGTCCAGATATATGCCCAGGAGTGGGATTGCTGAATCATATGGTAGTTCTGTATTTAGTTATCTGAGGTACCTCCATACTATTTTCCATAGTGGTTTACCAATTTACATTCCCACCAGCAGTGAAGGAGGATTCCCTTTTCTCCACACCCTCTCTAGCATTTATTTGTAGGCTTATTAATGATGGCCCTTCTGATCAACAGTGTGAAGTGGCACCTCACTGTAGTTTTGATTTGCGTTTCTACTAAGCAGTATTGGCCATCCGTATGTCTTTTTGGAGAAATTTTTATTTAGGTTTCCTGCTCATTTTTCACTTGTGTTGCTGTTGTTGTTGAGTTGTATGAATTATTTGTATCTTTTGGAGACTAAGCCTTTGCTGATTGCTTCATTTGCAGCTATTTTCTCCCATTCCCCTCCCCCCCTTTTAATAGTTTCCTTTGCTGTGCAAAAGTTTGTAAGTTTGAATAGGTCCCATTTCTTTATTTTTATTTCTATTGCCTTGGGAGACTGACCTAAGAAAACATTTGCACAGTTTATGTCAGGGAATGTTTGACTGTGTTCCCTTCTAGGAGTTTTATGGTATCTGGACTTAAGTTTAAGTTTTTAAGCCATTTTGAGTTTATTTTTGTGCATGGTGTAAGAGTGTGTTCTAGTTTCATTGACTTACATGCAGCTGTTCAGTTTTCTTTCCCAGCACCATTTGCTGAAGAGACTGTCTTTTTTCCACTTTATATTCTTATTTCCTTTGTCGAAGATTAATTGACTCTAGGTGTCTGGGTTTGTTTTGGGCTCTTTATTCTGTTCCATTGGTCTGTATGTCTATTTTTGTATCAGTACCATGCTGTTTTGATTACTGCAGCTTTGTTATATTGTCTGAAACCTGGGAGAGTTATGCCCCCTTCTCTGTTTTTTTTTTTTTTTCCCCCTCAGGATTGCTTTGTAACTTCTGGGTCTTTTATGGCTCCATATAAGTTTTTGGATTATTTGTTCTAGTTCTGTGAAAAATGTCATGGGCAATTTGATAGGGATTGCATTAAATATGTAGATTGCTTTGGGTAGTTGTGGCCATTTTAATGATATTAATTCTTCCAATTCAGGAGCATGGGATATCTTTTCCTTTCCTTGAATCTGCTTTAATTTTCTTTATTAATATTTTATAGTTCTTATTTATTCCTAGGTATTTAATTTTGGGGGTGAGATTTAAAAAAAATTTTTTTTAATATTCCTTTTCTAATAATACTTCATTGCTAGTATACAGAAACACAACTGGTTTCCAAATGTGAATCTTTTATCTTGCTACTTTGCTGAATTCATCGATCAGTTAAAGTGGTTTTTGTGTGAAATCCTGGAGGGTTTTCTAAATATAATATCATGTCATCTGCCTAATGAGATAATTTTATCTCTCCTCTTCCAATTTGGATACCTTTTATTTCTTTTTCTTATTTATTTATTTGTTTGTTTGCTGTGGCTCGGACTTCCAATACTAAGTAGAATAGAAGTTGTGAGAGTGAGCATCCTTTTCTTGTTCCAGATTTTAGTAAGAAGTCTTTTAGCTTTTCTTGATTATTATATTGGCTCTGGGTTTATCATAAATGCCTTTTATTATGTTCTGATATGTTCCCTCTTTAACCACTTTGGTAAGAGTTTTTGTCATGAATCGATGTTGGATATTATCAAATGCTTTTTCTGCCTCTATTTAGATGATCATATGGTTTTTGACTTTTCTTCTGTTAACGTGGTATGTTACATTGATTTGTTTATGTTGATCCAACCTTGTGAACGTGAGATGAATCCCACTTGGTCATGGTGTTTGATTTTTTTTTATATATTTTTGGATTCAGTTTGCTGAAAATGTGTTGCAAATTTTTGCATCTACCTTCATCAAAGGTATTGCGATATGATTTTCTTTCCTGAAGGTATCTTTCGTTTTGATGTTTGGAATTAATAGAATGTCTTTGGGAGTGTTCCCTCTTCCTCAGTGGTTTCTAAGAGTTAAAAAGTATCTGTTTATGTTCTTTGTGTGTTTGGTAGAATTCATCTGGAAAGCCATCTGATCTTGGACTTTTGTTTGTAGGGAGTTTTTAAAAATTACATATTCAATTTCATTTCTAGTGATTGGTCTGTTCAAATGATCTAGTTCTTCTTGATTCAGTTTTGGTGCACTGTATGTTTCTGGAAAGTTGTTCATTTCTTCTAGGTTGTAAAATTTGTTGGCATGTAATTGTTCATAATATTCTCTTATTTTTTTTTTATTACTGTAGTATCAGTTGAGATTTCCCCTTTTTCATTTATTTTGTTCATTTGGGTTTGTTCTCTCTTCTTGGTGAGTCTGGCCAGAGGTTTGTCAATTTTGTTTACCCTTTCAAAGAACTAGCTCTTAGTTTCGTTGATTTTTTTTTTCTATTATTTTTAAAATCTCTATTTTATTGATTTTTTCTCTACACTTTATGATTTCCTTCCTTCACTTGGCTTTAGGTTTTGTTCTTCTTTTTCTAATTCTCTTAGGTGGTAGGTTAGGTTGTTGAGTTGAGATTTTTCTTCCTTTTTGAAGAAGGCCTGTATTGCTAATGAACTTCCCTCTAAGAACTGCCTTTCTGGCATCCCATAGATTTTGTATGGTTTTGTTTTCATTGTTGTTTGTCTCAAGGTATTTTTAAATTTTCTTTTTATTTGCTCATTAACCCTTCTTTTTTTTTGCATGTTGTTTAGTCTCCATGTAGTTGTTTTTTTTCTCATTTCTTTTCCTGTGGTTAATTTCTAGTTTCTTGCCATTGTAGTCAGAGAAGATGGTTGAAATAATTTGCATACTCTTAAATTTGTTGAAGTTAGTTTGGTGCCCCAGTATGTGTTCATTCCTAGAAAATTTTCCATGTGCACTTAAAAAGAATGTATATTCTGTTTTTTTTTTTTTCCTTGGATGTAGTGTCTTGAAAATATCCATGAAGTCCAACTGATCTATTGTGTCATTTACGATCATTTTTGCCTTACTGATTTTCTATCTAGAAGATCCGTCCATTGACGTGAGTGTGGTGTTTAAGTCCCCTACTCTCATTATATCCACATTAATTTCTCCTTTTATATCTGTTAGTATTTGTTGTATGTTTTTGGGTGCTCCTATATTAGGGATATATATGTTGACAAATGTAAAGTCCTCTTCTTGTTTTGATCCTTTTATCATTAAATAGTGTCCTTCTTTGTCTTTCTTTAGGGCCTTTGTTTTAAAGTCTGTTTTGTCTGATATGAGTGTTGCAGCTCCCACTTTCTTGTCATTTCCATGTGCATGAAATATCTTATTTCATTTCCTCACTTTGAATCTATGCGTATCCTTTGCCCTAAGGTGGGTCCTTTGTAGGCAGCATCTTGCTTTTTAATAGAGTCTGCCACTGTGTGCCAGTCTGTCTTTGATTGGAACATTCAGCCTATTGACATTTAAGGTAATTATTGAAGGATATGTGTTTATGGCCATTTTAAATCTTGTTTTTCAGTTGATTCTACATTCCTTTTTTTTTTTTTAGTTGTATGATTTCCTCTTATTTTATGCTTATGTCCTCTTCCTTTTAGTTTTTGTGAATGTGTTGTTTGTTTTTGATTTGTGGTTGCCCTGTTTTTCAGATATATAACCCCTTCCTATATCTGTTTGCTTTAGACTGATAGTCATATAGGCTCAAACACTTTGTAAAAAAAGTCTAGATTTTCATACTCTCCTTCCCCACATTTTATGATTTGGATATCCTTTTTTACATCTTTATGTTTACCCTTTTGCTGTTCCTCTTGTTTATCATCACTTTCACAAATAGTTTTTTTTTAATCTAAATTACTGGCTTACTAAGTGATTACTTTACAATTGCTATTTCCTCCATTCTTTATCTTCTTAATTCTTTACTATTTAGAGGAGACCTTTCAATATTTCTTTTAGGATAGGTTTAGTGTTGCTGTATTCTTTTAGTTTTTTCTTGACTGAGAAATTCTTTATTTCTCCTTCTATTTTAAGTGATGTTTCACTATAGAAGTCTGTTTCATTGTTTGCCCCATCAGGAGAATTCTCCTGTTCTTTTAATTGGTAATGGTTCCTGTGCCTCTTCATTTTGCATATATATTTTAATGCTGTGAGTTTAGGGAAAACAGCTATCTACTGTAGTCATGGAGGGCTATTTATATGCAGGAGCATCCCTGTATAGGTTGTGTGGGTTTACTGTTTTTTTGGCCTGAGAGCTGCTTTTGGTTTGGATGCTTGCTGCCTCTTTCCTCGATGTGTACAGATTGTTATCCTTTTCATAGGGGGTATGCAGGTGCTTGGCCTGCATGTGGTTCCAGGGAGGTAGGGGAAATGGGTGGCACCTGCAGGTGGTGCAAGGTTGCCAGGCCCATGGTAGTGGTGGCAATCCACGGGGAGGTGGGTGCTGCAGGCTGCACCTGTTTGTAGGAACTGTGGTAGTGGCAGTGACTCCCAGGGAGGTGGAGGCAATGCTGGGGATCTCTTGGGAGCAGCAGTGGCATGGTGTGTGCATTCCATGGGAAGTGTGGGCAGTGGGCAGTACTCAGTTACAGGGCCCTCCATCATAGCAACCCCTGGAGTGACCAGGCAGCAGTGATGCCTGGTCACAGGACCCTCATTGGTGGTGGGCTGCCCCCACTTCTAGAGTCTGAGATGGCTGCCAGGGTTTGTACCCGCCCCCATAGCTCTTGGGTGTGCAGAGAAAAAAGTTCCTGTGGCCTTCCTGCCTCCCCACCTCTCACAGTCTCCAATAATGGCGACTTGCAACTTGCTTCTCTGTTGGGCCAGGGCTTCCTCCCACACTCCCTTGGCTATTCCACTCCACTCCTCAGGCTGTCTCCATCCAGCCAACAAACCCTACTCCTCTTCCTAGGACTGACCTCCAAAGCCCAAGCCTCAGCACCCAGTCCCTGTTAGCACAAGTCCATTGGCCTGATGCACAGTGAGGCCAAACAACCAAAATACTGGTGTTTGGAGCAGAGAAAGGTTTATTGCATAGTCATGGAAGGAGATGGCTGGCTCTTGTTCCAGAAATATCCTGGTCCCCCCTCCCCAAAACAAAATTGCAAGGCATATTTAAAGGCAAGGTGAGGGGGGGCTTGGCTGGTTGTTGGTGCAGATTTCTTGGTGCAGAAATCCTTTGTTCTTATAGCTATCCACAGAGGTCAGGTCCTATAAACCTCCAGCTAGATACATTATACTTCTGAGAGTAGCTTAAACAGAGGAGATGGGGGAAGGGCCTGCCCTGAGAAGGTCCTAAAGGGTCCTGCTCAGTTATACCCCTGCCCCAGTGTCTCAGGCTGTGGTGTGCTGGGAGGTGGTACTAGTGTCTCTCGTGCAGCTCTCTGTCTACTTTGCCTTCCTCAGACCAGCTGCTGTGCTTTTCTCTGAGGCTCCCCCTCCATCCTGGCTGATCTCTCTGCCACATAGGTGGCCTCCCAGGATGTGGATTCCTTTCCTCTTTTATACTCTCTTGGGAGTGCTGGTCCTGCCCTGGTTCGTCTCTCTTTTCTCTCTCTATATATATTTTTTTAAATTTCCTTTTGTTCTACCCACTTATGTAGAGGTTTTCTTGCCTTTTCAGAAGTCTGAGGTCCTCTGCCAGCGTTCATTAGTAGATGTTCAGTGCAAATTGTTCTAGATGTTTTTTTTTTTTTTTTTCTGATGCATTTGTGGGAGAGGTGAGCTCTACATCGTCCTCTCCTCTGCCATCTTAATCCCGGAGCCAATCCCAGGTTTTTAAAAACAGCTTTATTGAGATATAATGCACTCATTTAAAGAGTATCAGTTCAGCGTTTTTCAGTACCATTAAATGTTTCTACAACCATCATGAGTTTTAGAATGTTTTCATCAATCCCAACAAGAAACCCCGTATGTTAGCATTCCCACTGCCACTTTCCCCTAGTCTCTCCAGTCCTAAGTGACTACTTTTTGTCAAAGGAAAAATATTCTTTTTGTCTCTCTGAATTTTTCCTGTTCTGGACATTTTGAAAGAATGGAATCATACAGGTCTTTTATGACTGGCTTCTTAGTATATTGTTTTCAAGGTTTATCCATGTCATTGGATGTAGTAGTACTGTATCCCTTTTTATTGATGAATAGTATCACATTGTTATGGATATGCCACATTTTGTTTATCCATCCTTCTGTTAATGGACATTCTGGTTGTTTCCACTTCTTGTCTACTGTGAATAATACTGCTATGAACATTTGTGTACCAGTTTTTATGTGAACATATGTTTTCATTACTCTTGGATATATACCCAAGAGTAGAATTGCTAGGTCATATGGTAAATATATTTACCTTTTTGAGGAACTGCCAAACTTTTCCATAGTGACTACATTATTTTACATTCCCACCAGTAATAAATAAGAGTTTTGTGTTTCTTCACATCCTCACCAACACTTGCTACTTGTAGGGGTGCAGTGGTATCTCACTGTGTTTTTGATTTGTCTTTGCATTTTGCTGTTGAACATCTTGTAATGTGCTTATTGACCCTTTTATCTTCTTTGGAGAAATGTCTACTCAAATCCTTTACCTATTTTTAAAATTGGATGATTTGTCTTTTTATTATTGAATTGCAAGAATTCTTTGTATTTTCCAGAGTTCTTTATCAGATACATGATTGCAAAATTTTTCTCCCATTCTGTAATCTGTCTTTTCACTTCGTTGATGATATCCTTTGGAGTACAAAGGTTTTAAATTATGAAGAAGTCCAATTTATATATTATTGTCTTTTGTTGCTTGTGTTTCTGATGTTATATCTAAGGAAGTTTTCTGATCCAGAGACACAAAGATTTATGCCTATGTTTTCCTTTAAGAGCTTCATAAATTTAGCTCTTATAGTTAGGTTTTACTTAGCTCCATCTTTGTTAGTTTTTGTATGTGGTGTGAGGTAGGGTTCCAGCTTCTTTCTTTTACATGTAGATATCCCCTTGTCCCAGCAATATTTAGACTAATTTCTCCCTTTTGATTTGTCACCCTTATTGAAAATAAATTGACCATAAAAGTAAGAGTTTATTCATTTTTTATTTTTTACCTTTTTAGGGCCACACCTGTAGCATATGGAAGTTCTCAGGCTAGGGGTCGAGTTAGAGCTGCAGCTGCCAGCCTACACCACAGCCATAGCAATCCCAGATCTGAGCTGTGTCTATGACCTCCACCACAGCTCATGGCAACATCAGATCCCTGACCCACTGAGTGAGGCCAAGTATCAAACCGCCATCCTCATGGATACTAGTCAGATTGGTTTCCACTGTGCCACAGTGGGAACTCCCACACAGTTTTGATTACTATAGCTTTGAGGTAAATTTGAAATAAAACTTTGTTCTTCTTTCTCAAGATTGTCTTGGTTATTCTGGGTTCCTTGAATTTCCATATGAATTTTAGGATCTGCTTGTCAGTTTCTGCAAAGAAACCAACTGGAACTTTGATAGCAATTACACTGAACCTGTTAATTACTTGGGAGGAGTTTTATCATCGTAACAGTATTAAGTCTTCCAGTCTGTGAACATGGAATGTCTTTCCATTTATTTAGATCTTTTTCAGTTTCTTTCAACTGTGTTCTGTTTTAGAGTATAGGTTTTGCATATACTTTGTTAATTTTTTTCCTAAGTAATTCTTTTTTTTCCCCCCCTTTTTGTCGTTTTAGGGCTGTACCCATGGCTTGTGGAGGTTCCCAGGCTAGGGGTCTAATTGGAGCTGTAGCCGCTGGCCTACGCCACAGCCACAGCAACGCAGGATCTGAGCTGCATCTGCAACCTACACCACAGCTCACAGCAATGCCAGATCATTAACCCACTGAGCAAGGCCAGGGATCGAACCCACAACTTCATGGTTCCTAGTTGGATTCGTTAACCTCTGCGCCGCGACGGGAACTCCCTAAGTAATTCTTTTTGAGGCTATTGTAAATTGAATTGTTTTCTTAATTTCATTTTTGGGCTGCTTATTTCCAGTGTATAGAAATACAGTTGATTTTTATATATTGATCTTATATTCTTCAACATTGATGGACTTTTTAGTTCTAATAGTTTTTTAAAATGGATTCCTTAGGACTTTTAATGCACAGAATCATGTCTTCTATGACCTAGCATTTAAAAATCACAACTCTTTGCATTATGGCCATACTGTGTGGCCTAGGAAACTTACTAGGGGAAATTAGTTGACTTTTGAGGTTATATTTAGGAAAGAAACAGTTGCCATTTTGTAATTGTCGTTTTTTTAATCTTAAAAAAATGCAGTGGACTTTTAGGCTAGAACCATTTCTGGGAAAAGCAAAGTTCCCCAAAATAAACTCAAAGGCTCTTTGAGCTTATTTGGTGAAGTTTTGCTTTAAATAATAGCACCATTATTTGGTGATGTTATGGGAACTATAGACCTTTCAAACAGAGCTTGTTTGGCACATACTGAAATAACTATGATTATATTTTAAGAGATAAGCATTCTAATTGGTTTTTACTTTCAGGAGGAGTAACTGAGCTAAGAAAAATATGACTTTAAATATCCAAAATACATGTCTAGTGCTTCATTCATATTTTATTGCTAATTCAGTTTTGCTTCTTTGCCTACATGACCCAACCCGGGGGTAAAGTTTTAAGATCTGTGCTTTAGGCTAGGAGAGATCTTCTATTTTTTTTTTTTTTCATTTTCTAAAGTTTTTTTTTAAATATAGTTGATTTACAATGTTGAGATAATTTATGCTGTACAAAAAAGTGATTTAGTTATATCCATACACACATCCATTCTTTTTTCAGATTCTTTTCCCATATAGATTATCACAGAATATTGGGTAGAGTTCCCTCTGCTGTACAGCAGATCATCATTGACCAACCACTCCATATACAATAGTGTACACATGCCAACCCCAAACCTCCAATCCATCCCTCCCCCTTCTGATTTTTTTAAGTTAGTAATAAATCAGACAATGATGCTTACTTGAAAGCCACCCTCTGGTGTGTTATGAATTATATATAGTTCATATATAAATGACACCAAGTAACCAAAAAAGCCTAGAACATTTTCCTCTTTCCCTCTTCAGGACTGCAAGTTAGGTTTTGAAAGGTCAGGGAATGGTAATGATTGAGTGATAGGATGGCCCTAAGAATGACTCCTAGAATCTTTCAAATTAAAGCTCCTGATTTTCCATGAAACACAGAGTACAAAGCAGAATTTGAAAATCTGTCATTTACAGCAACATGGATGGACCTAGAGATTATCATACTAAGTGAAGTTAGACAGTGAAAGATAAATATCACATGATATCACTTGTATGTGGATTCTAAAAAAAAAAAAAAGAGCGAGAGAAATCAAATGAACTTATTTACAGAACAGAAACAGACTTACAGAATTTGAAAACAAACTTATGGTTACCAAAGGGGGACGGGGTGAGGGGTGGGGAGATAGACTGAAGGTTTTTGGATTGACATGTGCACATGGTGGTATATGGAGTGATTGGACACTTGGCACCTGCTGTATAGCACAGGGAACTCTACCCGATTATTCTGTAATCATCTAAATGGGAAGAGAATCTAAAAGAAAATGGGTATGTATGCATATATAACTGAATCACTTTGTTGTATAGCAGAAACTATCACAATATCATAAATCAACTGTACGTCAATAAAATGTTTAAAAAATGAAAAAAAGAATCTGAAGATCACTTTGGTGTTAGTTTCTGATTTTCTAGCTCTGTGACGGAAAGAGTACTCTTACCTGTCATTGCCTCACAAGGCATGGAGAAATCTTAAAACAATCAGATGTTTAGTGAGAAAGCTCTTTGAGCCTCCTAAAAGGAAAAAAGAATATTAGCTTGCGATGATATTACAGTGTCTTCCAAAGTGAGGAGAGAAATTCCAGAACTCACTGTGACTGTTGGGCTTATAGATGTTTCCATTCATGAACATTCAGGAAAATGTAGAGGCCAAGCACTTCAGAAAATTCAGTGCCTCAGAATGACTTACTGGAGCAGGATGAAATATTCGAAGACTTATGAACCTAATGAAATATTTTTGGAGAAAAAGTGTGATTTTTCCAGAGTGACAAAATTTAAGAGATATTTTAATTTCTTAAAAAGAGCTGATTAGCCATGAAAATGACTCTAGAAAATATGGGTAGCTTTCCTCTTTACCAGTAATCTTCTTTCCCTCTGGCACACATCATTTGACTTTTCCAATTAGAATGGCTTAGTCATCTTATGATATTTGAGTACATAAACCTGTGTTAGGTAAGTTATGAGAGTGAAAAATCAGTTTTGTAGAGATTGTACCACGTGATTAAAAAAAAAAAACTCAAGGCATTTTTTTTTTTAGCAGAATTCCATAACTTATTCCCATAGCAACCTTTTCTTCACCACAAATGTAGTATCAACCAAGACCTTAGAGTCTGAAAATAATACTCTTTGCTGCTGGCAAGTGATACCAACTTGTATAAGTGCTTAGACCAGGATCTGTCATGTCTCTATGACATCAGGGGACTTTGGTCCATAGTGTTCAGATTGGACCCTTAATCCATTTCAAAAGAAATGAACCCTTCTTCATGATGTTGCTTTTTACTGAAAAAAAAAAATCCCTCAGATTCATCTGATTAAATCCTCCAGAGCCTTCAGGACCCAGATCAAGTTTTAGCTTCTGTGGGAACCTTTTTCTCTCCCACTTTCGCAAGTGCATCCTTCCTTAAACTTCTATTGCCTTGTCATGAGGAACTCGGCAGTTTAGCCCGGTATACTCTTTGAATGTGCTATTATTTGGTGTGGCTTGGACTTGGATTCAGGTCTTGGACTTGAATTAGCCCACCCTTGTGCTTCCCATAATATAGGACAGTGCTCAGAGCTGTGCTACCAGCTGAGGACTGTCATTCTTAAAGTGGCCAGTGTGTTGGAACAGCTGAGAACTACCATGAACCCCATTTTAAGGGTCATGTAGTTTGTAAACTGCAGCTCCAGGGAGCACCAGTCACTTAGGCCCTGAAGTGAATGTCATTCACTGAATTGTACAACCTATACATCCCCTTTGCTTGAGCTTACACTTACTGCATTACTGTAACTAGTCTGGAGAGTCTGTCCCGCCTCCTTCCTTTCATATTTTCTGTCTGTTTTAGTGGGGGAGTTAAAAATCCCTTCTGTAACCCTTTAGGACAGGGTTTTTCAAAATGAGATCCTGGACCCTTGAATCAGAAAAACCTGGATGCTAATTAAAATGCAGGTTCTTTAGCTTGCATAAATCAGCCACGGTATGGAGCTGGAGACTTTAATAAGCAAGACTGATGATTCTTACGCACTTCACTGAAATCTTAAGAAACAATGAAGTGCCTTTTCGGTAAGGTGGAAGCTATAGGGCCTCAAAGGGTTCATACCACTGTCCTTAATCTGTTGGACTATTGTAAACCTTTTCTTACTCATGTAAATTCAGCCACAACTTACTGAATGTTAGCTCTCTCCCCACCGTTGTGCCAGCCACAGTGGGAGAACCAGAGGTGGAAAATAATAGCGTTTGTTCTCAAGATGCTAATGATCTAAAGAAGAGATGCATAGTAAATGTGTACACTCACACAGACCTAGCCGCACACCTGTACATATTATACAGAGATACAGTTTTAAAAACACATTTTCAGTAGTACAGGTCTATAGAATTGGCAGTTTGTAAAGGTGAAACATGTCTTAGAGATCCCATATAGCTCAGTACTTCAGAGGGACCAGATCTCAATCCTGCAGGCATTTACATACAAGAGACAAGCTCTAATGGAAAAGCGGAAAAGGCTAGTCTAGGCTTTGGGTTCAGAGTTCACGGTTTTGAATTCAAGACAGAACTGTAGTAAGCAGTAGATGATAGTTCCTTTAATTATAGGAAAAATAAGATTGTTGATTAGAGTGAGGCATATTTTAAATTCATTTACTAAGTTTTGAATTACTTAAATTTGTTATACATATTTATAGTTTTATACCACATGACTATTAAAACAGATAATAAATCCTTTAGCTTTTTATAAACCAATAGTGGATTAATACCTTCCGTTATTCCTTATGGGACATTGAAGGAGATGTCAAGAAAAGGAAGGACCTCATTTTTTTTTTTTTAGTTAAAGTATAATTGACTTACAACGTTGTGCCAATTTCTGCTGTATAGCAAAGGGACTCAGTCATATACACTTGTACATTCTTTTACTTATATTATCTTCCATTATGATCTGTCCCAGGATTTTGGATATAGTCCCTGTGCTATACAGCAGGATCTCATTGCTTATCCATTCTAAATGTAATAATTCACATCTACCAACGCCAAACTCCCAGTCCACCCCATTCCCTTCCTCCCTCCCCCCTCCCTTGGCAACCACAAGTCTGCTCTCCGTGTCTTTGAGTCTGTTTCTATATGGTAGATAGGTTCACTTGTGCTCTATTTTAGATTTCACATATAAGTTATATTGTATGGTATTTGTCTTTCTCTTTCTGACTTCACTTGGTATGGTAATTTCTAGTTACATCTGTGCTGCTTCAAATGGCATTATTTTGTTCTTTTTTATGGTTTAGTAGTATTCCATTGTATATCTTCTTTTTAAAAATTTTTTTATTACAGTTGATTAACAGTGTGCCGTCTCTTCTTAATCCATTCATCTTTTGATGAACATTTAGGTTATCTTGTCTTTTGTGAATAGTGCTGCTGTGAACATAGGGGTGCAAGTATATTTTTGAGTTACAGCTTTAAAAGGACTTCATTTTTGACAACTGTCCTTTGCTAATTGCACTGAAACATTATTTCACCAAAATACATTTTAGAAAGGAATCTGTTTCACCAGCTTGGCAGAAAAATGGGTAAAAAGGCCATTTTTGTTTGTGTATTTCTCTATAATTCTGTTATAGCGTAGAATGATCACATCTTTGTCACTTGAACATCATTTCTCATTAGATAATTTATTGGTCTGGATTGGAAGATTTTGGAGCCTTCCTTGAATCTGTACTGGGTGTGCTTCCTACAGAGGCATAGACGTTTAGAATGAGGCGCGAGCTACAGATTATCTATTTTACCACATAGGGCCATTTGAATAGTAGTACCTGGCACATGGCAAGTGCTTAAGAAATTTTAGCTTCTATTAGTAGCTGAACTTGAAC
>PVHT020000174.1:4697077-4785503 GCA_004024745.2 Catagonus wagneri
TTTTTTTTTTTTTTTTTTTTGCTGAAACTGGAAAAGATGGAATAAATACAAAGAAATCGAGGGTTACATTTTAAAGCTTTTTATTTTATTGTCCTCATCAGGCCAGCCTGAGGATTCCTGCCATCTTTTATAAAACTTATGCCCGGCATAATTCTGATTTTTACTGCTTTCTCTGTGCAAATACACTTCCAGCCTTATGCTGATGGCAGCAGTACTGTTTCTTCATGGCAAGACTTGAAAAATTTCTGGAAACTTTAAAAGCACGGAATAAAAACTTGCGGGTGTAAAGGGAGGTGGAAGTAGGAAATTGGGGGGAAACGGGAACATGTGCCAGAGTTTTTGGCATCCTTTACAGTACTAAAGAATTTACTTTTTTTTTTCTTTTTTCAAAATAGTTGCAAAGGGGGAATAAGCAAGGTAGCAGGCATAGTTTGCTCATAAAAAAAGGAGCAGGTTTGGTAGATATATTTAAAGATCTGAAGGCCTGGACAAGTTCGTTCATGTAATTTATGTCCCTTTACCCTCCCTACAATACACTCTTGTCGGAAGTAGGGAGACTAGTAAAGAAAAACATGAAGCTTTAGGAATGTAAGGGTTTTCATATTGTTGTTTTCTATTCTCTGTCAGCCCTCTTACCGCTTTGCTGTAGAGGCTAAAAAGAGGGGAAGGATCAGTACCGTACTACATGTGGTAGCCCATCTTAGAGTGGGAGGATTCAGGCCTTTGAGAACCCGTGGCATTGGCAGGATAAGGTCAGAGGATGGGGCTGCTGGCTCTCCCTCCCTTGGCCTCTGTCTTTAAACGTGGCCTGGTGAGCCATGCGGCTCTTTAAAGCTCAAGTGGAGCCTCAGTGCCATTGAATATATACTTCAAGATGTATATCTAACTGATTTCTAAATCTTCAAAAACGTTTTCACAGCTTGATAAAGGACTATATTTAAGACTTTTATAGTGTTTGGTGTATTTCTGTATGTTATATGTGGGTTTCCTGCCACTACAGGTTGAGTTATATTCCTGGTGCCTAGAAAATAATATTTGTTGAAACAAAATAGATGATGATGGGAGACTTGGCTTATTACTTCGGTTTGGTTTGCTACTGCCCTCTGAGGCCTGTGTGTGTGTGTGTGTGTGTGTGACTTGATTTTTTTCCCCTCTTCATTTTATTGGGTGGGATTATTAACTTTGATTTCATGAGACTCCTGCATTTATTTCTGCTGTAGTTTTCTCTAATCTATGTGTTTTTAAAGTTGAGTTACTTTTTATACCAAGAGAAAGCAGCACTATCCATCGAATAAGAGGTTTTTGAGGGATACCCTGATTTGCTGTTTTTTTTTTTAATTTAATGGATTTTATTTCAATTACAGGTGTACATGATTTGCTCTATTTTAATCAGCCTTTCTTTTCTCTTTTCAGAGGACGTTAAGCAAGTTTTTGAACAGACCACAATTCATCAACATATTCCATTTAACTGGGATTCAGAGTTTGTGCAACTCCATTTTGGAAAGGAAAGAAAAAGACACCTGACGTATGCAGAGTTCACGCAGTTTTTACTGGTGGGTCTAGCTGTTATAAAAAGTTAAAAAGGGTGAATAAGTTAAACTGGGATCCTGATCCAAACTTGCTAACCCCGGCCAACCATCTGATTTAGAAGTGTTTCTTTACTCTTATGTAGAAGCTGTGGGATTAAATGGGCTCTTACAGACTCTGTAGAACCCCTTCATGTGTAAATGGGATATACATTAGGGACCCAGGACACGAAGTGATTTGCTGAAAGTCACGTAAATCAGGAGGGGCCGAATCAGAACCTGAACTCTTGGCTTATGAATGGTTCCACCTCGGTTTACCAGTATTTTGTCTTCCCTTACAAAAGGGAGGGATGTCATCGTCAGCATCTAACCACAGACTCATTCACCCGAGGCCTTCAGTAGCCAAGGCACTGGGTCTGGAACTGACTCTATATGGGAAGCACCCAGGGAGCTTTAAAAAATTGTGGTTTGGATCCTCTAGAGACTAGATCTGATGTGTGGGGGAGGGGACTGCCTGGGCATTGGACTATTTAAAGCTTCTCACGTTCTCCAGTTGTGCGGCCAGGTTTAAGAATCACCGTTGGGGAGCACAAGCTGTCCATATCCAGGGTTCAACTCGGTGGGAGTTGTCCACGTTTCTGGGATACCCATGGCCCAGACCCTCCCATCTTCCTCTCTTCACTGCCCCCCATGGTGATATTTTCATTGGGCTACTGATGAGGTCAGTGGGAAAGTAGTAACGGAATATGACCATCTAGTGTTCCACCTGAAGCATAATTTCAAGACTGTGTTAATTCTGATATTAAAGTTTTTTTCACTAGAAATCAGTATCTATGTGCTACATAGGTCTGTGTGATAAACCACTCTTTTGGATTTTATGCGTGTATTTAGTTTCTCTAACAATTTTATTTATAATTTATTAAATGCAATATTTAAAAAGACTTGTTTAAGGGAATCGGTTTCATATGTTTTCATTCTGGGTCTTGAGGCAGAATTTGTCGGGGAAACCATCATCTTCTTTTATTTCTTTAATGGAAACGTGGTTGATGTACAATAGGAGGTTAGTTTCGGGTGTACTGTATGGTGGGTTGACGTTTGCATATGTTATGAAATGTCATGATGGTAAGTAGTAATCACCTCTTCCCATACAGAGCTATTACAATATTATTGACCGTATTCCTCATATTGGATAAGTTGTCCTTGTGGCTTATTTATTTTATTACTGGAGATTTATCTCTCTTAATCTCCTTCAGCTATTTTGCACACACATCCTCTCCCCACCGCCCACCTCCCCTACTCACCATCCATTCTTTGTTATCGGTAACATCGGCAGTGGGTGTCTTGGTGCCCCCTGATTCTTTTGTGTGCCCAAGACCTTGCTAGAACCTCCTGAAGAGTGTTGGAAACAAAGTTATGGGTGGGGGGCAGAGGGCACATGGGCACGGGGCCCTGTGCTCATTCAGTCAGCATTTTGTGGTCTCCAGTCTTAGAGGCATCAGCCTATGTAATAGGTGGCTTTAATAGATGCTCCTTTTTTTGACTTTTACTGGTGTGTGAAATTTGTCATGCTTTTTAATTTGCCTTTATTTTCCCAGCTTTTGAAAACTTAAAACAAGTTGTCTTAAACGTGCCTTTGTAATTTTTTTAAAAAACATGTTACTATCTATGAATTCCTGGTTGTAGTTCTATATAAACACAAACCTACTTAAATAACTCAGGTGGAGGATGGAATGTGAGTGGTTAGGTTTGTGCTGTTGTTTACACAAGACACTGGCGTGCAGTAGGAGGTGGTGTTCATTTTGATGAGGAATAATTACAATAATGCTATTGAGACAAATGCCTCAAATTGACTTTATGGAACACAGCCTAATTAACTTTTAGTCTTAATGGGATGTTAGCAGTAGTAAGGATGATCACGTTTCCCTTTAAGCAAGTATCAATTATGTGGAATTGAGTCGGCTGTAAGCCACTCAGCTGCTTTGAGGCCCTCCTCAAGATACGAGGGAGCCAGAGTCGAAGACTGGATGACTCAGGGATTACTGGTTAGGGTTCCAGCTGCAGCCTGCGAAGCATTCGTTTGTATTCTGTACTGGCGGAGGCAGTCATCCTTCAGTGTCCTCCCCTGGATGATTTTGACTTTGTAGCCAGAATGCAAGTGCAAGCCTTTTACTAGATTCGGATGCTGTAGGTAGATAAGGGCCTTGCTTTTGTGTCCCACTCTAGTCCCAGATGTAAAGGAATTAATGGATGTATCCTGATAGACTTGGTATGAATGCCAGTTTTGATGAATGAAATGCCAGTTTTGATGTCTACCTTTGGGTCACTCTCCCACTGCCCCCATTCAGATGCTTTCTTTGCTTCCTTTGAAGTCTTCTTCAAATACTCTGCTCTTTTCTGGATGGAGGAAACTTCTTAAAGATGTGAATGAACTTCCTCTCCTATGTTTTGGGCTCTTGCTTTGTCAAGCATGTGGCCACTTTTCTGCTCTGGAGCAGGGCTCAGAAACACGGTCACCAGCTCCCTGGCTGGTGGCACAGTCGGTGGTGGTCATGAAGAGACTGCCACTCTTCATGGTGCCGCCTGTACCCTGAGGAGGAAGAGGAGCAGCTGTAGGGGCAGCTAAGTGTTTGTGGCTTCAAGGCGCCTGTTGTCAATAACACCTGTCAATCCTACTGAAGCTTCTAGGAGGTATTTCAGGTTGATGCCAGCTGACTCAGCCTCACACTTTTGTGTTACCTGTGCTTATGTACATGTTTGTGCATGCTGGGCAGTGCCATTCTCTAAGGTCAATTTTTTCCCCTTCATTTAAAAAATGTTTTACTATGTCGAAGCACGTGTGAGTTTGTTATAAACCACCATGTGGCTGCATGTTCCTCTTTGTGCTGAGGTGGTCACTGCTGGTCATGGGCATAGACTGACTGCTGAGCTGGAATGTCATCTGTGCCTTCGTTTTAAAATTTGTCCAGTGGTGAATCTCTCCTCCATAAAATTCGTCTGGTGGTGAATCTCTTCTCCATCCTTTGAGTGAAATTTGCCTGATTTATACTTTGTATCTAAATGATAACCTGGATGCAAGTAACAGGGACACAAAGCCTCCTTTGGGTTTTTTTGGTTTTTTTTTTTTTTGCTTTTTTTCCTTTTTAGGGCCGCACCTGCAGAATAAGGAGATTCCCAGGCTAGGGGTTGAATCGGAGCTGTAGCTGCCTACATCACAGCCACAGCAACTTGGGATCCAAGCTGCGCCTGTGACCTACACCACAGCCCTCGGCAGCACTGGATCCTTAACCCGCTGAGCGAGGCCAGGGATCAAACCCACATCCTTACGGACACTAGTTGGATTCGTTTCCACTGCGCCACAAAGGGAACTCCCACTGTTGCTATTTTTTATGCCCAGTTGTATCATCGCCACTTAACTGCATGAGTGATGGTGTGTGTGTGTGTGTGTGTGTGTGAATGTGAATACAGTTTTATGTGTGGGAATGTAGGTGTGTGTATTTTAAAATAATCTATAAGCCTTTCCAACTAACCTCACCACTTAGAGCAGAGCTCTAATTTTATGGTTATTTGAAAAAATGGATTTTAATATACTGAAAATAGTACATTTAGAAAACAATTTGGAGAGATTTTCCTATTCTGTACCTGATGGAACTCTGTGTTCATGAATAATATTAACATAGAACTCTCTACCCTGTTTAGGAGTATTCTTGTCATTATCATGTGCATGGGGCAAACCACCCAATTCGGCAAATGTTTGCTGAGGATGCAGGATTTGTCAAGGCTCTTGTGCAAAAGGCTCAGAGGTGTAGAGGTAACAGCAACTTGTGAGACACTTATAATGCACATGTCTAGGGGGTATTCCTATGTTTATTCACCCAGCAACTCAAAAGGCACAATTGCAAGCAGGTGTAAAATGTATGCCCTATGAGGTTGCTCTTTTATAACACAAATCCTAAAGGGTTTATAGCGTGAACCCTATGGTAGATGTAATCCTGAAACCAGCCTTCAAAGTGTGCTTGGAGCAGCCATCCAGAGTACAGAATTAAAGGGCCAGATACTAGTTAACAGTCCCGCTTAACAGAGTAGACTAAGGGCTTTCACTTTAGTCTCTTGGTGGTATTTCATCTGTGATTCTGATTTGCATTTCCCGAATGGCTTATAATATAGAACTTCTTTTCACGTATTTATTACCCTTTGTGTATCTTTGGAGTTATGTCTAGTCAAATACTGTACTCATTCCTTACTGCATGGGAGCTGTAGGCAACTGTGAGCACAGAGTGAAAGAAAGGCCTCTTTCCTGCCAAATTGTTCTATAGAGTCAGTACTAAGAGTCCCTCTCAAAAAAAAAGTAGTAGTAATAGTAACAATCTTTATAATTTGCAAAGTGCTTTTTAGATATTCGATTTCTGATAACTGCATCCCCTAATACCCTGAGAGGTAATTATCATTATCCCCCATTATATGAAAAAGAATAAACAGACTCTAGGGTAAAATTTTGCATTTACAGGTAATTTTATGGGGAAATGCTCATGGCTTTCATTAGGTTCCCAAGGGAGTACCCCAAAGGGGTTCTAGGCTTAACTTCTTGCATAAGATCACAGCCACACAAGGAATTAAAATAATGTACCGTTACCACTATCCTCCATTATACTGTCTCTGGGGCTATGGCTGTGAAGTTAGTTTCTGTTTCTGGAAGGGGCCGTGTTTCTGAATGGGCATGTACAATTATGCATTGCTAGACATTAATTGCCAGGTATGATGATAAAAAAGTCATAGTTAGGGGTGTATGTTAACTGTTGTTTCAATTTACTTTTTGGTAATGTTTTATAATCATGGGTATATATTTCACATATAGTTATCACAGTTTGAAAGTAGTCTATGCATAGGAATTTCTAGTTGCTCTGGTCTCTATATAGAAAAGTCTTGGGTTGCTACCCAAGGCGATATACTTACTAACTAGAAACCTTTTGCTATTAACTACCTCTCACCTAGCATTTTCCAGCCTAGAAAGTGCTTTGACTTGTATCGGTCTTTATAGTCACTTTAGCTGTTAAGTAGTTTCTGTATGAAAGATGAGCACATAGAAGCTTGGAGGGGTTTTCTGGGTTTGTTTGAGATGAGACAGGTAGAACAAAAGTTGGTTTTAATCTTCCTAAATCTCTAGCAATGTTTTTCAGATTTTGTGTAAAATTTTTCAGAAGTGATTATTTTAAAATGCGATGCTCTGGGCCTCTTTTCGCACCAAGGATCTGATTCGGTAGGTCTGGATAGGGCTTAAGAAATTGCCCTTCAGATAAGCATCCTGAATTGTGACGTTCTAGATGGCCCGAGGGCCATACATTGAGAAACGTTGCCTAGATGACAAAGCCCTGAGTGTTTAAAAGCAGAGAATCTGGGAGTTCCTGTTATGGCTCAGTGGGTTAAGAACTTGATATAGTCTCTATGAGGATGCAGGTTCGATCCCTGGCCTTGCTCAGTGAAATAAGGATCCGGTGTTGCAGCAGGCTGCAGTGTAGGTCGCAGATGCAGCTTGGATCCGGTTTTTACTATGGCTGTCCTATAGGCCGGCAGCCGCAGCTCTGATTTGACTCCTAGCCTGGGAACTTCCATATGTCACAGGTGCAGCCATAAAAAGAAAAATAAATAATAAAAATAAAAGCACAGAATCTGGCGTTCAGGTCTTCATCCTAAGGTTGATGGGTAGCTCAGAGAGGCAAACGTGATCAGATTCGTGCTTCAGAAGGATCGCTCTGGCTATTGTGCAGAAAATCAAATGGAGAGGGGTCTGACCGGAAGAGGGAGACCAGATGGCCACTTTCTAATCCAAGAGAAAAATGACTGTGGCCTGGTTTGGATGGTAACAGTGATGAGCTGAAGAAAAGTTAAAGGGATGGACCTAACCTGACTTGGTGATTTGTTAGGATGGGGCCAACTGAGGATATGCAGAACTCGTGGTTCACCCCTGTATTTTAGGCTTGGCCAGGTGGGGGACGGTGGTGTTCTGCTGAGATGGGAGGCGAAGGAGGAGGGATGCAGGAGGAGTTAAAAGGGGTCCGAGGAGTGCTGTGCGTGTAATTGCCACTCACATGCGCGGCTGGGTTGTTTCCACCTCATTGCCGCAGCCCCTTAGGGTTGGGATACCGTAGGAGCCCTACCTATAGCCCCACAGACTTGGGCATTTCCAAGGAAATCCTCTTCTGCATTTTATGGAGCCAGGAGATATCTTCTATTTCCAGAAGCCTTCATCCTATTGCTGTAGGAAGAGGAGTCATCTAGAAATCAGCAGTGCTCTAAGCTGGTGGAGAGACCAGATTTTGATATTGGGATTCTGTGAGTTAGCCACGAAACTGTAGCTGACTTGGGAGAGAATGGAGCTGAAAATCCCCTCTAATGTCTTCTCAAATAAGAGGAGAATGAGTTACCTGACTCAACAGAAAGCCTTAATCACAAAGCTGTGGGTGTTCTATTCAGTTCCTTTTCTTCTCAGGAGACAGGTGGTGAAACCCAGAGAGGAGAGTCATAGTTTGGTAGAGCTGGGAGAAGGTGGGAGTCAGAGCTGTGTCCTGTGTCCCAGAGCAGCCATTCCTGTTGGCAGGGGACCCTTGTTGCATCACAGGGGCCCTGTTGGATGATGCCAAAGCATATTCATGCAAATAATGCAACTGAACACTTTTGGTTCTTTTTGTGAAACCGAATTGACCAGTATTTTGGCTTCTGGGTCAGCAGGGCATATAGATCAACTCAAGTCTTTTGTGTAAAAAGGTCCTTTTGATTATTTGGGTTCTGTGCCCTAGTGCATAGAGGTCTGGAAGCCGGCTGCTCCCAGGTGCTGTGGTTGCCACGTGTCCTCCTGGGGGGCAGAGATTCACTGTACCGAGGCAGCAGTTTTTAGTCATAGGTGTGGGACTGTGTATGTCAAGGTATCCTGCTGTAAGGCAAAACTTTCCACACAAAAAGCTCTCTTGGTTAAAAAAAAGAAATCATTCCCCCCTCCCACCACGTGAAGGAAAACATAACCTTCTGCCATCGCCACATCAAATTCTCAAGCCTTGGAATTGATAGAGCACTTCAGGTGTTAACAAAAACAATCCCTTGTAGCACAACTTGCCGAAGCCACGATTGTTTAAACAGGTTAGCGGTCCACTTAGAGTCCTTGCTTAGGATCGAGTAACCCAAGCCATTTGTGCCTTCCCTTGCCCTCCACCACCAACTTGCCATCTGTATTAATTAAAATATCTAGACCGTAGATCTTTAATAGCCAGAGACCAGGATTATATTTGCATTTTTGCTGTGTGTGTGCTTTTTATGTTGGTTTTAAGTTGGACCAGATGGGCTCTGCAGTACAGCTCTGGTAGTACTTCATAAATACAGCACACTTGGTATTCCAAAATGAAATAATGAGTCAAAGTAGCTAATATTTTGACCTCAACTTTTCCAGGAGATGAGATTGTGTTTTGTGTCCAAATGGAAACCATTGCCAGTTTGGCGATGGGTGACCAGAGATGTGGCAATAGCTGGATCGCTTGGAGAGTTAGATACAGGATGCATCTCACTCACACCGCACTTTCTGCTCTCCGGGCAAAGGAAATCAGAATTCATTGTGCTCTTGTGTCCGTGGCATTAGTCAGCTTGCTGTTTTGTTGAGTTGCCTGTTGTGCAGGCTTTTACAGTAACATCCTGGTAAAAATGAACACTCCATACAGCATCTCCCCAGCTGTTACCCACTGTGAAGTTTAATGTTAAATCAGAAGAGCGAAGGAAATGGAGACGGAAAAGCTCTGTGCTTGGTTACTGCTTGGTTGCTGTGTGTGTGGTGCCACTCGTGACATTGCTTCCAAAGACCCTTTTTATTAAAGACCCCACCCAGTGAACTGGGAATGAAATTTCACTCGAACACGCAAGTCTGACTGCAGAGGCTGAATGTGGAGAACACAGAAAAATGTGGAGAATGGGAACCACGTATCTCTTTCCCTATTCCGTTGCCAAGTTCCATTTTTTATTCGGTTTAAAAATACGTGGATCTTTATTTTAACGAGAATTTTTTTTCTCCAAATTAGCATAGAATTAAGAAAATAATACTTATATATTAAATAGTACAGGTCCTGCTTCATGAGGCAGTATAGAATTTATTTGAAATAGGGCTAAATATGATACCGTATTTTGTAAGCACCCCTTCTTTTTATACTTTTTTCTTATTTTTATAAATAATTAACTACCCTTTCCTCAGTATTTTCTACCACGACCCTAAAAGAGGAATTCTTTTGAATTCTATCCTTGTTGCTAACCCCCATTTTTAGTAAAGTTTTAGATATATATTTTTAAATTTCAAAAATATACAACATAAAAAAATGCAGAGTAGCGATGGGTCTTTTTTGGTGTTCTGGGCTTTATAATATAAATCATCTGGATCTGCTGCTTGTTTTGAGGGTCTATTGGTCTTTTTTTTTTTTTCCTGATAAATCGTTCTCAGGCTGCAGTACAAACTTGCCTGTATGAATAGAAGTGGAGAGAATTTTACATTCAAAATATACGCACTCGAAAATTGGAGATTATTAAGGAAATAACAGGCCTGGAACTATTAGAAGCATGAATGTTAAACCTAAAGTGGTGTAACCCCTACATATGTTTATCTCTATACAGCTAGCAATTTTGAGGAGTTGGATTTTTTCCCCTCCTACAGCAATCTGAATGGGTGTGTTGAAGTAGTTGGAAACCGCTACAATAGAAGTCTATTCTGTTAATCATCATGCACCAGAACAGAGGGAACAGAAAACAGTTCACTGGCAAATATGAAGAGAAATTGGGCTTCCTTTCACATGCCAGAACGGAACTGCCTTAGAGGGAGCCGTCCTGTTTCTTGCCCTGTGGCCTGCTGGCCTTAGATGAAGGAGGTTCCTTTCACTTTAAGTCCTTCCTGCCTCCGTCAGCAGCGTGGAGTCGGCTCCCCGTGGCCAACCGTGATACTGATGACAGCTTTCTTGGCAGAGCTGTGCCTTCGTCCTAGCTCCCTGGGTTTTGCACAGGGTCTCGGGCCCTCGATTTTATTGTATGTACTCACTTATTTAGGTATTGGTTTCATCTTTGTCATCTGCCTGCCCTTTCTGTGTATTGTAGGATGATCTCATCCATTTTTACAACTTTATTTTTTTCCTCCTGGTTTTTGGTAGGCCTTCCCCTAAAAGGAACAGGCAGTCCACGTAGGTTAAGAATATGGCTCTGGGAGTTCCCATCGTGGTTCAGCAGAAATGAATCTGACTAGTATTCCTGAGGACACAGGTTTGATCCCTGGCCTCACTCAGTGGGTTAAGGATCCGGTGTTGCTTTGGGCTGCGGTGTAGGTCGCAAACGCAGCTCGGATCTGGCACTGCTATGGCTGTGGCATAGGCTGGCAGCTGCAGCTCCCATTCGACCCCTAGCTTGGGAACTTCCATATGCCATGGGTTTGGCCCTAAAAAGACCAAAAAAGAAAAAAAAGAAAGAATACAGCTCTGGAGCCAGACTGCCGGGCAGCATATGCAGTTTCGCCTGTAGTGTCATATGACCGTCAGCTGCCCTTTAGCTTGTTTTCCCTCTACAGAATGGAAGTCATGGTCAGCCCCACCTTAAAAGATTATTGAGGGATGAAGCAGGAAAACACAACGGTCCCTGGAGCAGACCTTGCACCTAATAACAATAAACGTTAGCTTTTGGTGGGGAGGTTTCCCCTCAAATTCTGTCATCTGACTTCCCAGATTGACATTTCTGCCTGTGCCTCTGGCTTGCTTTTGTGTAGCCTAACTTTGGCGTATAGCTTAAACTCTTCTCACTCCAGGTTCCTCCTCCTGGTCAACTCCCTCATCCCTTTCCCCTCAGGTGTTTTCTTTTATGGTAGATTCTCCTACCTGTCCCATCGTCCAAGGTGAGAACTCCTTGAGATCCACCCTGCTCTTATTTTTCTATATAAATCACGATCCGAACTTTTCTTCAGCTCTCTTTTCCAGTTTTCTGGCCAGATCATCATCTTCCTTATGGTTTTACCCAGGGCAGCTTATGTCAGAGGTTGGTTAAAAATCTCAGTTTCAGAATCAAACACAACCTTGGCAGCGATCTCGGTGCTACCACTTCCCGGCTGTGTGACTTTGGGCTGGTGACTTAACCTCCCTGAGCTTCAGGTGCCTCCGAGTGAGATGAGGACGTTATGACTTCATGGAATTATTGTGAGGCTTAAATGAAATGCTGTCTTTGAAGTTCTCAGCAGAGCCCCTGGCCTGTAGGAAGTGTCCAGGCGCTCACCTGTTCCTGTTAGCCCCTACCCTGTCTGGGCCCCTTCTCTGGTTCCTGTGACTAGTTCAGAATGACTTAGAACTGCAGAACCACTGTTCCTTACTAGGTGATTTTTCGTTTTGTGAAAGACACCAAAGAACTTATATTGGAAGGTACTTCAGAGGCTTTTAAGCCATTCCTCTTGACAAAAGTCAAAGCTGCTTTTTATTAAGTACCTATTGTACATGGTGTCTAGTTCTTACCACCCTGCAAAGTACTGCAGACTCACTTCCCTACACCCTCCCAGCCACAAGCACCATGACTGAGGTTTGAGCTCTGCCCATACCTGTTGCAAACCTCCAGTTTTTGTCACCATAATGTATTGTTTCCATAATCACCCGTATTGAAATAAATAAAACAAATTCCTTCAGGTACGTCTCTCAGCTGGTAGTTGAACAGACATTTCCAGTGATTGGGAACCTGCTACTGGGCAGGGTAGCCTTTTTCATTGCTGAGTACCAGTTAAATACTTCTGTGTTTTGTGCTAAAACCGGATCCCTCAATTTTCTCTCCATTGATTTTTTTTCCTCTTTTTTAAGAAATACAGAGAGCCAGTCTGACTTCTTTTACCTGATTGCTCTTTAAACCTTTAAATACTTGAATGCAGCTATTGCTTCTTCCAGTGTTCTCCCCTTCCCTGCTTGTAAGATGAGTTTATCCATTCTGGTTCCTTTCATTTTGGAAATGAACAATAGCTTACCTATGCTCTGTACCAAACACGACAAAATTCTCTGTCCCGGTCTTACCCCTCTGGGTTCAGATCTGGGAAACTTCAGGGTCTTGGGAGCCCTGAATATGGGTTAGGTTTTCCTTGAACAGCTTTAGAGATGCCCATGGAGAGCTTTGATTTTATGTCACTCTCTCAGAGGTCATTCATTCTCCAATTTATGTCTGTGTTAGCTCCCGCAGGCCTCCTTACTGGCCTCTGTCTCCTCCTCGGTCTCTTGAGGTCGTGAGCAAGACCAAGTGAAAGCTTTTGAGATTTGGTCTCTGTCCTCCGTGGTCTCTGCTGTTGCTGGGATGACAATCTTGGTGCTCGTGAGTGCATCAGATTTTTGCCTTAATGAAAAATTTCGGGAATTTTACTGTTTTCTCCTGAAAATAGGCCACAGAAGAGTCCAGAGCATTAGAATAATTTAAAAGCAAATTGAATGTTTATCTTTTTAGGCTAGTAAGATGCCCATGGGTCTGATAGATCTTGCAGTCAAATTCCTGACAGCAGCATTACCCAAGCTCCCCGTGCGGCACAGTGAGATGTTAGGAGCAAGGTCAGTGTGGCAGGACCAGCTGGGTTTGAATTCCAGCTTTGCTGCTTTCTGTCAGTGAGAACTTTGTTTCCTCAACTGCTGCAGTGGGGTTAGTAATAGTTCCTATCTCATAGGGTTGCTGTGACCATTAAATCATTTTATTACTGCAAAGTACTTTAAAACAGCATCTGGCATGTAATATGTGCTCACTTAATGCTGTTATCATGGCTCTTTTATTATTTGAGGTAATTAATAGTGTTCATTTCTTCTCCTAGAAGAAGAAACATTTATGACATAAACAGATGGCGACTCTCATCATCAATAAGCTACTTTTAAGTTTACAGAAACACATAGCTAAACATTTTGACTATATCTTACTATTAGAGAACTACATGGATCTAGCTTCTTGTTTTTCATGGAATTTGTAATGTCCCCTCTCTCTCTCTCTTTTTTTTTTTTTTTTTTGTCTTTTGTCATTTTAGAGCTGTACCAGTGGCATATGGAGGTTCCCAGGCTAGGGGTCTAACTGGAGCTGTAGCCACCGGCCTACGCCACAGCCACAGCAACGCGGGATCCGAGCCGTGTCTGCAACCTACACCACAGCTCATGGCAATACTGAATCGTTAACCCACTGAGTGATGCCAGGGATCGAACCCGCGACCTCATGGTTCCTAGTTGGATTCGTTTCTGCTGCGCCACCACGGGAACTCCCCCCGCCCCCATAACTGTTAGAAATGTATTCTCAAGTTGTTCCTCTTTAGGGTAAAGTGCTTTTTTTGGCCACACAAACCGGCATGCAGAAGTTCCCAGGCAAGGGCTAGAACCTGTGCCACAGCAGTAACCAGAGCTACAGCACTGACAATGCCAGATCCTTAACCTGCTGCACCATCAGGGAACTCCTAAAAATGCTTTCCTTTTCCATGACTGTGGGAAACCTGCTGCTGAATGTTTAATCGTGTGCAGAAATGTGTAGTGATGCCGTCTCTCCTCCTTAACAAACGTACCCCCTGCCCTGCAGTATGAGCCTCCCTAAGCCAGCTTGGGTGTCTGTTTGCCAGTTTGACATTCCAGACAGGTTGTTCTTAATGTTCTGGCCTCTGGCTCTCTGAGGAGATAGAGTGCCCAGAGAAAGTGATGCTGTTTTTGATATAATGATCTGAAGATCCCTGAGACCATTTTAGTTATAATCTAGGGGAAATGGTTAAATAACTGAATGTACTTTCTGGTATTGTTGAGAATCATCTTAGCTTACGATAGCTTTAGCAGTGGGTCTGGCAATTCAAAGGAGACTGTGTTCATTTACTTTCAATTGAATACACACTGTGGTCATTTTTCACTACAGGGTGTGTAACAGTTGGTTCCTTCCTTTCTCTTAAATCGGAGGCACTTGTAGAGAAGACCCACTTTTTGTTCAATATATTGTGATTTGTTCACTCAATTGGTTTTATATAATACTTATCACTGATGATTATGCCCATGGTTTATTGAGTGTCTACTACATCTTAAGCATTCTGCCCACACCATAAGTGGGATGAGACGGACACAGTCTCTTCCTTTGCAGAGTCCAGGGAAAGACAGGAGTGAAAACAACGGATTGTAATGTAGGATAGAAGAAGACAAGTCTTACGATTGAGGTTCAAGCAGAGGCCAGGTGGTCAGATCAGTTATTTTCACTTAGGAGGCCTGGTCACATTTACCTAAGTGCTGGCATTTGCCTCAAGAAAGTGGTAGGATGTCGGGAGCTAGAGTTGGAGACTACAGTCTGTGCCAGACGGAGGGACGGGTGTTGACAGAAGCCCAGATGTGAGAAAGGTCTGGCTGAACTGGGCTGGGCATGGGGTACTGGGGATGAGGCTGAGAGGAGCTTCTGGTAGGGGTCTTGAATACACTGCTTCAGAGATGGATCTTTAAAATGGAAGGTTGCTGCCGAGGGCAATTGAAGTCAGATCTGAGATTCTGTTGATGTGTATAAGGTGCACTGAGGAGGTTAGAAGGAAACACCAGCTGACAGTTGGACCCATGGTGGCAATTTAGGCGTGGTCTGAGGAGGACTTGAACTAGTGTCATCAGGAGTGAAAAGGAAAAGGTGCATTTGTGTGAATGTTCAAAGGTCCGAAGTCAAAGCCACAGCAATGCAGCATCAGAGCCGTGTCTGCAGCCTACACCACAGCTCACAGCAAACACTGGCTCCTTAACACAAACTAAGCAACGCCAGGGATCAAACCCGCATCCTCATGGCTACTTGTTGGGTTCATTACCACTGAGCCACGACAGAAACTCTAAAATTTTTTAAATTTAATAATTTGAAAACCACATCAGTGACACCTTTTAATTTCACAGAGATTAGATCTCACTCGAAAAGCCCGTTTGGGAAATGTACAGAATGTTGTGATCATGATAATATCATACCTCCGTGGAAAGCCTGCCTCTCCTTCTTGGCACATGGTGGGTTTTGATGGCAGGTTGTTTTGTTTTGTGTATTCACTTACACCTAGGAATGGCAACAGAAATCTAAAATTGGGCTTCTTATCTTTAGCTCGTATGAATTAACACATATATCCAGGGGTACTGCCACAGTTTTGCCACCTCTGACCATTGTATCCTCCAATTCCTAATTCTAGAGCATTGGCCCCCTTTTGGGACATATGGCCCTTCCAGAGACATTTTTGATTGCCATGGCCTTGGGGGAAAGGGACTATCAGCATCTAGTGGGAAGAAAGAGGGTAGGGTGTACAGGACAGCCCCCACAACAAAGTCTTAACCTACCCCAAATACCAGTAGTACAGAGGAATAGCATAGCCCAGAGCAGGACCACTCTTTTCAGTCTGTTGTTATTATATCACGTGTTTCTGAACCAAGTTGCCGTTAAGATATTTTCTTTTCTTTGGAGAGAGGTTATTGTCCCTAATAGGTGTTTTTCCTTTAATCATCAGCATCACCTAAGCAGAGTTTGGCCAGATCTTTGAGCCTACCAAACTTCATTCCAGTTTTCATTTTGCTTATGTCTTTGGACTCCAGCAGAACAGGGAAGTGATTTGGTTTCTTTGAGTAGGAAATTGAAGGTGAGATGTACCTTCTCAGGACACGTTTGCTAGTCTGAGCAAAGTTTTTTCCTTGGAAGGAGACAATAACATGGGGGTGCTACTGAACAAGTGTGGGGCTTAGTAAACCAAGATATAGTGTGTGTATTTCTTCACCCTGATTTGAAATTGAGCCGTCACTTGCCGTAATTGAGAAACATGAATTAAGTATTTCCCCTTCTTTATTTGCTCCAGGAAATACAACTGGAGCATGCAAAACAAGCCTTTGTTCAAAGGGACAGTGCCAAGACCGGAAAAGTGACAGCCATCGACTTCCGAGACATCATGGTCACCATCCGCCCTCATGTCTTGACACCTTTCGTGGAAGAATGTCTAGTAGCTGTAAGTTGTTACTTGCTCTGGTGAAGCAGTTTTTCTACCTGCTTGTAAGCTCAGTAAATAACGGATTGTAAGAACAAGTCTTACAAATTAGAGTTTTTTCTGCTTAAACATGAACATTTTCTTATTTTTTTTAATGAGATTGCATACATTACCAAACTGACAGTGTGTTTTGCCAGTTTTAGTGGATAGGTTAATTTGTTATCTGGAAAATATGGCATATCTTTTTTTAAGTAAATTTTATTGGCGTATAGTTGCCTTAGAAAGTTATGTTAGTTTCAGGTGTACAGCAAAGTGAATCAGTTATACATACATATATATCCATTCTTTTTCAGATTCTTTTCCCATGTAGGTTATTACATAGTATTGAGTAGATTACCCTGTGCTATATAGTAGGTCCTTGTTACCTATATATTTTATGTGTAATAGTTTGTGTATGTCAATCCCAACCCCTTAATTTATCGCTCCCATTCCACATTTCCCCTTCGGTAACCATAAATTTGGTTTCAAAATCTAAGAAAATAGGTATCATCTGGCTTTTTTAAAAAAGGAAAAAGCAGATATATGGTTGCATATTAATTTGCTTTTCATTTGAGGGATGTCAAATGCTGATCTTTTTTAAATAGTGTGCATAGGTATATTTGAGGAGTCAACATAATAGACACTCTCAACCTTACCTTCACTTGTTCACTCAACATGGATGTGTTGAGGTGACAGTGGCGCATATGATGGGCAGAGCCCTGCTATCCTGTATCGTGGAGCCTCCCTCCTGGTGGATATCCAGCCATGCTCCTTCCTCCTAGACCTTGAAAGTGTCCCAGAACATTCCATGGTGGTGGTTCCCAAGCCTTGGTCATGGGGCCTAAGATTCATCAGGGATAATTATTAAAAATACAGATTCTGAGGTCTCAGTCCACCATTCACACGTGGTGAGATCCCAGAATCTAGTGTATTTTATTTATTTTTTTTGGCTTTTTTGTGTTTTTAGGGCCACACCTGCGGCATATGGAGGTTCCCAGGCTAGGGCTCTAATCAGAACTATTGCTGCCAGCTTACGCCACAGCCGCAGCCACGCCAGATCCAAGCCACGTCTGCAACCTACACCACAGCTCATGGCACCGCCGGATCGTTAACCCACAAAGCGATGCCAGGGATCAAACCCGCAACCTCATGGTTCCTAGTTGGATTCGTTTCTGCTGCGCCACGATGGGAACTCCTAGAATCTAGTTTCTGAAGCTTCCTAGATCATTGTGATGACTCCTCAGATCGGAAACCTTATGCAGTGGTAACTTTCCTTTTGTTAATCCCAGGGAGAGGCCCTTTTGAGGGTTTTCACCCTCATCTGAGTTTCCCACACTGCTTACCATAAGCAAGAACTCGGGGTAGCTTTTCATTTTTCCTTTACTTTTTTCCTTTTTTTCCTGGCCTCTCTTTCTGGAGATGTGGCTTCTGACAAGGCCTTTTCCACTCTGGCACTGCATTAATCTAACTCCTTTTCTTGGCCCCCCTTCCCTACCCCACTCTAAAACTCTCATGTCAGCTATTTCAAACGATTACTGAGTGAAGATTTATGTGGTTGTTACCTTATAAGGAAGTGCTTTCCTAATAAAAATATTTTGCCTTGTTAGGGAAGGATAGAATTTGAAACCCCAAACTGAAGTTCCATTCATAATGGACATGCTGTCTGTTTCCCTTATCCCCAGGAAGAAATACGGTTTCGTGCAAATTCTGATTATCAGAATCCTGACTGGTCTTAACCCCCGCCAAAGTGTATGACATCTCATAATTTTACCATAGTGTGCTTTTTTTGCTAGAAATCCTACCAATGTAAAGTCTATACTCAAATGATTATTTATTGCAACCTATAAGTAACATGATAAACCAAGACATCAGTGTTAGATTGACCACTTTTCATAGTTTGTTTTTTTGGTATAATAGAGTTTTGCATGTATAAGCATACACACATGTGCATGTGTATAATATAGTTTTGCTTGTCCAAGCTTTTAAGAATCGCTCATTAGATGAAATAAACAAACTTATAAAGCATTTCCAATTGAAATTTGAACTCCGTAAATTACTACTGGTCCTGTTGTTATAATCCTACACATGCATTTATTTAGTTTTCTAGGACTTGCGTGTGGAGAGTGCAAGTTCTGGTCATGATTAGTTGCAGTTACTTCTAAAAATCATTTATAGCTTTTTTTTTTTTTAATGTGAAAGAAAAATACTTTTGGCCATTTCTTCCTGTACATGCTTTCTTGATTACTTCCAAAACTAGCATTTGATATATGTACTTCTGAATCTTCTTCATTCTATAAATCCTTTGTTTATTTTTTTTCTTCTCCTCCCTCTTATTTTCAATTTATTTGAGGCTGCTGGAGGTACTACATCCCATCAAGTTAGCTTCTCCTATTTTAATGGATTTAATTCGCTCCTTAACAACATGGAACTCATTAGAAAGATCTACAGCACTCTGGCTGGCAACAGGAAAGATGTAGAGGTGACTAAGGGTGAGTGAGAATAAATCCCCGAATTCTTGTGTACAAGTATCTTGGTGAATTATTATTAGCGTGAATAAGGCAACCAATAGAGTTTTCAGTCCCATTGATACATATTAATTGTATGATACATGTGTGTTCCCCATCCTTTGCTCAGATAAACAGAATAATCTTCGGCATCTTTTTGATAAACCTAAGATAGACTTTAAATCAGGGAACCATGTAAGGTTTCTTAAAGCTTTTCAAATCTTGCTAGAATCTGAGTTAAATTGGCAGGCTCTAAAGTGGCCTTCAGAGGTCCACAAGGAATTCCATAAACTCATAGTGGTGACAGTGTGTGTTCATATACAATCCAAACGAGACCATCAGCACTTGGATGGGATTTCTTTTAAACGGAGAATTCCCTTAGGAATTCCACGGCTTCATTCATACAGCACCTGTGGACCGTGCTCTAGAGTTTGAGCTTCTTGTTTCTCCTGACCTGCAATTTGCATGACTTCTGGTATCATTTATTCACAGACTTCAGATGACAACAACCTTCTAAAGTCAGTGTTAGAGAAACTATTCCACACACTCTTTCTAGGTGTGAAGGAAAGAACTGCAAAAATTCTTACCCTATTTGGATTGACTTGAATTCTAAGACTGATGATAATGAAGTTTAGTGATGTTCGCTTATTCCAGTGCCATGAGTGAAGGCTGCATTTAGTGGCTATTCCTTCTTGAATCTTCCCCTTTTAACTCTTTTTCCACACAGAGGAGTTTGTTCTGGCAGCTCAGAAATTTGGTCAGGTTACACCCATGGAAGTTGACATCTTGTTTCAGTTAGCAGATTTATATGAGCCACGGGGGTAAGTTGGACTTTTTTTTTTTTTCTTCTTAAATTAGCTTAATAAAAGGAGGTTAGGAAGTGGGGGTAGGAGGAGGGCAGCAAATCTGGAGAAAAAGAAGCCAAATTAAAGGTAACTCTGAAATCTGGGAAACAAGAAAGGGAACATTTTGTACTGCATAATTTAATACATTTGTATTTTGTTGTTGCTTGTGTTTGCTTTTCCCTCTAGACGTATGACCTTAGCCGACATTGAACGGATCGCTCCTCTGGAAGAGGGAACTCTGCCCTTCAACTTGGCTGAGGCCCAGAGGCAGGTGAGCAGAAGGAGCACCCTTGCTTCCTGGTGCTTCTTTGAGGGGGTCCTTTGACCTCGTTTGACATGCAGTTGCCTTTTCAGTACTGGTCTCCGACCTACCGTTTCACTGTTTTACACCAAAAAATTCAGACCATTTCGAAAGACTGAAAAGAGAAATTAGGTTCTGATTAATAGATAATTAGCCTTTGCTTTTTTTCTTCGGAAGCTGGGATGACTCCTTAACTGCCTCAGAAGCCTAACCCTCCAAAAAGAGGCAGAAGCGCTGTCCTCCTTCACTCAGTCTGTCGCTGGGAGAGGTAAGGCAGGAGTCCTGTCGGGGCGTGGCCACCCCAGCATCGCGTCGCTAAAGGAAAGCTGGCTTTGCCCCCAGAGAAGCTCTTCGACAGGGCATCGCCTAATGGCCATGTCTTCCTTTTTTTCTGAATATCAAAATGAGATAATTTTGTTTAGTCTGGAGTCATAGTTTGAAGGCTTTTAGACCTATTTTCCTTGTGAAAGGATTCATAAGTTATGTGGAAACAATCTGAGGAATGCTAAATTTTATTTTATGGTTAACAGAAACCAATCTCTTGAAGCTGTGGGAGTCAAAAACGGAAGACATGGGACCTCCTTACGTTTAACTCTTGCTCAACTTTCTATAGATCAGGGCTAGAGAATAAAAGCCTTCAGAGCCTGTGTTGTGCTTACATGGTGTTTGTAAAATAAATCCAGTCACAGACGAGTGTCGTTTTAGAAAAATACCTCCTTTAAGGCAAAGCCATCTCCGAGTCCTAGGAGACTGAACAGTTTTTGGCTTGGAGCTCTGGGTCTGTGCAGAGACGCCAGTTTGACCACAATGGGTTGATGCGGGCTGCATTTTTAGGACTGGCAGGCCTGGAGCCAGGACGCCCTCCTTTCAGCTCTTTCCCACCCGATGGCAGCGGTGTAACTCAGAATGGTGGGTGTGTGCTCAGTAAACCCAGCTAGGCACCTCTGGAGAACCGGCTGGCTGCTGTTAAAAGAGGAAGCCGATTTCCCCACGTGCAGGAGAGAGAACTGTATCATCAAACAGGAGTGGAAGCTATTCCCCTCTCCCCTTCCTTTGACTTTTAAACACTGCTCGCCAGACGATTATCTCTTCGTCTGTGCTCCTAGCTCTTGTAGAGATGTGGGGATGAACTAAAAGCAGAGGAGACTTTTTGTTTTGTTTTGTGACGATTCCTCCTGTTCTCCAGCTGGCAGTGGTTATGCCACAGTCTTTCCTCCATGCCCTCTGCAGCTTTTGAGAGTTTATGATGATGGGTGCTTGCTGATACTGGCTATGAAAGGGTTAGACGAGATTGATGAGATTTACAGCAGGGAATGATTGGCTGCTGCTTAGAGGTTTAGAGCAATTCACTGTGGCCAACCTGGAATATTCTTTGCTATGTGAACCCCAGTGGGCCTGACAACATTGACAGACTCAAGCAATGGAGGTCATCCCCCTGGTAGGCTCCGTGTTAACGTTTATCCTTGGCAGAGGAGAGCAGGAGGAGGGATCTTGTCTTGTGTTGTGAGCATGCTACATTTCTAGCTTCAGAAAAGTTACAGGAAAGCCTGGGATATCATTTATTTCATCTTTAGATGAATTAGCGCTAGTCCTCCCCCAACCCCAACCCATTATTTTCAGAGTATTTTCATTCATTATTTTGATTCCAGAACCTTTCTAAGTATCACATATTTATATCCGTGTAAATAAAACAGTGCCTTTCTTACCGATATATCTGTCAAAATGAAGTTGCTGTTGATTTCCATCTGTACAGCCACAGAGTTGGAAGCACCCCATGGAATTTGCAGAAGAGTTGTTTGACTTTTGTAAGGATGCATATTTCTATATAAAGCTGTTTTCAGTTAAATGACTTTGAAGGAGATTCCAAATTATCTCATTGTATTAGATATTGTGCTACGCTGACAGCAGCTAAAATTCAGTGGGTTGATAGCTGGGGTTGGCAATTATTTCCATTGTTCACCAAACTTAATTATTGTGGCTTTTGAAAAAACAAATTTTATTGAATGTATTTATTCATTCAACAGGTATTTATTAAGCACTAACTATATGCCACCCTCATTTGACAACTCTGACATAAAATTACTATTTTATTTCTGTAGACAGAGAAATGAAATACTCTGAAATATTCTGGCATCAAAAACATTATAATAGGTCAAAAGAACAATAGTAATACAGCAGCTGACTGGCCTGAAGTATGAATTTAGAGAAGATGGACCAAAAAAATGGAAGATATCAGTCACCTTTAATACAACCACCTAGTTGTAGCCACTGTAAACATTTAAATATCTCTGGTCGATGTGATAGCCAAAATGTTAGTGTTATTTTTATATGCATACATACGAAAAGAATCTTAATAAGAAAAATGTCATATTTGTACACAGTCTCTAACATTGAAAAGTTTCAGAATAGTCTTTTAAAACCAAACATTTTAAAAGGTAACAGAATGATGTAGTGAATACTGTCTATTCACCTTATTCTTTTTAACCTATTTTTTGCTTGATAATACCTTACGGACACTTTTTCTCAACATCAGATATCTTTTTATACCATTATTTTAACCAGTCCTCCACTATTGGATGTTTAGGTATTAAGAGTTGTTGGTCTTAAAACCGTGCTGCCTTTTAACGTTCTTGTAGCTTCATCCTTGTTTACATACATGACTATTTTCGAACCTAGCTTTTTATAAAGTAGAACTGCAGGGTCAAAATTCAGGTACATTTTAAGGATTTGGGTGTGTGTTGCCAAATTTCCCTTTAGTTTATGCTTGATTAAATATCAGGCTTGGGAAGCCCTGTTTTTTATCATCTCTTGCCAGATTGGGTATTGCCATTAAAACAAACAAACAAAAATCTCCCAAATCCTACCAGTTTGACAATCTGTCTGATGAGGAATGATGTCTCTTTGATGTTTTTAAATTTGTGTCTCCTTGATCACTCATGAGAATTGAACGTTTGGAAATGGGTTCATATCTGTAACATTTTGGGAGGGCATGTAATTAATAGGTTTCATTATATTTAAACTTGATTTTTAAAATTGACAGTGATAATAAAGTTTTATTAATAAGAGCGTCACAAAAATCTAACCTTCCTCTTCGACATTTTAGTTGTACCATGAGTTTAGAACCCAGCTGCAATTTTGAAAAGGTAATGTGTGCTCATTTTTGTTTTGCCTTCCTTTTTATCTCCTGCCTGCCCCCACCCCCGCAATGCCTGTGCATGCCGAGAAGAAGGCCTCAGTAGATTCATCTCGACCAGTTCTCCTGCAAATTGCTGAGTCAGCCTACAGGTTTGGTCTGGGTTCTGTTGCCGGAGGTTAGTCATGGATGTGTGCAAAGTTTTCATTTTTATTATCCCTCTTTTTCCTCTGATTTTCCACCTTGAAATATGGAAAGACAAAGCCTTCTCTGGTCTTTTCCCAAGCTGGTTACCATGGTCAGTGCTGATGTGATGCCATAGCAGCCAAGGAAACTGCAATACTTGTGTGTGATCGGGGACTTAGAAGTGGCTTTTTTCTCTTATTTATGTGCAAGTAGGCTTTCTAAAGACAGGTTAATAATGAGGTTAGGCTGTAATGATGTGCTTTTTAAAATTTGAGCTGTGATCCTCTTTTATCAGGAGACACTTGAATGAAAACTTCTCAATTGCCTTTTGAACATGTAGAAAGTTTTAAAATCTGTATATATAAAATTTGTTTCTTTTATCAACTTTCTCTTTGACTTTAACCGTTCTTCCCCTTTCCTCTGACCTTAATTCATTCTGAAATCCGGGCATTATTTGATTTTAGCTGTCGGAGCCACTGCTGTGTATCCTATCGATCTCGTGAAAACTCGAATGCAGAACCAACGGTCGACTGGCTCTTTTGTGGGAGAACTTATGTATAAAAACAGCTTTGACTGTTTTAAGAAAGTGCTGCGCTATGAAGGCTTCTTTGGACTGTATAGAGGTTAGTGCCTTGTGCTAAATTCATGGGAGGTGGAACAGTAGTCAGAGGTTTGGTGTCCCATCTGAATGCCTGAAATGTATTAGGGAGACTGTGTTAAAATGGAAATACAGCAGATTCTCAATTATCCATGCTAATGGGTGTAGGCTGGAGGCATCTAGGGCATGGCTAATCAAAACAGCCTATGATCTGAAAGCCATTTATATTGCTCTGCAGTATGTTTTATTTCTTAAAAATAATTATGTTTATGAATATCTTCAGCGAGTTTTTAAAAGACGCCTATTGTTTGTATTCTTGAACTAACGTCGCTCACCACTTAACGGGGAAAGGCGGCTGGGGGACAGGACAGGGTCTCCTGGGGACTGATCGTCCTTAAATTTACCACAAAAATGTCTTGCAAGCCAGTAACCAAGGGTTCCGTGGAGCCCTCCTTTCTGCCGCTTTCTGAGTTAAAGTCGCCCGTTGCCTTCCTCCGACTCTGTACCTAACGGAGTGGATTCCCAGACCCCTCTAGCCAGACAGAGTCCTTCCCTACTCAGCTGCTCCTTTAATCATCTAAGACTCACTAAACAACGAGGCCGATGTCAAGAAGCATGTCATCACAGATAGACAGGATCCCCCAGACCCTGGCTGCCTGACCACTGGCACTGGCCTAAAAGATAGGACCTAACTTCCCCGCCTCTCTCTCTCTCTCTGTGATTGCCTCTACAAAGCGAAAAGAAGTGTATTTGTTTGAGCTAAATTCCAATATTGCAAGGCAGCTGAAGCTGAGCCACTTTGCCACTTGGCAACTGCACAGCTGGTGGGGTCTCCCCTTTCTGCCGCTCCCAGGACTTGCTCTAGAAGAAGGAAATAGTATTTAAGACTCTGCAGCCCTGTGAGCCTGTGCCTCTAGGCCTCTTCTGCCATCTGCTGACTCCAGTCTTTATCTTAGGCATCCAAGTTTAAAAAAAAAAAAAAACAAAAAGCACAAAGACCCCTCTTGAAATCTCTCACCTTAGAAACTAGGGAGTTTCAAACTCCAGAGAAGCCCCACCTTGCAGGTTCCTTTGTGTAGATAGATAACCCCCATCAAAGGCCTTTTGATCTCTCCTCCGCCCTCTTTCCCTCACCCCTGCCTCTTCTTACAATTGGGAGGGTCTCTGACCCCAGGTGATTGATGATGACCCTTACAGGGTCACTGCCTTCCATTTGAAATACTTTTCCCTCCTGGTGACAACAGACTTCACAAATGAAATGTCTCCCAAGTTAGTACAAGGTTAATGTCACAGTTCCTGCTTTGCAGTCATTCAGGCAGAGGCCACCGCCTTATCTGTTCAGGTGGAATGTTTTCTGCAGGGAGAACTTTGAGCCTCCAGCCGGACAAATGTCTGAGCCCTGGCATTGCTTCACAAACTACCTTTATGGGCTTCCCTTGGTATTGGATTAAATGTCAAGGATGCCCTTAGGATCGTTAGAAATACTTTTTGTCCTGCTTAATGTCTTTAATGGACTTCTATGACCTGAGTCCCTTCTCCTTCCTCTGACCACACCTGGCAGGCCTTGATTCTAGGTTGCATCTGGAATTCCTTCCTCAACCTATCCTGTTGACCCCCGTGGACAAAACAGTTTAAAACGTACCTGAGTACCCAGCTAATATTGGCCATCCCATAAACCTCTTGCTGTTTCAGTTATATCGCTGCTGAGACTGGTGGAACTGGTTTTAACTCCTCAGGGAAGGGGAGTGAGCCAGCCTATTAGACATGGAGGCTCACACTTTGAACACCAGAGAGGCAGCTCCTTGTCCTCTTCCTGGTTTAGAAAGAGCCATTTATCTCCCCTGCTTTGGGTGCCTGATCCCTAAGGGGTTCTCTTGTCAGAGGATGATAAGTAGAGTGTGAATATAAGATGATTAGTTGTGGGAGTCACCTGTGTTCATTTCGCCCTGATTTCTTATCTCCTCTAGCAGACAGTTTTAGAACAAAAGATGTTCTGTAACACTTTGTTTAGTTTCTGTTTTGTAATTCGAATCTAGAGAGCAAAGAGATGATTGGCAGTTTACGTTTTTCAAAAGATGATTTATAATCTTGCTTCATCAATGACTCATTACTATTCTTGGTTGGGGACCAATTCCGTTTAGTGCCCTGCAGCCCTGCATAGCATCGTTAATTAATAATTGAACATAACTGCATAGGTGTAAGTGCTTGTCCTTGGACCAGAGAGGAAGCAGATAAAAATGGGAAACCATCATTACCAGCAAAAAATTGTAACAGAAACAAAAAAAGACCTGAACAGATTCTTGAGAATCAGTATTGTAACTTTGTGTACAAAGTCAAAATATAAAACACACTACCTGTGATTCTTTGATGAGAAATTTTTTATTAAATGTAGCTTTATTGTTTAAATTTTTTCTTCCTTTTTTTTTTTTGCTTTTTAGGGCCTCACCAAGACATTTGGCGGTTCCCAGCCTAGGGGTCTAATTGGAGATACAGCTGCCAGCCCACACCACAGCCACATCAGATCTGTGACGTACACCCCACTCATGGCAACATCGGATCCTTAACCCACTGAGTGAGGCCAGGAATTGAACTCGCAACGTCACGGTTCCTAGTCGGATTCGTTTCCACTGTGCCACAATGTGAACTCCTTATTGTTTAAAATTTTAATATTCCAGGGAAAAACAGTCACATTTCAATTTTGAGAATTTAGAGCTGCTGCTGTTCACACTCCACCTAGCAATATTTGAGAAGGGGACAGAGTACATCTCTAATTTATAAACATGTTTCAAAATATTGAGCTTGTTTTTACTTATCATGGAGTTTTGCTTAACATGTAATTTATCTGCATAAAGACATACATAATTGCTAATATATCCTGAAGAGTATAATTTGGGAATGTTACACAAGTAAGTTCTCTCCCCTATTTTAAAATTATCTTTATGTATAGTTGGGGGAAAAGTTGACAGGTGGCCCTGAAAGAAGGTGCTTGCAGCAAGGATCCTTATTATAAGGTTAATATAAGCAACTCTCCCTCTCCCTCCTTTTCCTTCTTACAAGACTACAAAACTCTAAAGGAAGCTGTTCTGTATTTAGAAATAATTCCTTGTGCAACTCCAAAAGTAGAAGGTCACTGTTAAGGAACTCTTGCAGCGTGATGAATTGGTTTCCTCCATCCTTTCTCAGGCAGTTGCCAGCCTCTGCACACAGTCGTGGAAGTGAGCCCGTCATAGCTAGGGAGCACGTGCGAACCACTGCCTCATAGTCAAAAGGCAACAGATAACACAGCTGTAGGGATGGCTAGCAATCACCTTCAGTTGATGTAGAGTTCTAGGAATTTTAGTATTGCGACATAGCGAGGTCTTACAACCCCTGTTTCCATGTATCTCCCTGCTGTTACGTCTCTCACAGCCTCTTGTCTTTTGGGGAAAGTTTGGTGGTTAGAAAAATCCACTTAGAAGTCCTAGGAGACCGACTCTGTGACCCTTCTCTGTAATACAGACTACCTTCTTTAAAAGGAAATTATTGTTTTTTCCTAGGCTTTTCTCTGATTTTTGAAATTCAGACCCCCGAGGCCAAGCCTATCTCTATTACAAGAAACAACAGCGGAGATAATCCAGATCTCCCTGAAGTCACTTGTAAAAGTCTTCGTCTGTTTCCTTCCCAGTCTCCAGATTGATTTAATGCACTGAGGTGTTTAAAATCCTTAATGAATGACCTGACAGCTCATTTGGTTTGAATGAACTACGTGACCAAATGAGTCAGTTATTGGCTTGCTGTAGACTTGGCATATTAAAGAGAAACAATTGATTGGGCAGCCATCCATAATGAAATGCTCTTAACATTCCAGGAATAACTAATTTCCGCCCTGAAATTTTTGCTACGCTCTCCTCCCTCCAGTGCTTCAGGTGATGAGATGAGCCGCCTTAGAAATGGGAAGATGTTTTGGCGAGGGAGGGCCGTGGGGAGAACGCTGGATTTAAGAGAAGTTTCATGAGGAATACTTCTTAAAGAAAGGTTTTTGGTTTTATTTCTGTTGGTGGGGAAAACAGAAAACCTGCCAGAAAGGGCTGTTAGAACATTTTACAAATTAAACTCAATTTGGAATACTACTTAGTCTTCGAGACAGATGGCAAAAATTTTTTTTTAATCAGCCTCTTGACCCAGGCTTGCAAAGTTTTAAATGTGTCTGGGTTGCCAGTTATCTGTGTGGTACTCAAGCAGTCATCTTTCATCCTGAAATGTTCTCAAGGTGACATCTAGAGGATATTGTGGTGATATCTCAGGAAGTTTTTGATATGTTTGCCTTCTAGAAGGAAGTTTTGTCAGACTGCTAGTCTAAGCCAGGTCTTTTCGTGCGGTTAATGGTTCTACAGAAGGGAGTATGCAAATTTTGTGGATTCACAGTGAGATTCCTTCTTTAGAATCCTGGTGGATAAAAATAGGTGTAAAAAATTCTATCACCAAAATGAAATAATTGGTGGTTCTACGACTCTGGTTTGCCTAACTGAAGAAGGCCTACATCTTGGCGCAAACCACAGTGACCCATGTCCTGCACTGAGTCGTGGGTGTCCATCTGTGTCCACTGGGGCTGTAATGAGTACAGAATGGTTTGGTCTGAGCCTTCTTTTCTTGGCCAGCTTCTTACTGTTTTCATTTAGGATGTTAAGCTGTGAATAGATCACAAGGCAGAGAGATATTTGGTTATAGGAAATCGAACAAAAATGAACAAAATACTTGGGACAGTTCCTAATCAAATCTCCAGAAATCTGCAGTGAGCACAGAGCGTTAAAAGGGGGAGCCTAAGGTGACACAGACCCAGAACTGAGGTGGGTGGGAGTGTTGTTAGAGGCTCGAGAGGGCCAGATAAGAACAATGGTCAGCTTAGAAAATTGGGAAAGATGGAACTAGATGTGGCCTAGACAAGATTAATTAATCATCAAATTAATTCCAGCCTCGAGAATGATCATTTATAACCATTACTGAGACTGAACAAAGGGAAACAGATTAAATCTCAGCAGCAAGGAATTTTAGACAGAAAAGATAACTAGGACCCTGAAAATTGCCATACACCAGCGTGAAAAACTAGAGGAGAGGGTGTGATTCTTCTTTCCAGAGATCTTCATTTCTAGAAAGCTCCCAAATAGAGAAGGAGTCTCAGGAACTAAATTTTTTCTAGACCATAATCAGTGATTCATTCCTTTATGCTTTAACACTCAGTCTCCCAAAGGCATCCTGAGTCATAGCTATGATAACAGGTGGTTGTAGACATTTTGAGTGAGAACATTTAACCCAGATAAACAAGCATTTCAATCTTATTACCCACCATGCCCCCAGATCCACTGTACACTCACCTCGGGGTGACACCCTGAAAGCCAGTGGAAACCTGTATTGTAGGAGTTCCCCTTGCGACTCAGTGGTAACAAACCCGACTAGCATCCATGAGGATGTGGGTTTAGTCCCTGGCCTTGCTCGGTAGCTCAGTGGGTTAAGGATCCGGCATTCCTGTGAGCTGTGGTGTGGGTTGCAGATGTGGCTCGGATCCCAAGTTGCTCTGGCTGTGCAGTAGGCCTGCAGCTGCAGCTCCAGCTTGACTCCTAGCCAGGGAACTTCCGTGTGCTGCACATGCAGCCCTAAAAAAGCAAAAAAAAAAACAAAAAAAAGCAGGATTGTAAGAAGGCCATGAATGGGGATAGTATAGTCAGCAGAGGAGGGGGAATGCCTCATGCCTGGGGCTAGGGGCTAGGGCAGTCCAAAGTAGACAGACACAGGGGGAGGGGAGGAAAGGTAGCTTGAACAAGTGAAGAGAGAAGGCCATGGAAATAGGAGCAGGGACAAAAGCTGGGAGGCAGGGCACACGGAGTACTGATAGCTCCAGGATGAAGGTTAATCTGATGGTGAAAGCACTGGATGGCTCTCTGGGAAGAAGGGGGCAAGTGTTGGGCCTCCGTGGTGAGATCAGGAGCCCAAGAATTTAGTGGGGTGGGGTTGCCTCTGGGTGGAAACTAGATAACACAGAGAAGTGCTGAATGTGGCTTCAGCTGCAGCAAGAGGAGTATTTTATGTATTGATACCCCTACCAAACTCTACTGCCTGTCTCTGCCCTGGACGCCTTCTCCCCCATCTTACATGCTCTATGCTGCCTTTCTCAGGGCTGGGCTGGCCGCTCTTGAACATGTTTTAGTCTGACCTCAGGCAGGGATGCTGCCTTCGTTACAGGGTTTCTTCTTTGCTGTGGCCCCTCAGCATCTGTGCTCCCCTTATCTCATCCAGTGTGGTCTTTTAGGACACCTGCCACATTGCGGTTACAGGTGTTGGCGGATGTCCACCTGGCTCGTGACCCACGGCGTTCTCTGAGCCCCGTTTCCCAGCCATGCCCTGACTCTCACTCGTTCACCAGTCATAACCTGCAACTCAGCCCTGCCGTGCGGTGCTTTCTTCCCTGGGGGGCCCCATATTCAGGACCTGGAGAGAGAGAGGTAGAGGCAGATGTGGGTGCCACCCCTCTTCTGGGTGATGGCCCAGCGATGCAGTGCCCTAGCTCAGTGTGACCCGGGGCCCAGAGAAAAGTTTCAGAACACTCTGGGCTGGAAGAAATGCCTTCGTAGAGCAGAGAAGGAAGTTGGAGCGATAAGTCCACTAAAGCGGGAGCAAAGAGCCCTGCTTTGGGGGTGTGATGGACCTGCAGTGCTATTTGGTGCTACTACAGACACCAAATAGTGAGGGACTTCAGAGAAGCTACCTAAGCCTCTCGAGAGCCCAGTTTCCACAAAGGAAGGGCATGATAGTGATGACGGTGAAGATAATGTCCATCACAAAACCACGTCTGTAGTACTTTCTGTTGTACTTAACACTGTTCTTAGGGTCTCATGTATGTTTTGTCTTTTTGCCTTTTCTAGGGCCGCACCCGCGGCATATGGAGGTTCCCAGGCTAGGGGTCTAATCAGAGCTGTAGCCTCCGGCTGACGCGACAGTCACAGCAACGCAGGATCCAAGCCACGACTGCAATCTACACCACAGCTCATGGCAACGCCGGATCCTTAACCCACTTAGCGATGCCAGGGATCGAACCTGCAACCTCATGGTTCCTAGTCGGATTCGTTAACCACTGAGCCACAACGGGAACTCCGGGGCCTCATGTATGTTAACTCATATTCATCTTCAAAACTACCTCTTGAAGATGGTACTGTGTTTATCCCTATTGTACAGATATGGAAACTAAGGTACAGAGACACTGGATAACTTGCCCACAGTTACACAGCCACTAAGTCACAGAGTCAGAATTAAAACACAGCAGCCTGGCTCCAGTCTCCGTGTTCTTAATCACCTGGCTCTTTCTGCCACTCAGGAGGAATTACACGGTAAAACGTCGCTTGTCATCAGAGGTTGAGAACTGTTTAAGTTCATAACTAAAACATTTTATTTTAGCTTAAAAACATAGTGAAGATAGTGTTGTTACATCTGAACCACTTCTTTATCTCTCCCTAAAGTGGGTCCACTGCTCAGTGCCAACTTTTCTGAGGATGGAGGGGCGAAGCGCCCTGGGGGACAGTGTTTCTGCCCAGCATGCTTACCTAACGTACCATAGTTACCTAACTGGACTGTGAGCATTACTGGGGTCAAGCTGCCTCTTGTGAGCAAGAAGAGAATCAAAGATAGGCCTTGAACAAATTGGTAGAAAGAAACCGCCTTTTTTTGAATACATAATATAGTTTGTAAGCAGTGTCTTTGTATATACTTACTCATATCATTATCATATTATTATCATATCATACTAGTGAGTTGTAATTAGCATCCTGGGTTTCCTAATGAGGAACATAGACTTAAAAGAATAACGTCCACAAGATCCCTCAGCACAAAAGAGGTGTAGACCTAGGATTCCAGCCCAGCCCAGCTCTACCTCCAAACCCCGTGCTCTAAGCCTTTCATTTTACTGCCAAGTCATTGGAAACAAATAGCTTTAATAGACCAGCATTACTTCGCAATATTTCTGTGGGTTTTTTTTTCCCCTTAATTTGAAAGGGATAGTACTGTGTATGTTTATAAACTAAATGAAGATATTACTTTGTATAAACATACACATCAGAACAGTCAGAGCAGTAGCCATATGATGGTGGCCTCTTTCCAGCACAAATCCGGTCATCTATTCAGACCGTACAGAAGGAAAACTTGAAAAGTCACGTGCATTCTAATTCCCTCCCCTCTCCTTCCATCCAGTCTTCTGATCAAAACAAGCGAATCATTTCCTTTCTCTATTCTAGAAATTGGGTGGTTGTACCAGAATGGAATTTTTGCTTCTTGGTTATAATCTAACCTAAACTAGGGAAAAAAAAAAAAAAAACCAGCAAGAATAAGGAGTTTCTTTCATATTCCCTTCTAACTCTGGGATTCTAGAACTGTATTTCTAAATAGTTTTTAAACAAAGCCTGTGGCTTAGTAGCTCTCCAGACCAGTGCACCGCTCTCAGAAGCTTCTTTTTGGGGGTGCCGCGTGAAGCATGTGGTGGAAGTTCCTGATGCGGGCTTAGTCCCGACACCTCCGGGTCCGTTCTTTCTCATTGGGTTGCACGAAGGATGGGAATCAGAGGGGACAGTGTGATTTATATCTCCACCCCATGAAATCTGAAGACAAATGCTATATTAATATCATACCCTGTAAATCTTTTCTCGCATTAGCAGCCTTCTAGTAAAGTTTGCCAAGGAAGCTTTGCCATATGTGCTGATGGAGCTGAACTAAAATGAGAAGATTAGAAAACTAACCACACCAGTAAAACTCATTTGAGACACTTGGAAAACAGACTGCTGTTTTGACAAGTTAGACACAACACACACATCCCATTCTCTGTTTCTAATGGTTAAAGTGAATTTCCAGCAGAAACATCTTATGTTAGAAGCCTGATTTTTCTGCCGAGTTACCCAGATGTCAGACATACGTGTGCTTTAAACTTCGGTGTGATCCCGCTGAAGTGCCTGAACCAGACTGGCTGTTTTAGGCATTGCTGAGCCGTCTTACCCCTCCTCCCTCCGAGACCCAGGCACCGGGAGGTTTGTGAAAGTTCACCTCTCTGACTTCACCGTCCTGCAGATCGGGACCCCTCCTAAAGGGCATTTCCTCACGACTAATGATGGCGAGGCCCACATCTCAGCTGCGCAGACTGTAATCTGCAGCCACCCTCTGTCCCCTACTTCGCCAAGGTCGTCGCCACAAGCATGGTACTTTGCCAGAACTGCCCTGAGTGCCTGCATCTGGCCCAGGTCTTAGGACTGGATTTGTACTCTGGCTTCATTCTTACTGGCTTAGTGTACTCATTTAATATCATGGAACTCGGGGCCTTAGATTAGATTACTTCGACTTCCTAAATACTCTTCCTGCCTCAGGCTTCTGCCTCTACCATCTGTCCTCTGCCTGCCTCCGGCATGTTTTTCTTTGGGGACTTTACTCTTTAAAAGCCACCCCATGCGTCTACAGAACTTTTTACAAGCCCCTCGGTGTGGCCTTGGGGAGAAGCAGCACAGGGTACCAGGTAGGAGCACCCCCTGGAGCCAGACCACCTGGCTCGACCCCTGCTGCCCCAGCTGACTGCTGAGAGACCTTGGGCAGGCCCCTGAAGGTCAGCCTGTTTCTTCATCTGTTGATGGGGATAAGAATAACTCCTGAGTCACTCTTACTGGCATGTGGTGTGGGATGAAGCGTGTTGATTCACATAAAGCTCGTGGAGTACTGCCTGGCATGTAGTGAGTGCCTCCCAGTGCTAGCTGTTGTCATTGTCACTGCTGCCGTGATTTAATACAAGGTCTGTGATCCAGCCGCAGCCTCCACTATCTCACCTCTACCTTGAATGTGCCGTGATCTTGAGATTCTGGTGCCTTTTCACGTTTTGTTCCCTCTGCCTGGACCACCGTACCCTCCATTCTACTCATGTCTCTTTTCTCCAGTGAACCTCTTGTTCTCCTTAAAGAATCAAGTCAAGTAGCTCCTCTTCTTTGATGCTCTTCTCCGTCCTGCAGGCAGCATAACCGTTTCTTTCCACTGTGTTCCTGTAGTGCTCTGATGCCCCGGGGCTGGGGTGCTCAGCCCTGTGTTTAGGCGAGGTGTCTCCCCCCGGCACACGGAGACACCGAGGATTCCCTTTTCTTCTAAACTGAGCCTGGCTCCAGGGTACACCACAGATCTTACTGTGTTCCTCCCAGACCCTTCCAGGACCAGGCACAGAAAGCGTCTGGTAAATGTTTGCTGAACAAATAAATATTGGCCGCCCTATATTTAGCCTAAAATGCAGGGTTTTCTCTATTGTTTTGTTCTGGCCATTGCTGTTCACAGTGCCTTACTAAATTTATAGTGAGAAAGACAAATCTCGAGAGCTTAAAAGGCTGGCTGAAGTGATTGTATCTGACGCCAGCATCATTTGACTCTGTGGGCTGTTTTTTATTAGTCATTTAAAAAGACTGTCACAGGGTAGTTACAGAGACAAGAGAGCATCATTTAAATCACAGTGCTATCAACCCATCCATGGTTTTGGTCTGCAATTTAATGATGAGAAAAATATATCCAGCAAGTAAATATTTAACTAAACATTTTGATACTTGACCTGAATGCAGAGAGTAGACTGGAGATTGTAGATGGTAAGATGTAGTTTAAACAGCACATCGCCGAATTTTACTGGTAGAAAATAATGTTGTACTTTCATGAAGTAGTAATAAAGCCTTTCTTCTCATAGACGTTATCTCATGTTATAGGCAAAGGAAGTTTAAAAGGAAATAGAGTTTAGAAGGAGGAATTCTTACTTTGAATAAGAGCACTTGCTTTGCCCACATGGTTCCATATTTACATTTTCTGTTCTGCTTCAGCTCATTTAGATTAAAAAGAGCATGGCCCCGCTCAGGCTAGCGAAAGCGTCAGGGGACTGTTGGTCGGGGTCCGCGTGAGAGAGGGATCTCGCTGGGATCCCAGGGCAGGGGTTTCACCGGAATCTGACCTCAGCGGGACCGGACGGTGTCAAGGTCAGCCCTGCCACCTGTGCACCTTTCACGGGCCGTGTGTTCTGTGTGTCCCTCTGGTGTCTCCATTCTGCTCGCTGCACGCACTCTCCTCTCTGCCCATCTTCTTCATTTTCTTACCATGATTTCTGCTTCTCTGCGGCATTAATGCACACATGGCCTCTGCTGGCCGCTTAGCCCCTCTCTGCACGGCACCTTCTCAGTCTACCTTGTTCATCATCTGTGTAGCCTCTGCCACGTTCCTGGGAAGAATATGGATCCTGACTGGCCAGCTCGACTTCTGGTGCCAGGTCACAGAGCCCAGGTTACTGAACTCATTGGCTGTACATCTTGTAGGTACAATCAGCCGTGATCATGGGGATGACAGAGGCTCAGAACAAGGATGCGCAGAGAAGATGTTGCAAACCCAAATATTTATAGGATCCAGGCAGATGAGTTGTGTGAGTGAACAAATGAGGCCACGTGTGAGAGGCAAATCCATATTTGTATATCAGGCACAGCACAGAGTTGGGTGTTCTCTAAAAGCATAGACTCTTGAGGAAGAGGGCTTAGATTTGAATCCCAGTCTTGCTATTTATCATTTGGATAACTTTAAGCAAAGTACTTGATCTTTATTACACCTCAGTTTCCACTCTGCAGCGTGGTTATAAGGATTAAATGAATTAGTAAAGTGCTTAAATGGCACCTGACACATAGTAAACAACATGCTATCTCTTTTTAAAGAAACTTTAAAAAGTAGTCAGATTCATTTCCATTGAGCCATGACAGGAACTCCTCTTTTTTAAAGGAACTTTGGGAGTTTCTTTAAACTGTTGTGGTGCAGTAGAAACAAAATCTGACTAGGAACCATAAGGTTGTGGGTTCGATCCCTGGCCTCACTCAGTGGGTTAAGGATCGGCATTGGCGTGAGCTGTAGTGTAGGTCGCAGACGCCACTCCAATCTGGCATTGCCGTGGCTATGGTGTAGGCCGGCAGCTGTAGCTCCGATTAGACCCCAAGCCTGGGAACCTCCATATGCCATAGGTGCAGCCCTAAAAAGCGAGGAAAAAAAAAAAAGTAAGTAAAGAAACTTTGGTTAGTATCAGCATTCTTACTATTTACATTTACAATGAAATGAGCTTTCTCCAATTTTTTCTAAAACATGAAGCTGCCTTGGTCTGTCTAGCGTCTCCCTTTTTGCAGAGGCACAAGCACAGAGAACTGTTTCTCTATTGTAAGGATATCAGCAGAGCAAGAACAGTGATGAATGATAATTGGCACTTGTCCTTATTGCCATGCCACCATTAGGGCATGGTGGGGGGTGGGAGGAGATATCTTGCTGAATTGTTGCTTGGGTCCCATCTAAAGGGCAGCACCTCACCCAACTGGAGGTAGATTGCTGTGCGGTCAGAAGGAGGCCCAGGACTGACAGATCCATCAATTGGTCAGGCTGGCTGGCTGGCTGGCTGGCTGGCTGGCTGGCTGGCTGGCTGTCTGTCTGTCTGTCTGTCTGTCTATTTATCTATCTATCTATCTAGCTCAAGTTATGTTTAAAACATTGTGCTACTCCGTAAAACACAGGCTGGATGCATATAGTCCTCTGGCTAGTGACTTTTGGCCACAGACTGTTCCTTTATGAGTTTGGTGTGGGCAGGGCTGGTCTCTCCAAAAAGACTATAAATGGACCTTTTTCTATAGCAAGTTAGGAGAGTACACTTACTGACCCTTGAAGCCCCTCCCAACAGCATGATAGGGGAACAGCATATTGTGATCCTTGGGGTTAGCTTACTGAGTGTTTCCAAGGAAAGGCATCTGTCTTTGATTTTATTTTCTTAAGAACAGGTGAAAAAGATAACCCCCCCTTTTTTTTTTTAGTTCGAACACGTAGGTCCACTGATATTGTAACTGCCTTTTGTCGAAGTAGCCACCCCTGCTTCTCGTGTTCTGATTCTTATTTCCCACTCTCCCTAATGTGTTCCAAACTGAGCTCTTCCCTTTCTACCCCCAACCTGTTACTCTCCGCGGCTGCCTTCATCTCTACCCAGGAGTTTGCGCTAAAAATCGAGCAATAGCAATCAGACCCAGTTTTCTTTCTCTCACTCACACACACATCAATATGCCCTTTTTCTGCATAGCAGCCAGAGCAGTCTTCTGAAAATATGAGCTGGCACATCACTGTCCTCCGATGGAAACCTTCTCGCCTAATGTAGAGTGTATCGAGCTCGGGGTCTGGTCTGTGGTGTGGCTCGGCACCCGGCCCCGACTGTGTCTCACGCCCTGTGACTGCTCCTTTGCAGGGTGTCGCACCAATCTTGTCCCTCATTTTTGAGTGCACCAGGCCTGTTTCAGCTCTGTTCTCTTAGCCCTGTGTGTACCCCTTCCACAAATGCATGCTTCCCCAGCTGTCACTTTTTCGGGAAGGCGTCTCCTCTCCTTCCATCTAAAATTCATCAAAGCATGAGTCTGCTTTGTCCTGTGCTTGTCACTGAGTCATAGCTGAACCGTGGGCAGTGGGGGACAGGGGACGGTGGAGAGATGAGAAAAGGGTTAGCAAAAAGGAATATATTCACTAAAGTTCTCTTTTTTAAGAGGCAGGAGGGAGGGGAAAGAGCAAATGTGTGGAATAATGAGATTTCCTGTATCACTAATACTGTTGATTTACATGATGTGCAAACGCTCCAGAATGTGAGAGGGAATTAACTCGGGCCTGATGTGGCTCTTAGACATTAGTACCTAAACATTCCGTTTCGAGTATTCTCATTAAAGGTAAGCACAGAAAATTGCAACAAAAATCGCCCCAGTTTTACATGGTGATCCCCTTTTTAGACCTGTTGATATGTGCAGTTAATGCTAATTTATTTAACGTACTTCTACTTTTTGTTGTTTTTTAGGTCTGTTGCCACAGTTATTGGGAGTCGCCCCAGAGAAGGCCATAAAACTTACAGTAAGTCTTTTGATTTGATGCTTCTGATGAAGGGAGTTTGCACATACTCTAGGATCTAGCAGAGATTCTTAGGTGAAACAGCGGGTCTGTGTTTCCTCAGAGGCGCTAATTTGAACTTGGGCACTCACCGCACACAGCTTTTTATTATTCCCCATTTAACACCGAACATCCGCAAAGGTGATAATATATTTGAATAAAACTTGGTGGTTGCCACTGCCATCATCGTCATCGTCATCTTCATCGCTGTAGTGGCGGCCGCGGCAGCAGCTGGATCTTCAGTACCTACCAAATGGGGTGCTTGCCGTGTGTTGTCTCTTACTGTCTTAATCTCAAGCAAAATGTGACCCACAGCTTACAGATAAGGGAATTGAGGCCCACGGGGATTAAGTATTTACCTGTGTTGGCATAGTTCGTGAGTGGGGAAGCTGCAGTTCAAAACCAGATTTTTCTGACTCCCAAGCCTGTCGTCGAAGTACACCTGCTATCTGGGAATTTGCATTTGGGGTATATTTGTATGCAGTTGCCGAAAGCTCATGTGGAGGGGCCTGAGTTCCAGTTGAAACTGACCCTCCATCAGATGGGGTCTTCAGGGCGCATCTCCCCAGGAAGCAGTAGGTGTTCAGTATGTATTTGTGGAATGGATGAATACTGTGTTTTCATGGCTAAGGTCGTAAAGCCCCAGGAGGTTAAGCTTTACTTTAGGACTGGGCTGTGCAGATTTGGTGCCCGAAGTTCTTCTTTCACCATCTTATTATGTGACCTTGGGACAGCTAATCTTCCGATTGATCCTTAAAACTGCCTGTAGTACACACCATTTTGAGAATATTATACTTCATTAATTAATTAATGCTCTCAATGCTCTTTGAGAATCCTTGAGGAATTTTTTAGAATACTGAATGTCTACTAAGCCGAAAGATCTGCTCAGCCAAATTTGTCTCAGTGATGAGCTGTTTTAGAGTAACACTTGTTAGAAGACTTGAAAGTGATTTTTAATCAAACCCCATAAAACACTTCTTAAGTTTTAAAACGTGTGTTTTTATTTTGTCTCTGTTGTTACCATATGTCTCTTTCTGTGCCGTTGCAATGGCAGGACATTTTGAATCTTAGGCTTGTAAGCCACCCTGCATAATTTTTTTCTCCCTGAAACATCAGGAATACATCTCTCTATATTTAAAGAAAACTTATTACATATCCATATATTTTACCTTTTAAAAACTACATAGAAGCTATTAAGAGCGAACTTTTAAGATCCTTTATTTACTCAATTTATGACTACTCCAGTACACTCACAGAAGAAAAAAGTAACATTTATTTACAGTTGTTTACGTGTTTAATGGCTTTATATTTTTCATCAGCTTGTATAAATATTTTTCTTCAAGGTGAATGATTTTGTGAGGGATAAATTTATGCGCAAAGATGGCTCAGTTCCCCTGGCCGCAGAGATTCTCGCCGGAGGCTGTGTAAGTACCTTTTGTGGATCTCTGTGTTGAAAAGACTTGTTTCATGTACGTGTCAAAACCGTGCTAAACAAATGTGGACTAAGACTTCTGTTTACCGCAGATCCCATACCAAGGCAGTCTCCTAGGGCACCTCGGCTTTCCCTAGGCAGGCGAACCAGTCCCGAGGTGGAAGGGTAAACGTCTCTGGTCTTACTGCCTGTTAAGTCATGCCTGTTCCAATCGCCATCGCTTGCTCTTGGTTCTGCAGTAGAAGTCACCTGTGGCCGAAGTGTTTGGCCTTTGAACGAATCTCTGCTAACCTCTTGTAGAGTTTATTTTTCGTACGTTCTTTCCTCCTGATACCCTTTGCTGGGTCAGGCACTAAAATCTGTAGTTTGAAGTCGGCAGCCATAGATCTTTGCTTCGCTTTTACCTCAGATACCGGCAACTCTTGAAGTCCCTGGGGCTTCTGGGAGGAGGAGGTGGGGATACCTGGCTGCGTGCGCTCTGCATCATCAAAATGCTTGGAATGAGTGTTTCTTTATATGGATGAACAACCTGCATCTTGTTCTTGAGCTCAGCACGACACCATGTCTTGTTTTATTTCATGTGCAGGTTTGTTCATGTGAATGCAAATACCTTCAGTGAATTAAACTTTCGTACAAAAGACTGGTGCTATTTAAAGATAAGGTTGTATAAATAAATGGTCTTTGATCACTAGGGCAATAAGTATTGGTGTATTTTCCATCTAATCCTGTGTTTCTTCTCTTATACAAAAGTTGAGAGGTCACCTTTTTTTTTTTTTCCTATTTCATTCGTTCTGTGCAGGAAATAATGTTCATAAAATCTTTTTTGAAAACTCATTAAGTTTAGAAGCTGGGCAAGCACCTAAGAATATTAAACCTTTGTGTGGAGAGGGCTTATTGTCCTAACATTGAATGGGCGTTCCCTGGATGTAGCAGGACTTACAGAGTCCTAGCTCTCGGTAAGAGATGGACGGAATTTGGCCGCGGCCTGACTCCGTTTGATCACTGACCTGTCAGAGACGGCCAGGTAAGATCCCCTTGTCCTGTAACTTTAGGAGCATTCAGGGTGTAAAAAGGGAGCCTTTAATGTCCTAAATAAAAAGGACACACAATAATAATCAAAGAATATTAGGAGTTGCAGAAACGGCTCTTGTCGGCAAGTACTTTTCCTTTAAGACAACGATAGTTTCCAGCTGAATAACTCGTTGTTGTACTTTTCAGTCGACATAACCGTGGGTTTTATCTAGTGCCTCCTTCAGGCTGTTGTATGGGGCCAAGAGAGCAGGGAGTTTCAGTAGGTCAGGTGGGGTTTTTTTTTTTTAAGTCAGGTTTTAAACTTGCTGAAAAGACTTGATTATATATCTCTGGAAGAATTTAAAATGGAAAATTAACTATGTGATACTCCTCGAGGTTTTGGCAATAATCTTGAGGTTTATTTTCTTTTTAATGAAAGCATTTTGCCCACACTCGGGCTTGGGTGCCAAGGAGATTGGTCGTGGCACGCCTCGTCTGCCGTAGGTGGTCTTGTTTTCTCATACGTGGTCGCCCATTTCAAAGACAAAGCACCATTTGGCGTCAGACGTGGTGCCTAGTTATCATGAAGCGGTGCAGTCCTCTTTCAAACCCGATCTAAACACGGGCTTAGAATTGGAGCCACTGGGGCTTTATAGCCACTTAAAATATCTGTGAAATGAGGCTTGCCATCCTTCATCTCAGTGGTGGGGAGATAGTGGTCCTCAGTGTTTCAAGCCTCCTGTTTGCCTCCCCACGGCACCCACCCCTAGCCCCACCCTACCCTCGCTGCTTTCAGAAGTAAGAGTTTATTTCTCAGGTAAGCAATCCTGTAGGTGGCCAACAACCTAGGCCCCTTAGATCTGTGATAGTGGGGTGCTGGTTCCATTTCAGTGTGTGTTCTGAAAGCAGTAGCAGCATCTTTCTTTGCAGGCTCTGGTGGAATTGTCCCCGTCGTCAGAGCCCATCACACACCTCCTCAGAGAGTCCTTGCGAGTGCCTCTGCCTTACTGCGTGGTCGGGACCACAGAGGCTTCTGCGAGGCGGTGTCGCATGGGTAGTTGCCCTTCTTAGTTCACCCAAGCATTGCCAGGCATTGCCTTTTAAGACCCTGGGGAACTCATCTGGCTTTATCATTACTGAGAATTAGTACACATGGGTGACTTCCATACGTACAACCAAAACTGCTCATTTCTTTAAAGATGACTTTTTTGTTTACTTGTTTTATAATCTGTTTTCTTCAAAAAAGATGCAGGGAGGTCTTTGTCTCCTAACCTTCATAGCACTTAGCTAAACTAAGTGCTGGTTTTGGTTGTGGGTTTTTTTTTTTTTTGGACAAACCACAAAAGTGATCTTTTGAAGGAAAATGTTGGAGAAAAAAGAATAAAATTAATCTCATTCATTAAATTTTTAATATAACAAAATCTGTAACTAAAGAGATTGAAAAAATCATCCTCTGCTCCATTAATGTAGGTAAAAGGATGAACCTAACTTCAAACTCACTTTTTGTACTAGTTTACTGCACGGTTAAAAATTTGACTTCAGGAGTTCCCTGCTGGCTCAGCACATTAAGGACGTGGCATTTCCACTCTGTGGCCCAGGTTTGATCACTGGCCTGGGAACTTCCACATGCCATGGGTGTGGCCAAAAAAAAAAAACATTGATCTTAGTTTCCTGAGGATTTTTGTAGATGTACACTCGACAGTAGTGCTGTATTCAGCACAGTTCACAGCTAAACTGGAGGCTGACTGGGGTTTATAAACTCTTGTCTGGAAGGTTCATTATGGTTTGTGTTTTCTGCCTAAGTTGGTTTTCTACTTTCTCAATTAGACTGGAAGTTGTAGGAGTTTTGACAGAGACCTGGAGCCTTAGGCATCCCTGCACAAGATAAGTTTTGTGCTTTTTTCCATCCTTCCTTTCCCTTCTCTGGTCAGGAGCTCAGCCCTGGAGGGAGACGTGCCTGGGGGGGCTGTCACTGTCAGTGATGGTGGAGAACCTCAGTAAACGGGGCACAGGAGCACGCTACCCATTTCCAGCTAGGTTCCCAGCGACTTGGAAAACTGGCATATTATCTCTGAGTACGTCGTTGCTATTGCTGAGCTGCTACCACTTTAAGGAAAAATAACATGTGTAAATGCCCTGTGGTCTAGAGTTGTCAGCCCTTCATTCAGCAAAGTCTTCTACGCATCTAGTGGAATAGAGGGTTGAAATCCCAAGGGTACGCTGAGATCTTTAGTTTTTCATCCTTTGATCTTAAAGTCGTCAGATAAGGAAATAGAAACGGTGCCTCGAGCGGTTTCAAGGAAGATATAAATATGATGATTAATTTGTTTGGTGTGAAAATCTACATTGAAGTGAGAGGAACTGAAATAATATCCACGGGAAAACATGACAAAAAAGTCCAAGCCTCTGTCTTATAAAACTCGTATTTAGTAAGAATTATTTGCATACCAATAAAAATTAATATTCTCTAATAATTTTTGGAAAGACAAAGAACATGCTTTTTGAACAGTAGTCCTTTGATAATGGGTCCACAGTATTTTTCCACTGAGTTACATACATGCACATTTGTGCATGTCTATATGTGTAAATGTTTCTAATGCTTATGGGAGTTTATATTCATTTTAAGTGGGAAAAATAACTGACATGCTCACATTGCTGGTTCTGAAAGGGATTGGTGACACTATCACCATGGAAAGACATGGCATGCAGAGCAATTAAGATTTACTCTGCAAGTAAATATGACCCTAATGTTGTGGCCTATATTCCCATTATTATGGTAATTCCATATGTGTATTTTTATGCTCTTTGTACAGCTGTGTATCAGATACCATTTTTGTGGGACATTCTTATAACTCATATCTTTTTTTTTTTTTTTGGCCACACCCATGGCATATGGAAATTCCCCAGCCAGGGATCGAACCTGCACCACAGCAGCAACTCAAGCCACTGAGTGACAATGCCAGATCCCTAACCTGCTGCACACAAGGGAACGCATGTAACTCATCTCATAACTGCATTATGTTCAATTGCAGTTAATCTTTATGATTTTGAAAAACAAAAAGACACAGACACCCGTGTCTACCACTTAGCTTAAAGACGTCAAACTTAACAAATGCATCCAGAGGCCCTCATGTCCCTGTCCCAATAGCTTTTTCCTCACTTATAGCCCGAGAAATAAACCTATCCTGAAACTGGTGCATCCCCATGCATGTTTTTTCATGTGTTTTGTTACATCTCAGTGTATCCCTAAGCAAGGTAAATACTAGCTTTTGGATGCTTCCTTCTGACCCAGAACTCAATGAGCATGGACTCAAACGATTCTCATACCGATGCTTTTGCCTTTTTTTTTTTTTTTTTTGCTAGTGCAACTCATATGCTTTACTTGGAAGAAAAGAATAATAAATGGGAATATTATTTTAAAATGCTGTAATGTGGCTGGCCTACAGTGAGTATGTCTTACAGATGTGTGGACTTGCAGGATTTTATATAAATATAGTTGAAATGGTGTATTTATATAACCAAGTCTTATGTAACTTGGGGTTTCTTCCGTAAAGTCATTTCTTTAGTCCTACCATTTAAACTCACCCTGAATACTGAGTAAATTTAAAATTGTAGCCCTTCCCACTGCCAACACACACGCTCCCTACCTGCTCTGCTGCCATCCTCCCATGGGAATAATTTCCGTGTTTCTCCATCATTGAGGAGAAGAGGCGTTCCGGTTATCTACTGTTGCATAACAAGTCAGCCTAAAACTCAGTGGCTTCAAACAGCAATTTATTATTATCACTCATGGTTCTGTGGGGCTGACGGGGTTCAGCTGGACACCTTCCCTTTGTGATCTCCATGTGCTTGCGGGCAGACAGCACCTGGGTCTGGAGTTACCTGAAGACACCTCCCCCGCCGCCCAGGATGGATGTCAGGATGGATGTCAGGATGGCTCACACTTGTGGCTGGCGGTGAGCTCACTATTTCCTGGGAGCAGCTGGGGCTGTTTCCCAGGGACCCTGCTTCGTTTCTCTGTGTACCTTGAGCTTTTTAAATCTGGGCAGCTTGATTCTAAGAGAAAGCTTCCCCCTAGGCAGGCATTCTAAGAGTCCTGGACAGAAACTGCCAAACTTCTTAGGACGTAACCTTTAATAGTGCTTCGGCTTCATTCTGTAGGTCAGATTATTGGTCAGATCAGCCACTTATGCCAGCCCAGATTCAAGAGGAGAGAAATTGCACTCTACCTCTCAAGAAAATAATAGCAGAGAGTCTTTAAACTGCCATTGGAGGGTTCAGTAAGCAGTGCTGCAGGACAGGAGCATCCTCGTTACCTTCCACGTTGCGAGGATTTCATGGTTTATCACGTCTTCTCCAAGGACCTGTTGCTGAACCCATTCCTGCTCCCGATTACTCTTGGTTGCAGAGGTCAGAAACTCACTAAAAAAACAGTAACTGAATGAAAGTTTACTTTAGAGGTATACATGAAATGAAATCCATCTTGAAATGAAATCCTTCTTGAAAATTGAGGCAGCCCTGGGCACTGGCTACTTTGTCTGTTTTCTCTTGGCCTTTTTAGTCTTACTCACAGTAATGCATCTAAGATTTTACTGTTTTAGGGCAGTTTTAGATTCACGAAACTGAGATAAAGATAGAGATCTACCATTTACCCTGGCCCCCACATACGCTTAGTCCCTCATTATTAACATCCCCACCAGAGGGGTACCTTTGTTACAGCTGAGACACCTGCACTGACACAGTAGTTGCTCAGAGTCCATAGTCCACCTTAGGGTGTATCTATGGTGTCATACAGTCTGTGGATTTGGATAGATGTATAATGACACATGTCCATCATTATAATATCATACAGAGTGTTTTCATTACCCTAAAAATGCTCTCTGCTCTGCCTCCCCACCCTAGCAACCACTGATCCTTTTAGTCTGAATAGTTTTGCCTTTTGCAGAATGTCTTAGATTGGAACCACACAGTATTATAGTCTTTCCAGATTGACTCCTTTCACTTAGTAATATGCATTCAAGGCTCCTCCATGTCTTTTCATGGCTTGATAGCTCACTTCTTTTTAGCACTCAAAAATACTCCTTTGTCTGAGTGTACCACAGTTTGTCTCTTCACCTACTGAAGTTGATCTTGGTTTCTTCCAAGTGGTAAATTGCTGTAAACATCCTTGGACAGGTTTTTGCTGAAAACAAAAGTTTTCAGCTCCTTTGGATAAATGCCAAGGAGTGCAATTATTGGATCTTGCTGTGAGAGTACATGTAGTATTAGAAGATACCTCCAAACTGTCTTCCAAAGTGACTGTACCATTTTGCATTCCCTCCAGCAATGAGTGAGAGTTCCTATTGCTCCACCAAGTATTTGGTGTTGTCAGTGTTCTGTGCATCTTTTTACTTTGCTGATTCATTTCTTCTCTTCTTCATGGTGTTGACTTCTTCAGGAATACCCTTCCTGTTTTTGCTGGCCATCTAGCCTCTCACCCTGCAGAATGACCTTCAGCTTCTTTTTAACCTCAGCCCTAGCTAATTGCTCAATTTTGTTTTGTTTTTCATTTCATTTTTGAAGAAATCTGATTGGCAAGCCTCATCTTTGTGTGCCCAGCCATGGAGCAGTGGTCATGACACACCCAGACATTAATAACTTTGCTAAACAAATCCATTTCTATCAACCACCATTTGTTCAGATTCTTCTTGTACCGTTTTGTTTTACTTTGAATACTATAAGTATCCCATGAATAGTAGTGTATGTGCTTTTGTCATAAAGTATACAGAAAGCCGTATCTTCGCTTGAGATTTCAAACCTAGTCATATCAAACTAGGGAGAAAATTTTTCAAGTAATGACCATACGTACTCTGGCGATCAGAGCTGGTGAGTCAGACCACCTGAGTGGATTTAAGTTGTACTTTGGTGATCTTTCTCTTGGCAGGGTTTTCTATGGCGATGTGGTCTCAGTGTAGTTTTCTTAAGGCAGAATTTTAATTTCTCTATGCAAGTCACTGTGCACATATCCCGCTTATAAATATAGAATGATAGGAGCCTCAGTCATTAAATTGAAATTTCTATGAGGTAGAAACATGTCAAGTAGGCAAGATTTATTATGTGTTATAATGATGCTCTGGAAATAAAGTTATTATTTTTTAATACTCAAATCATTATAACTCATTTGTAGTTTAATGAAAATTTAATGGTTACATTTTTTTCGGATTTTGTTATTATTATTTGGAGTATCTCTGGGAGATTTTTTTACACACCCCCAAAATGTAAGACAATATTGTAAGTTTTTTTCCAATAGTAATTTATAATTTAATAGATGACTTTCAACAAGATTATGGTGAATTAAATTATCCTTATTTCGTAGCTTTACATTATTTATAGTACTTTTCATTCATTTCCATATTTTTACAAGCAAAAGTTGTACAAACATACATATTTTAGTCAAGATCATATCGCAAACATTTTCTGACTTTCAATGTATAATTATGATTTTTAATTTTGGAAAAATAACCATAGTAAAGCTAGCATAGAAAACAAAGCAAAATAAACTGCTTATAATTCTTCAAGTCTCATAAGTTTAATCTGCGGTTACTCTTTATCCTTGACCTCCAGTTCTACTGACTCCAAGGCTTAGAGACTGTATCAGGTATTATGTATAACCTATTTTCTTTGTCACGTATGTCCTGGCTTTGCCACTTGAGGTTTTCCTTTATAACTTTGTGCTGACAGCTGATTGTATCCTGGGGACCTTGAGTAAATGTTGACTGAATTGAGACATCTGTAAATTCTGAGGACAGGACTGCTGTCTCACTGTTGTGTCTGACCCATGGTAGAGGCTTCAAAGTATTTATCAAAAAATGTTTGATGGTGATGAACAAGTAAATGTTGATGATGAGGGTGGTAAAGTAGAGTAGTCATTTGATAACATCGTGTAGCTGTTTACTTAGTTACTGTTGGGCAGTGAAGACACAGTAACCAGGGATTTGGGTAGAGCGAAGGAACCAATGGACCTTAGGCAACAGCTATAGCACACCTACGTATATACATATCCAAGATGTTTCACGAGTAAGGTTTTCCATGATCACTCAGTAAAGGAACCAAGCTTTACAAAAACTCCCGTTATTTTATTTGGCTTCACTTCTGAGAATGGCAGATGTATACAGGACAAAGTAACTTGGGGCACTTGGTATAACTTACTCATTATTGCTTATGTTCGTAGTAGAAAAAATTTTATCCAGTGGTTAATGTGCAGTTACTGTGTCAGAAATCATGAAGGAATCATATAAAAGCATAGTTTTTTAAAAAAGACTAACAACAATAAGATGTCACTACCCACCTATTACAGTGGGTAACATCTGGGACACTGACAGTATCAAAAGCAAGGTGAGGGTGTCGAGGAACAGGAATCTTCATTTGTTGCTGGTGGGAATGCAAAATGACACAGCCATTTCAGAAAGCAGTTTGGAGGTTTCTTACAAAACTAAACATACTCTCACAGTAAGATCTAGTACTTGAACTCCTGTTCCACCAAAACCTGCACAAGGATGTGTTATAGCGGTTATATTTGTAACTGGCAACACTTGAAAGAAACCAAGATGTCCTTCAGTAAGTGAATGAATAAATAAACTGGTACATCCAGAAAAAGAATTATGAATGCTAAAAAGAAGCGGGCTATTAAGCCATAGAAAGAGATGGAGGAACGTTAAGTTCATATTCTGAAGTGTAAGAATCCAGTCTAGAAAGGCTACATACTATATGGTTCCCATTGTAGGACATTCTAGAAAAGGCAAAACTGTGGAAATGCCAGAAGGGTCAGTGGTTACCAGGAGCTGGGGGCAGGAAGGGATGAATGTGCAGAGGACAGAGGATTTTTAGGACCATGAAAACACTCTGTGACATTATAAAGATGGTTATATGTCATTATACCTTTTTCCAAACTCATACAACACCAAGAGTGAGCTTTAATTAAACTGTGGGTTTTGGGTGATTATGAAAATAATTTTGCTTTGTCACAGTTTGCCCAAAAAGTCTTTGGGGGATGGGACTAAGACACTGGGCTGCAGTAATTCTGCAGCTCACCTGCTTCTCTGCAAAGCTTTTTCTCCAGACTTTTACTTGGACTTAAACCAAAAATAAAAGATATCTGATGGCAGTGAAGGTTCGTAGCAATGGCCTTTCTGGCTAAGGGCTGCCTTTGGTGGCTCAGAAATATCATCTTACCAGAAGAAAGACCATCTCATGATAGACACTAAGCCAGTTCAATGTCTCTCTTCTGCTTTCCTCCCCTCCCCTTCTTTGGGAAAGTTTCAGAATTGTTCGACTCAACACAGTTCAGATGTTGGACTATCCTTCTGGTTTTCTAATAAATAGAGGAGGGGTTTGTTATGATAGGAATATATGAAGAAAGATTATGTCACAGCTTTCATACTGTTCAGATACTTTAGACAGTGAATGTCTGTAAATCATTAAACGGTCCTGGTAGTAGTAGTCAAAATAGACATGTGTAACAGGCAGAGCCCAAATGTGAACATATTTGACAGGACTGTAACTTAATTACTTTTTAATGTCAGTCAAAACTTTGGTTTCTTGGCCACGTTTCTCTGGGTCTATTAAAACCCTATGAAGCTGAAAATTTGAAACTTTAATATTTGGAAAACAGGTAAACAGAATACCCTTTTTGGCCTTATCCATGTAGGTCAGAAATTAAGAGTAGGAAATTTCAATTTGGTTTCTATCTCACACACATTGAGGTGCTGAGAATTTATTCTCTTTTCAAAGTTCTTCATAGCCCAGTCGCATATGTTTTACTGAAGAGCTGAATTTACACATTAAAGCAGAAAATCCTGTTTGGCTTTATGTTTGGAGGTGTGCATTTAGTCTGTTTAACTAGGTGTGTTAGTTGGCTGGGACTGCCACAGCAGAACGCCACAGACACCTGCGTCGTTGAAACAACAGAAATGTACGTTCTCACACTTAGCGGAGCTGGAAGTGCCCTGACCCAAGGGTCTCTCTCCTTTGCTAACAGGTGGCCCTCTCCTCACTGTGTCCTCACGTGGTCACCCCTCAGTCTGTGTGTGGTCTTCATCCTGATCTCTGCTGCTTCTGAGGACTGCAGTCCTGCTGAATTAGGGCGCACTGGTCTTACCTCAGTTATCTCTTGAAAGGCCCTACAGCCCTATTGGAAGCACAGGGGTGGGTCTTCAGCATGTGCATTTTTAGAGGGACGCGATGCCCAAACGAGGGGTTAAGCTAAAGGGTCTTTTCTCAACTGCAGTAAGGACTCCAGTTCTTAATTGCAGCAGAGTGATGACCCGTCTGAGAGCACTGGGTCTGACGCACTACCTCAGAGCAAGACGGAGCGAGCGGCAGCTCGGCCTCCGGCCCTGTCACAGCTGCCAGCGGCTCTGGGAGGCTACTGAGCACCTGTCCTCGGTATTTGTGAACAGCAGCTGAGTGCTCTTGGGCACTGTGTTTTGATTTAATCCACCCGCTGTTATTTGCAGAATATCTGTTTTGTACGTGTGATCTTTGTATATAGCAATAGTAATACCTGCACTGTACAAATTATTTTCATGTCTCCGTTTAACATTGAGGTAGAGAGTAAATGGAAACTATGTTGAGGCTTAGACGTCTTAAGAAATCTTTGTTTTCCAATTTATTCAAATATCAAATACCATTATCACGTGTATTCATTTTGTATCTAGTATAACTCATTAGACATTTACTAGGGTAGACCTTTTTGGTAGCTACCATTTTGTTTGTATCCAGATAATCAAGATAATGTATTTGGGTTTTAGTTTGAAAAAAGTCTTATTCTGTAACTTCATATTAATCTGTTTTTGACACATATAAGCACATATTTTAGAATGTCATCGTGCAATTAGGTATTCTTAGCATGTCACTTGTGAAAAGCACTTTAAATCTAAGTACATTCAATTGAGCATAATTCAAATATCAAGGTACATATTCTTCATATACATTTTGCTACTTAATTTTTTAAGTAGCTGTAAGTATCTACCGTGTGAATTCAAATTAAAGGGAGGTGATTAAATTACAGTTATATTTAATGCTTTTAGTTTAAAATATAGCAGGAATTACACTATGTTAAAAAACACACTGCTGTGTTTTCTGTGGACAGCAGGTTGATGGCAGAATTGATTTTTTTTTTTTTTGTTTAACACGCAAGGCTCCTAATCTCTGCATATTCTCAAGACTGCTGCCTAGGATAGCGGGGGGTGGAAGAGGGCGTATTAAGAAAGTGTGCTTTTTTTGTCTTCTGTGTTCTTTTGAGTCAACTACCCATGTCCTGAGAATGAACGTTTTGAAGATACTGTCTAGTTTGTAAAGAAGGTTGCAGAAAGGCTTGTTTAGTTCATAACAGGTGAGAGAAAATGAATTATGGGAAAATATGAAGTGGGGCTCCAAAATGGATTATTTAGATAATTTGTTTAGACTGTCAGTGTTGCTTGTGCTTATAATAGTGAGCAGACAGCTTTGGCAAGTCATTTTTAATTCCCATGCAACTTTTAAACTGACTTGTTCACAATTATAGGACGTTTTCATGAACATCACTATTCTTGGGATACTAAGAGAAAAACTGGGCAGCACATTAAAGTTCTGGATTATGTTGCCTTTCTAAATAATTGATTTCTTGAAATTCTGTTTTTAAAAAAGTAATATGTATTACCTCCCTCAATAAAGGGAACTAAGCAGAATCAGAAATCTAGACAATGAAGCAAATCATTATATATCATGGCAAAAGGAATTTGGGTGGCAAAAGTGGGAGAAAGAAAAGAAAGCAAGGTTACAGAGGTATCTGGGCACTGAGCGAAAGCTGTGAAAGAAGCCACCTTTCAGGATCTCTTCAGACTGTCTATCTAGCCCATTTCAGAGAGGAGGTATTAGAAGAAAAAAATCTGTATTTTACTTTGAGCCACGAGGACTGTATCGGTGAAAAATTAGAGCATTTGGAAAGAGTGATGCTTTGTGTTGATAGAGTGCTGTTCACTTGAGAAGCTTGGGGCTTGGGCTTCATGCTGACATAGTTGTAGCTTCCACATCCCGCTTCCCTTTCTGGTTGCTCTCAGCCCTCCTGGATGCAAAGGTGAATTTATGAAGATCATGGACTTTAGACAGGACTCACACTGCTAAAACTGTCACATGGAGATGGGAACTCTCATTTATATTGGTAGCAAGATGAGGCATCCAGCATCCACTTGGGATAGCTTTAAAAGCCCAAAAACTTAGAAGCTGATCTTGAACATTGAGGGTGGTTTTGTTGCCCTTCCCTTCTGGCTGTCGTATCACCGGCCAGAAGGACAAGCTCAGTGCGTCGTTTTCAGCAGTGGGGGACCTCTGTGTACCCCCGTCTAGTCTCTCTCCCAGTCCCTTTTGTGAACAGTGCTGCACAGTGCCAAAGTGGTTTGCCAGCGTTGGGGGCACTCCACACCGGAATGGAACAGAGACCAGCCCCTCAAACAAACACAGCTTGGTAAACTCTGCTAGTCATCTCTCTGGTCCTTGTCATTTCTACCAGCTCCTAGAGAAGGACCATTCATTAACCATTTCTCAGAAACAAAATATCAAAGTTAAAAATACTCACAGTTGGGAGTTCCCTGGTGGCCTAGCGAGTTAAGGACCCAGCATTGACACTGCTGTGACTTGGGTCACTGCTGTGGCACGAGTTTGATGATCCCCAGTTGGGGAATTTCTGCATGCTGCAGGCGTGGCCCAGAAAGCAACCACAGTTTATTGAATGTCAGCTTGAATTTAATTAGATAAAATTAAATGAATATAATAAAAATTAGGAGTTCCCCTCGTGGGTCAGTGGAAATGAATCTGACTAGCATCCCTGAGGATGCAGGTTCCATCCCTGGCCTCGCTCAGTGAGTTAAGGATCTGCTGTTGCCATGAGCTGTGGTGTAGGTCGCAGATGTGGCTCGAATCCTGCTCCTGTGTTGCTGTGGCTGTGGTGTAGGCCAGCTACAGCTCCCATTTTACCCCTAGCCTGGGAACCTCCATATGCCGTGGATGCAGCCCTAAAAAAAAAAAAAAAGACAAAAAATAAATAAAAATTATATGATTATGTTGAGCTCTCCTGTATCACCCATCACCCACTTAGGTGAGTTCCTTTTTTTTTTTCTTCCTTTCTCCCCATCCCCCACTTTTTACCTGATATAGCTATTTCCTGCTAATCCTCGGTATAACCGTGCTTTCCTCAAAAAGAAAGTTTAGTATGCAGCTTTCTAGGGAAAGAAAAAATTTTGAGAACTCATTTGTACTGGCTTTGAAGGAGTTTGGTAAGTTAAATTGACTTAACAGAGTTTTGTCATATATTTATTAATGGTCACAAGTACCACTGAGCCCTGTGATATGCTAGGCACTGGAATCAGTGCTTTATGCACGTGTTTTTATTTACTCCTCACATAATTCTGTACCAACTTGAATACGTGGCCCATGAGAGTGGGGATCTTTGTCAGTTCTGTTCACTCCCATATACCTGCCGTAAAGCTGAAACATTGAAAGCGAGAGGAGTAGTACAGGTCGTTGTCTCCATTTTACACATGAAGTAAGTCAAAGTGTGTAGATTAAGAAGTTAGGCACAGCCTAGGCTGTGGACCGTGGGGCACTACTGACTCCCGGCGGTGCCCTCCACCCCATTTCTCCACCAACTTCTCTGTGTCGGGCACATTGCTTAGTCCTCAGAGTGAGTCTGTGAAACGGTGTCCCCTCTGGGGGATAAATCAGAAAATGCGCTTATCCCGGTAAATCCTAGTAAGTTTGAAGAACTTCTCTGAGGTCGCATAAAAGGAAATGATGAGGCCTGAATTAAAATCCAGCCCTGTCTGACTCAGTTGCTCCTGTCCTGAACTGCTGTGCTAGACATGTAGGTAAAACCCATACTAGTGTAATCGTTTGTTTTTTTCTTTTTTCTTTTTTTTGGCCACACTGGTGGCATGAGGAAGTTCCCGGGCCAGGGACTGTATTGAACCCATGCCATAGCAGCAGCCCGTGCCACTGCAGTGACAATGCCAGATCCTTAACCACAGGGCCACAAGAGAACTCCTAGTGCAATTATTCTGTAAGCCCAATTGAATAATATTGCAAGTAAGTCACCAGTTATACATTTCCAAGTCTAAAATATTCCTTAAAGATTCAGATTTGGCTAGATTGGAGGATTTTACCCACTGTTGGCCCAACTTCCTCATGATTTATTGACTGCTTCTACAGAGACAAATTTGATGCATCTGATGAATACCAACTATATTTCACCTGGGAAAAACTTCTCTACCGTATTTCTTGATAGACTTTAGGATCTCCGAAGCATTTCAATATCTGTATCTTCTTATCTAGTCCTGGCTAAGTTTTTAAAATTACTGACACTAGAAACATGTGTAAATGTGACACAGGATTCTCCAAGTGACCTTTTTGTGGCCCTTTTTTTTTTTTTTTTTTTTTTTTTTTTTTTTTTTTTTTTTTTTTTTTTTTTTTTTTTTTTTTTTTTTTTTTTTTTTTTTTTTTTTTTTTTTTTTTTTTGCTTTTTAGGGCCACACCCACAGCATGTGGAGGTTCCCAGGCTAGGGGTTGAATTAGAGCTACAGATGTTGGCCTACACCACAGCCACAGCAATGCCAGATCTGAGCCGCATCTGTGACCTACACCACAGCTCACAGCAACACCGGGTCCTTAACCCACTGAGTGAGGCCAGGGATCAAATCTGCAGCCTCATCGGAATCCAACCTAGTCAGATTTGTTTCTGTTGTGCCACAAAGGGAACTCCTCGGTGTGCCTTTTTGTTGAGAATATTTCTGCTTTCAAACATCCTCAGGAAACCTGGTTAAGATTTTATTTAGGAGAATTGCTCTGAATTTTAAATTAGTATACGAAAAAATCAACACCTTGGACTGTGATATTCATTTATAGGAAAATTGACATCTTGTATGTTTGCATTTAAGTTAATTACAGGTGAATTGACACCTTGATAACATTGTGTCTCTCAGTTTAAGAGTAAAACTTGTTTCTCTAGTATTCAAATCCTTTATGTCCCTTTTTAAAAAATCTATTTGTCTTCGTTTCTGTTCTGTGCGTTTCATATTAGGTTATTCCTTGTTAATGCCCCTTGTTAAAAAAAAAAAGTTGATGTGTAATATTTTTTTTTGGTGTAGCAGTTTCACATTTCTTCTCTAAGGATATATAAAGTTTTTGAATGTCAGGTTCCTTTAAAAAAAAACTACAAAAATTTTTGTTATACTGCTGCTAGTATTCAAAACTAGTATGAGTAGACAACAAGCTATTCTTGTCCAGGACCTGGTAATAACCTAAGTAAGAATCCACACAGAGCTGAACTGAATCATTCCTCAGCTTCAGTTCTGTGTACATAGTGGCCTTTTAATAGAGAACTGCTGTGGAGCTGCCTGTGGCTCTGGGTGCCCCGGGGCGGGTGTAGATAAACAGCCCTAAATCCTGTTTAAACAAGGCTGCCTGCTGCGTCTTCTGAGCTGTTCAGGGCCGAAGAATAGAGGGATGAGCTGTTGCATTGGGCCGATCATCAGCCATCATTAGCTGCTCCATCTTCTTTTCTGTCTTGCAGATCAGAGCATAATTTTGCTGTTGCTTCCAGGGGCTCATTTGTTGTTGATTTGGCTTATGCTTCAGAACTTTAGTTGTGGCTCCTTAAGGCAAATTCTGATCCATTTGATTCTGTTTTCTTTATCTTTGAAGCATATAGAGTAAGGACAACTAATATTTGTTATATATTCAGTGTCTGCACGGGAGCAAAATTATCCTGCAACTCTAGATGTGTCATTAAAGCAAATCTGCAAGCTTTACAAAACTGCCTTGCGTTCCTCCTCATCCTCCACTCAGAGCTTGTGCCACTTTGCTTGAGCATAACATAATTATCCCCAGTTCTGTATATCCTTTCACTCTTCCTAGATCTTTTCTCTGTCATTACTTAAATAAGTTTCCATTCTACCTTGCTTGCTTCCGTAAATGAGTATCATTCTCTCTTACTCCCTTCCCTTGAAAAATGTAGGTGACAAGCTCTTGAATTCCCCTGCATCCCATCTCCGGGCACAGGTGGCCCCAGCGCTGGACCTCGTCTCCCTGTGTCAGCAGCGGTTGCTGGCCTTCTCCCCTCAGGAAGCAAGCCCCTTCCTTGACATATGTGCCTGGATCGCTGTGCACTAAGGTGTAGCAGAAACTTCTCATCACTTCTTAGGTCTCTGTTCTTGGTGTTTCATCTTCCTCCTCATCCCATACAAGCGCCCAGCTTCTGATAGCACAGTGAGGTGACGCCCTTATCTGTGTCTCGGCCCTTAATTCCCAACTTGCCCTTCTGCTGCCTTTTGGATGTGTCCTTTCTTTAGGTCTGTTTGTTCCCCCCCCCCGCTTATAAAAGGAGGGAAGATGCAAAAACTTGGATCCCTTTTTTAACGCTACCCACTCCTTTTGCCCCACATCCAGCATCCAAGCCCTTTTGGTCTCTGTTGCATCCACCCACCCGCTACCTCATTATCAGTGTAATTGTTCTCATCCCGGCATTGTTTTTCTCTCCTGGGCTGCTAAAACTGTAATCTTTAATCCCTGCCTCAGGGCTCTCCCTCCTTACAGAGTCTTCCCCACTGCCACCCAGTCACCTTCTGAGCCATAGATACCAGTCAGTTTTCTCTGGCTCCTAAACTTCATTAGCTGGCTCTCCTGCCACCATAGGCGCACAGGCAGGCACCGTCCCCAGTGGCCGCCCCACTCTTGAGGGCAGCACGCTAGGCCTTCTGTGATCCGGCCCCACCATCCTCTTTCATACCCCCTCTCGGCCATCTGAAGCGAACCACCTGGTTGATTGTTGCCTGCTGCCGTGATAAGCAGTGGCAGCAAATGCTCAGGCTGTGACCCCCACAGGACCAGCTTTGAATCCAGGCTTTACTCTCCCAGCTACGTGACCACAGGTGAGTTACAGAACCTCCTTTCAGCCTGGCTTGCTCACTTATAAGACTGGGATAATATTATTATCTACCTCATGATGTCATAAGGACCAAAGAGAAAATTCTTACAAAGCTCTTAGCACAATGCCTGGTATACAGTAAGCACTCAGCAGATGCTGTTGGAAGACAATGTTGATCTCATCATAATTATTGTCCTTATTAAAATTTCTTTGGACAGATGCGGTGCTGGGTCTGTTTCCCCTCTGAGCGTGGCAAACTCTTGTGACTGTGACTTTGAGTTATTCTCTGCCTGGATTGCCTAAATCCTAATTTCACTTCAGTCACCAGTTGGTGTGTTATCTTCTTGTGCCACCGCCACAGATTAATCAAGCCAGCACGACTCTTTCCCTCCTTTGAATTGCCGCGGCAGTGTGTCTGGATCTTAACTTTTATCACATATTTTTCTTTTCTCCTGTGCCATTTTTTGTATGCATAAGGAATGTATTTCTTGGACCCAGTAGAAAATCCTTTCCTCTGCTTGCTGGTTGTGTAGCCCCTAAGGGTAAGTTGCTGTGTTAGTTTGCTAGGGGAGAAAAAGTCATAGGGAAATGATTTGTGGCAAAATTGCACACATACAAAAAGCAACGTCTTCACACAGCCAGAGCCTTCAAGTGATGAGAGACGCGGGGACAGTCCGGACACAGTCGGGGTTCCCGTCCGCTCTCTGTGGATTCAGCTCTCTTTGATCTCTGCAGAGAGGGATGTGGCTGAGCTACTCTGAATGGATAATAGACCGGGAGGCAGAAGAGCAGCAGTAGCGCGCTGCTCAGTGATCAGGCCGTGGTGCTGCCCGGACACCGTGCATCCGATGATAAGCATCTTCTCGTGGTGCCTTGGCGTCTCTGTCATCCTCCAGCTTGATGCCAAAGGACCGATTCACTTCCAGCCCCTCTACAGTGGGCCACTTTGAGTCTGCAGGTTCTTCCTTTCTGAGCCCACCAAAAGTAACGAGTGCATCATTATTTTTCCCAGTATCACTGCACTCATTCTTCCCACTCACTGCCCTGCTCCCTGCAGCTCTCCGAAGGGAACTCGTACATCATCCTTAGCGGTTAGACTTCACTTTGCTGTGCTAAAAGGCTTGGTATCTATCACTTGGCTTGGAGTCAAAGGAGTTGAGTATGATTTCTTATTTTACTGTATATATTATTAACGTTGATGGGTATTAGTTAAGGTGTAAGACAATGAGTGAGAAAGCAATTCCATACCTAAAAATTTCATTCTTTAATAATGTTACTTGTTGAATATGGGTAAAAAGTTTGTTATGAGTTGGGTTCTAAAACATATCAAGAAAAGCTCTTCGGAGTTCCCTTCTTTGCTCAGTGGTGAATGAATCAGACTAGGATTCGGGTTCGATCCCTGGCCTTGCTCAGTGGGTTAAGGATCCAGCCTTGTCGTGAGCTGTGGTGTAGGTTGCAGACGCGGCTCGGATCCCGCATTGCTGTGGCTGTGGCGAAGGCCGGCAGCTACAGCTCCTGTTAGACCCCTAGCCTGGGAACCTCCATATGCCGCGGGTGCGGCTCTAGGTAAAAGGCAAAAAGACAAAAAAAAAAAAGAAAGGCTCTTCTCTGAAAGAATGTGGAAAACTGGAATTAGAAATTGCAGCTTGAAGCCCTGTAGCAACCTCTCAGAGTGGAAAAGCAGCCTAGAGACGCGATAGTGAAATAAAGTGATTCTCAGCTTTCACTGTACATTTTCATTACATAGGAAGGGGCAGATGCAGAAAATCTTATTTAATTTGGTGGGAGTAGGAGCTAGATGTCGCTACTTTTTAAAAGCTCTGCAAGCAATTGTAACGTGCCACCAGGGAGCAGAGCCATCAGTTTAGAAGCCAGAAGAAAGGAAACCAATGTGTTCGGAGTCACTGCTCCATCTTAAGCCCCATGCTGGGCACAGTACATTTGCCGTCACTTTGATCCTTGTAACAAGTGAGTTGGCTCGACCGTAGTGAAGCTCGGCGTTCACGTGTGCTCTGCAGTACTCAGCTGCTGTGGGCAGCCCTTGCTGAGTGTGCATTGCACTCCTGTTCTTTCCTTCAAGAAGCTCCATGTACCTGTACACTTGAACACTCCATTCCACCCTTGGTAGACACGGTCTTACCCACTTATAAGCTATTAAAGATCAGCCTCAGGCTAATTCCAACTCAGCTCATCTCTCTCAACACTTCTGCCCCATCAAACAGTTTTTGCATTTTTCCTTTTTACATTATTTTGCAACACGAGAGCTCAGGTCCAGAAGCCCAAACCCTTCCTGTGCCCTTAGCACCATTATTAAGCCAGCTCCGTTTCACCTCTTCGTTCTCTACCCTTCCACCACTCCCTCCATGTCATTGGAAAGATGCATGTGCAAACTCACAGAATACTCAGGGGAGTGGACAGGCAGGGCTTGGTCTTCCCTCCTGCCTGCAGGTCACAGCAGTGTGAGAGCAAAGCATGGCTGTTCCCAGCCCTGGAGCACTGGGAACAGAATGGCTTCGTCTGGACCAGAAGAATACAGCAGCATCTCCTTCCCACTTTGGAAGGGCCTTTCACGAGCCCTTTGATGAGAGCAACCCAGTTTTTTTCTACCAAGATTGTTGGCCCGCCTCCTTAGAGTCACCCAGGAGAGATGAAGGTGAAGGTGAAACACGATGTAAGGAAGTACAGAGAGGGCATCTATGTTGGCAGAATACTGCCTTCTCCACAGTTTACATGTAAGGAGAGAGGGAAAATCCTAGTCTGTTGTTAAGAACAAGTGTGCCTTGACTAAGGTATCAACTTGGTAAAAATGGGAAAACACTTTGATTTAGAGAGTTAGTGGCTGAACATTTTTCTTTTTTGGGGGTAACTTTCCCATGCATGTTAGATAAGTTCTGCAGAAGTATTTATTTTTCTTTATAGAAGTCGCACATGACCTATGTAGGAGAAATTAAAGATAACAGAAGAAAAGAAGCCATCTGTGTTGCTACCACCTCAGAAGCATCGCATCAGGGTACCTCTTCTCCTTACTGGTCAAGGATACGAGGGGAGACGTGCACGTGCATTTAAACATCGGAGAGTTTTTACCTTGTAGTGTGTACTGAACATTCCCCACCTCATTTTTATTGGCAGCAAAATCTCTCACTGCAGGAACTCACATTCATTTCCCGTGTCCCTTCCCACTGCATGTTTTTGCTGTTGCGGATTTTTATTTCCGTGTACTCATCAATACTCCAAAGACTGTCCATTTAGCTGGTTTGGATTAACATGCGCCGTTTAGTGAGGGCCCCATACGTTGGTCGATAGGATCAGGCACTAGCATGAAAACCATTTGGTATGATACCGACCCGAATTGTGCCTGTTACTGTGATGGCATCTGCGAAGCTGTGAATGTCAGCACATGTCTGTTGTCCGGTTTGGTGACCTTGCTGCATAATGAAAATCCTGAACTACACGCTATGTCAATAGCTTGGATGATGTAAAAATGTAATATATTTGAGACAAGGAATAACAAGTTGTAGTAAGAATGTAATTGCCTATAATAAATATAGGCTTAGCTTCGGAATAGCTAGCTTAAAATTTCCCTTCTAGTGTGCACTTTAAAGATTTCCACTGAGATCTTAGAGGTGTGGCACCCGGCCATTTGCTGGAATGAACACACGTTGTTCAAAGTTTGGGCCGTAATTGATTTAATGCATATTTTTACTGCTTTGACATTCTATGAAAAGAGCAATCCTGTGCACAGGTAATACATAAATAAAATATAATAACACATAAGTCCATAAACTGATGTTTGATGAGCGATCTGATTTTTTAAGAGAAGAAAAAATGGCTTTCATCTAAGTTTGCACATTCTCTGGCAGTTTCTGAGATCCTGACAGGACCGTGAAGCACCTCGGGGGAGAGTGTGTGTTCCTCGTGCCCCCTCCTGTTCTCACAGGCAGATTCATGTCTTTTTGTTTGGATGCTATTTGACTTGGATTTCACTGCTGCTCTTGTGTGGTTGGCTTGGAGTCCCGTGGTGGCAGCTGACCGTGCTTTGGGGAACCTTTGTCGTCTTAGTGTGAGGACCTGGGTGAGGCCAGCAGAAATCGCTCCATGTCTGGTCTTGGCGCTCTTTTCAGTCCCCTCCTGAAAGAGAGAGAGCCTGACCCGGGGCCACCTAGCCAGTAGTTGTACTTTCATTCAAACTCATAGTCCCTGTTTAAATTGACGGGACAGGGATTGGAATGCCAGTCTCTGGAGGACAGAACATTCTGAGCTCCTTTGAGGAGAATGGCTCATCTTCTTCCCGAGCCTCCATGCTTCATGCTAAACCTTTTCTTGTTCTTCTCTTTAGGCAGGAGGCTCCCAGGTGATTTTCACGAATCCTTTGGAAATTGTCAAGATCCGTCTGCAAGTGGCTGGAGAGATCACCACGGGGCCCCGAGTCAGTGCTCTGTCCGTCCTAAGGGACCTGGGGTTCTTTGGGATCTACAAGGTAACTGTCCTTTAGGCATTTGAGTACATGCTCATCTAAACCAGCATCCGCTCAGCGGCATGAACTGGATTCCTCACATTTCTGTACCCGGAGAGGACCTTCTAGGGCAGAAGGGGCTCCTCGGGCAGCTTCATGCCAGGCAGGACGAGGTGCCCTTCCTGCCATGTGCCAAACAGCTGTCCTCAGAAAACAGAAAGCAAGAACGCGCTGATGTAGTGACGCCCACAACCACTGTTCTCAGCACACAGCTCTCTGCTGCAGCTCTGACCCGAGCTTGGTTTGGGTCTGTTACTGATTATAAAAATCCCAGTTTCAGCATTGTTGTCCATGAAGGTAGCTGCCTGGATCCTAGGGCCTTCTTGCAGGAGATGGGCTTAGCTTGAGGTGAAGCCCGTGGCAGATCAGGAACTGTGTTCTGATCCTCTACAGTCCAAACCTGTCCATATGTGTGCCTTGACGTAATTATTTTGCATCTCACTCATTTATGTAGAAAATAGTTTCTCCGAATAATTGCAAAACCAACCTTATAGAAAATTCTTAAAATTTGTTATTTACCCTTTTCTATCAAAGAAGTTGTAGTGGAATGAATTAGAATTAGTTTCATCTCTGTCCTACTGTAAGGCTTCATCAAACATAAGACGTTCACCATTTTTCAACAAGAAGATTAAAAAAAAATAAAAGGTTCTGAGGCCAACTTGAATAAGTAAACTTTTAGGAATATAGGCTGGCCAGTCAAATGTCTACTTAAAAAAATTTTTGTTCATCTGCACATAGATACATAAAACTGCATTACATGAAATTAATGTTGCTTTTTTCTTTGTCTTTTTTCCTTTTTTTAGGGCCTCTTCTGTATCATATGGAAGTTCCCAGGCTAGGGGTCAAATCAGAGTTGCAGCTGCCGGCCTACTCCACAACCACAGCCACAGCCACAGCCACAGCCACGCCAGATTCTTAACCCACCGAGTGAGGCCAGGGATGGAACCCTCATCCTCATGGGTACTAGTCAGATTCGTTTCTGCTGAGCCACGACAGGAAGTTCAATATTGCTTTTTTCTGTACGCACATATCAAGGAGTATTTTATTCAGATTCTTCATATGAATTTTGAATCAGTGTCTTGATCACCACTTAATCCATGTTTTAAATCAGCCACTCACATGGTTTTGCAAAACCCATCGTCTTCATTTTCATTCCAGGCTGGCAAGAAGAGGCTCTTTTGGACTCTGTGCAATATTGACCCTGAAATTTTGTCCCACAGACACGTACTATTCGGACAGTTGTTTTCTTTTTCTCTATTCTCAGTTTATGCTGAATGGATATAAATGGTCCCATATGTAACAATTACCATGGTGCTTTTTAGAGTGAACTTTAAATGCCTTGTTTTAACATTCAGTGTTAAAGTATCCCCCAGGAATACTTTTTACCCTTTTCTTTGTAACACTGTTGTTGTGGGTGCCCTCCTTGGTAAACATCCAGTGTTAGTCATAATTGAGGTTGTTTCAGGCAAATCTGCCTTTCCCAAAGGGAACTCGGTACTTTTCCAGGTCGAATGATTGGAAGAGTACCATAAGATTTGAGACTTTATGGGAATCAAAGAGTATGTGACACCCTCTTTTCTGGGGTTAGTTTGTTGGCAGGGGCGGGGTGGGGGGAATTGCCTTATACTTAGGCATCTTGTAGTGTTTAGAAAGAAACATGCTGAGTTTTTAAAGTAGCGCTTAAGCTGCCCAATGTGATTGTGCAATGGAACACAACGTGATAGCTGTTTCATATACCAAATTGATCCAGTTGTAAGAAACAGTATTGTCGTGAGGCATAGTATTCATCAATTTGAAGAAAAGTCATCTTCTGTTCTGAATTTTTAGGCTCTTGCAGACTATCTCACACGATGTAGCAACATGTCATTTTGACAGGATACCAAGCAGTCTTGCAGTGGGTTGTCTGGTAAAAAGCACTTAGATACTATGGCAATGACTGCTATCAAAATGTCTAGATGGATAAAAATGGCAAAAACTTGTATGCTGACATAGTAACAGAGACTATTAAACTATCTGCAGATGAGGCAAGACTGAGACTTGGCCTTTTCATCCTTACAATGTTTCATAATCTTAATCCCCTTTAACACCCCTTGGAAAGTAGTTGGTCTCCTGATTCTGTAGTTAGGAGAACAGAGGTGCCAGCGAGGGTATCTGCGCTGAAATTGAGGCTCGGAAGTTTCTTGTTTCCACTTTTGTGCTAAAGTGGCTTTTCTGAAATGAGCAGGATTGCTCAAGTTTGAGCAAGAGACCTCTCCCATATAAAGTTAGTTTAATTACTAGCCTGGTGGTTTAATCTAGTTCAGAGGCATTCCACAGGGCTGGGTGCTGCCTTACAAAACACCGCTTTCGGTGTATTGGTAATTACCACGTGAAGTCACCGACACTTTGGGCTTTGGGAAACTTGATTGCACTGGGAGAGAGTGACCTGGCAGGCAGCCTCCTCCCCTGTGCTGGCCATTGGTTTCTTCAGCTGAGCTCGCTGAGGCCTGTGAAGCTGGACTTGATTGAGCAGAGCTCCCCTCTCTGCTCAGTCTGATTGGTGTGGGGTTGGCACCCCCACTCGCCCTCATTTTTATAGGCATTGCCCACCTTCCAGCCTCAGGTTTTGTTTCTTGTGAGTTTCCTTTCTCCAGGCCCACCTACCTAGCCATACCCTTCCGTGGTCAGAACTTTAATAGCAGTTCAAGATCCAGCCTTTTTGGGGTATCACAGCTTTAACATTGCCGTGGGGTTTACTGTTTTTGTTTGAGGATAGTGCTTTTTTAGTGATAAAGCTTGTCTCTTGTTTCTAATTTTGGTTGGGTAGAAAAATGCAGATGACCTGGGGTGACTAGTATTTTTAAATCTTGGTAGGATCCCTCTGGGTGTATCTTGAAAAAGGGGACTTCAGTCTTAAATTTTAGGTTGGCTGGTAATCTTCATTTTCCTCCTTGGACCTTTTGTTTGCTGTTGTTTACATGACAATGCGGGACCCAGGAGGGTGGAGTGGAGGCTCTGTCAGTGTGTTTAGACCTGCAGTGTTTAACCTCCTCTAATTGGACTTAACCAGGCTTTCTGTTGTTCTCCTGAATTGATTTGCAAAATACCCAACAATTCTGTGACTTCCCAGTAAAAGGTAATTAGAATATTTGCTTTGGAAATACATTTACAACTGAAAAAAAAAAAAAGCCATGGATGTGGTAAACACTTCACATTCCTGAAATTAGAAATAGTTTAGAGCTGATAGAGTGAACTCTGTAAACAAAGCACCCCCACCCCGTTTTGGTGACATTTAGGGAGGTAGTTATAGACTTGAGCAGGTAGGTAATTGAATTATAGGCAAAATAGTTAATCGCTTTTGAAAGAGATGCTTGAATATAATGTAGTTTTTTAAAATCTACAACTTACGTTATTTTTCTTAAGAATATATGAGAAGGTAGTTGCCTTTAGGTAATTTTTATTTTATTACATAAGCCCCTAGGGTATGAGATAAGTAAAATAAAGTCTGTCATTGAAAAGAAAGTGATAAACATCTACTTTTGATTATTAACTTTTCCTTAGGAACCAAGAGAGCTTTAATGAAGGATAGAGTACACTTTCAGAATGGAATCAGATTTATTTAACATTGTGGCACCACAGCTAAGATACACTAAAAGATGCTTCCTTATGAAGCAATGGAATGGTTCATGGATCTTTCTGAGAACAACAACAACAAAAAATGGTCAGGGAAGCAAAGATCCATCCGGCTTTGTTGAAAGTCATTTTCAGATTGCATAATCACAGATTAAACACTGGCTCCAGCATGGAAAGTCACCTAGGAGCACGGGCCGTGTTGACTGTTTTCCAATCAAAGGCCTCTGTCCCACTCTATTTGACCGAGTACAGTCATCCCTTGGTACCCACTGGGGACAGATGCTCAAGTCCTTTATATAAAGTGGCACAGTACAATGAATGCAGTCAGCCCTCCATATCCACAGGCTTCGCATCCAACTGTTTTCACCCACATACATGCATGTTGTATATAGGTATTCATTCAAGGTGTTTGTATAAATGAATCATTGGAGCTATTGTTCATAAGATCAGAAAGCAAGTAATGACATATGTTCTTGATTATTCCGCTAGCCATCTCAAAGGGATATTGTTGGGGTTTTTTTTTTAAGTAAAATGCAAATTTATGTTTCGAAAAATAATTCAGAAATGTCTGTAAGTACAATTCTCACTTTACCTCTTACTACTCACTCTATTCTCTCTTTGAAGGATTACCACTGCTTATGTTTTTTATAGATCTTTAAGAAAAGAAGACCTATTTAAATCAGTATTTATCTTCTCCTTCTCTCCCTTTTTTCTATTACAAATTACACATCACACACACATCAGTGTTGCATCTGTGTATTTTAACAAAAACAGAATCCTTCTAAACACACGATGTATCTTAATACTCTTCTCATTTTACTTAGCTGTATATAGTTTTTTTTTTTGTTTTTTTGTGTTTTTTAGGCAGTTTCCTATTGCTAGGTATATAAGTTGTTTCTAGTTTGGGCATATTACAAGCAATGCCAGGGTGAATATCCCTGCACATATATTTTGACATTTGTGAGTATATCCAATAAATTTTTAGCAATGAAATTGTTAGCTTAAAGGACATGAGCACTTTTTGGTGTTCATAGGTTTTGTCACATTGTATCAGTTTCTCACTTTTATGTTGGTAACATACAAGTACATAAGAATAATTTCTCAATATAGCAACTTTTTAAAATAACTGCTTTTATAAGCTCATGGCCCCACATGAAGAAAATGATTGTTTAGTCGTGACTTTGAGGACATTGTGCCATGCTAATTTTCTAACACAAGTGGCAGTTCTCACTCTTCTAATTCATCCACCTTTACCTTTCACCTGGACCTCTGTGAAAGCCTCCTCATGGGTTTCTCTAATTCTGACTCTTGACTCCCCCAAATGCATAGTCCCACAGCAGCCAGAGTGATCTATTTAAAATTTGAATCAGACAGATTCATTCATTCAACAAGGTTCTCTCGAGGCCTGTGTGCCTGGCACTGTTCTAGCCATTTAGAATGTCACTGTGGGAATTCTAGTCATGGCTCAGCAGAAACGAATCTGACTAGTACCCATGAGGACGCCAGTTCAATCCCTGGCCTCGCTCAGTGGATTAAGGATCTGGCGTTGCCGGGAGCTGTGGTGTAGGTCTCAGATGTGGCTTGGATCCCATGTTGCTGTGGCTGTGGCGTAGGCCAGCGGCTACAGGTCCAAGTAGACCCTAGCCTGGAAATTTCCATACGCTGCGGGTGTGGCCCTAAAAATAAAATCAAAAAATAAAATAGAATGTCACCATGAAAAGCCAGGTCACTGTTCACAGCTTGGTGGGTAGAAGAAGTGAGCTGTCAAATCATCAAATATATGACATCAGGTAGAGCTAAGAACCTCGGAGAGAAAGGAGGTGGGGCGAGGGAATGGAGGAGGACCAGGCGAGATGGAATGGGGGGTGTATTTTAATAGAGTGGTCAGGGGAAGCCTCTCAGAGGGGAAGAGAATAAGAAGCTGTCCCAGCAGAAACCAAAAGCAGCTTATGTGCCCTATAGAAACCTGTCTGTGTGTGTGTGTGTACTCATGTACACACAGGCTCATTAGAGCTAATGTTTAATGAGGGCTTATTCTGTGCTCAGCCCCATGCTTAGAACTACATGTGTTTCTTTAAGTTTCATTGAAGTATTCTTAACTTACAATGTTTTGATAATTTCTGCTGTGCAACAGTGTGATTCAGTTGTACATAAACACTCATCCTTTCTTTTTCGGATTTTTTTCCCACATTGATTATCACAGAATACCAGGCAGAGTTCTCTGTCCCCATTGGCCAACCATTCCATATAGAATAGTGTGCACATGCCAGTCTCAAACCCCCAGTTCATCCCTTCCTCTGCCTGTCCCCTTTGCTAAGCATAAGTTTGTTTTCAAAGTCTTGAGTCTGTTTCTGTTCTGTAGGTAAGTTCATTTGTATCCCTTTTTTTTAGATTCCACATGTAAGTGATGTCATATGATGTTTGTCTTTCTCTGTGAGAGCTGTACATGCTTTCTGTCATTAAGTCCCTAGTATAGCCCATGACAGAGATATTTTTTTTGGCTCCAAGTTACAGTTGAGGAAAGGAGGGCTTTGATGGGTTTAGGTAATATTCTAAGGTCATATACCTTGTAAGGAAATGGGAGGCTGGGCTTCAAACTCAGTGCAATCTCTCTTTGAAGCAGAAGTTATCACGTGAAGATATCTTGAACCAGATAAGAGAGAGCACAGGTCAGAAAGATAATTCACAGCAGAAACTGACAGAACATTGTAAATTAACTATAATAAAAAATATAAGTTTTTTTTTTTAAAGTTTAGGAAGGAAGTTTAAAGTTTTAAATTTAAAAGGGAAGTTTAAAGACAAGGTTCTATGCTAAGCACAAATACGGAACAGTGGGTAGGTTTGCTGTCATTGTTGAAGCGAGCATGCTAGGGAAATAGAGATGAAAAGAACTGCGATGACAGTACACAGCATGAATATATCATAGCTTAGGCTGTGGTAGTTATAGAATCATTTTTTCCTAATTGCTTTTAGTGCTCAATGCTTTTAAAAATGGTAGACAGAATGGCTCAATTTTACTTTGTTTTGTTTTTTAGAATAAGCAAATGGTACTTTAGATGTTATATCAACTCTTTATAGAAGTTAAAATTATTTTATCCATGGTAGGGTAAGAGGGCCCTTCTATTTCCTTAACTCTTATGTTACCCACAGTAACAGTACAGACTCCACCTGCCATGCAGAGAGCCGTCTTGCCACCCAAATGATAGCTAAATGATGTCCATTGAAAGATAACAGTGTGCCCTCCTGATAACTTTGTCAAAAACATCTGCCATAAAATGAGCATTTTGGACATTTTATCTTATCAAAAGGCAAAATTTTAGAAGTAAAGCCAAGGATATCAAGTAAGTCAAGGAGCCAGGTTTTGTGTCTAAACATTATGAAAACTTGTGACTGATGCTGGAGATGATGTAATAGTGCCCATATGCTGCTTAGAAGTTTGCATTAAGAGAAAACAAAATGGGGAAAAAAGACTTAAAAAATCTTTCTGTCCCCGTTTCAGATGCATTATCTGAAAAAAGAGGATAGTAATGGTACCTCCATTTGGAAAAGTTGGTAGAAGGAGATACCATGAAAAATATTTTTTTTGACCGAGTCCACTGCATATGGTAGTTCACAAGCCAGAGATCGATTCCAGGCCGCAGCTGCCACTATACCGCAGCTGCAGCCAGATCCCTAACGCACTGCGCCGGGCCAGGGGTCGAGCCCTCACCTCAGCAGCAACCCAGGTTTCTGCAGAGATGGTGCCAGATCCTTAACCCATTGTGCTACAGTGGGAACTCCCTTTGGTTTTTGTTTTTTAAACTATTTTTATTAAACAGTGCCTGAAGGAATTGAATGTGCTTGAAGGGGGCTCAAAAGAGTCTTTAAAGTATTAGAAAGTGGTAATTTTTTAATCATTCTCCCATTTCTTCCCTAAACATTTGTTGAAGGCTAACACTCTGAGGTATTGAGTCGCAAAGTTGAATATGAAATCATTGTCTTCAAGGTGATCGGTATTAAGGGAGGTGAGAGTAAATATAATCACCGTGTAATTCTAGTGCCATAAAGTTCTTTAGAGGTTAATTTTAATAGGCAGTATTTTTTAAAAGAAGAAAATTCAGATATGAAATGGTGCACAATAATGGAACATTAGTTTCCTAACTTTACACTGCAGGTAACCTGTCTTTCTAGAGGCTTTTTTTCTCAAGGTAGTTTTTGTTTTGTTGTTGCTTGGCCTTTTTTGTTGGTTTGTTTGTTTTTGCAAATTGCCTACAGAATTAGTTTCAACAAAGCACTTTTTTATTTTAGCTCAACTTCTAATCCATTGTTCAGAGCGCTCTGAATGTATTTTCCAGAAGTGATAAATAGATTTCTACTAAGCTGTCTTTACATTTCTCTGGTTTCTCATTGTGACCATGGTTTGTATTTAAAGATGGCCAGTTTAAGAAATGTTCATTGACCATAAAATCAAAGAGATACATCTTGCGACAGCCAGAGCCCCAGCTGGGGTATGGTCAATTGAGCAAATTAGTTTAAATTTACTTCATAGAGGAGTTCCTGTCGTGGCTCAGTGGTTAACGAATCTGACTAGGAACCATGAGGTTGCAGGTTTGATCCCTGGCCTCGCTCAGTGGGTTAAGGATCCGGCATTGCAGTGAGCTGTGGTGTAGTCGCAGATGTGGCTTGGGTCCCGCGTTGTTATGGTTGTGGTGTACACTGGTGGCTACAGCTCCGATTAGACCCCTAGTCTGGGAACCTCCATATGCCGCGAGTGCGGCCCTAGAAAAGGCAAAAAGACTAAAAAAATTAATTATTTAATTAATTTACTTCATAGGATTAGGTCTTATGCCAAATAAAAGATTTGGTCTTAGCCTGATAAAGGTAGGACTCTGCCGTGATTCAGGTATGAAACCACATAGGGGTCCCACACCAGCTGCCAGTTACTTAAAGAATACATCGCTATATCTGTTTTCCCCTCCAACAGGACAGTGTGCTTTTCATTGATAATAGTAATTACCTTTATATCACAACCTTTTATTAAATATCTTTGTGCTAAATATATACTAGGTACTTGATTGGATTTAAATTTAATTCTTATGTCAGTAGAAATGTTACTTTTTTGGAGAAGAATTTGAGGGACAGATGCTTTTAAGAACTTTGCCCAATGTGGGGTAGCTAGGGGGCAGAGCAGTGATCTGAGCCCAGGTCTCTGACTCCACTGCCTGATTCTTTGCTCCTGCAGTGTCCTGCTGTTGATGTGGACTGGCAGAACTCGGGTACAGATCCATATTTAAGATGATACCTTTTGACTCTTTCTTCGAATGCAGTCTCCCTCCTCTCAGAGCAGTCATCCTCTTATAGAAGCGTTGCACATGGAAAGGTGAAACACGAAGAGACTACCCAGCTTAGCGGGCTGATCAGCCACGATCGTTGACCTTCCAGAGAAATGGCCAGTACAGCCTTTTCAAACGCATGAGTTAGCAAAGAATATTCAAGCCTAAAACTGGGTGACGTAAGCAAAACCCCGAAGCTGGCTTTGGCTTGGAAGACATTTGCCAAACACCTGCCCTTGAGCATTGATTTTTGATTTCTCAAGCGATAGTCATACATGCACTCCCCCAGGTGCTAAGTCAGGAAGAAGAGGCCGCGACTGAGGGGAGACAAGGCACCACCAGGTCACAGAACCGAAGGAGGCCCTGGCACAGCCCTGACAGCGGGACAGTCCTTCTGGCCTCTGTTCTAGGAACCAGCCCTGCCTTATTCAGTTCGCGGGCCTGAAGAAGTCCCCCTACAAAGCTGGAACATTACAGGGTTTCACTCACCATGTCAGGGTAAAAGCGAAAAAAAACGCTCGCTCAGAAACTTAAAAAAATACAAGTGAACTTGTTTACAAAACAGAAGCAGACTCATAGACATGAAAACAAAACTTAAAATTACCACTGGGGACAGGGGGGGCTAAATTAGGACCGTGGTAGTAATAGATACCACGATGTATGCGGTAGATAAACAGTACGGATCTACTGTATAGCGCAGTATCCAACATCTTGTTATCTTGTAATAGCCTGTAATGGAAAAGAATCTGAAAAAAAGTTTGTGTGTGCGTGTATGTGTAACTTAATCCATTTGCTGTATACCTGAAACTAGCATAATATTGCAAATCAACTATAGTTCAATTTAAAAATTTTGTTTGAATATTCCCTTCCATTTTCTGGACAGCAAGGAAAATTGCTTTGTTTCTGAGTGGAGGGGGAGGGCAAACCCTCCCCTAAGAATCAGGAATTCAGGCTTGTCTCACATGGGCTTGCAGACTGAACTTATATTCCCTTGAGTGATATGAAAACTCTCAAGATGGGAACTTATTTTTAAATAGTCTTGAATTGGTAGTGCCACAGGTACCTGACAGAAGCAAACACAGATTTTCTCAAGAGGAACCCACTTTCAGCCCAGATGTTAAAAAATTTTCCTAGATAATGTTCCAAGGAAAATGAGCAGCCCACAATCGAAAGTCTCAAATCACACAAGGAAACAGGGTACTTTAAAAAGAGACGACAAAAATAACCTGCAGCGTTTTAAGCCTCGAAAAATTTAAATTTTCAAAACTATCGTAAGTATAAAATGAATGTCTTTGTTTTAAATTAAAAAGGTTAAATATTTATGATTAAAATTTAAAATTCAGCATTACAAAATTCTACCTTTAACAGCGGATTTAACACAGAATTAGTCAGAATAGAGAGACAAAGACAGAGTGAGACACAGGAAGGTATGAGATGGTCTAATGGGTATTTATTTAAAAAGAACAAAAACAAAAACAGGAGAAGAGGAAAAGTGATGGCTGAAAGTTCTCCAGAACTATTGAAAGCTATCAATCCATAGATGCGAGAAGTACAGCAAATCTTAAGCAGGATACATAACATCCAGGATAGACACTGAGAGTGAAACTGCAGAACACTAAAGCTGAAGAGAGGACCTTAGGTGGCCAGAGAGAAAAGCAGACTGTTTTTAAAGGGGGAACATTTGAAATGACTTAGAGAAACAGTATTGGAAGCCAGAAGACATATGAATGATATCTTCAGTGTGTAGAGGAAAACCCTTTAGAGTTCTATGCCCTGTAAAAATGTCTTCCAGGAACAAGGGTAAAATAAAGATATTTTTCAGACCAGCAAACTCAGAAAGCATACCACTGGTAGACCTTTACGAGAGGAAATTCTAGAATGTACTTTAGGTGGGAGGAAAGGACTTCCAGATGGTAGTTTGGAGATGGAACAAGGATGAAGAGCAAAGAAAGTAGTAAATATTTAGTCTAAATAACATTGCCTGAATTTAAGTGTGTGTGTGTGTGTTTGTAATGGTTCTTAGAATGCTTCATGTTATCTAAGCTGGAATTAAAATACTTAACAATGATAAGATGAAGAGGCCGCCTATAATTTAAGCAGTCTAATGTGCAAGTTTTGAAAAGAAGGAAGGTGAAGATGACAAAGACTGTAAATTAAGTATTTATATTAAAATTTTCAGGGCCTATATTAAAATTTCTTGGGACTAGAAAGAGACTGCAGCTTGCAAATAGGCAGCAGCAGGGAGAAGTTGAGGGGAAAGAAGGCAAAGAGGGAAGGAAAAGGAAAATTGAAAATGTGGTATATAGTTTACAGATTAGGTTTGTGAAGAGGGGACAAAGCTTCTTAGAGACGAAAATTCCATGTACTAAAGCTCTGATCCACTTACTGGATTTCCACCCTCTAAATGCTGGGCATCGTTGCTGGCAAAGCGTTGTGTTGTAGAACAGCAGAGAATTAGAATTGACACAGGAGTGGCCCTACCTACCAAAAAAGCCTTGAGTGACCAAGATGCCTTTGAAATTAAAGAGACAGCAGTACCCTCCAAGTCCCTGGACTAAAGAAAGCCAGTAATAGGCATTGATATTTTATATTCAAATTGAAGTAATTTCAGTGTCACTGATACTGAGCCTCCAATTACCGGCTGGTTGATTTGGTTTTAACACCCATGACACAACGAAAACAGGGCTTGGCACCCATGACATTTCTCAGCAAGACACTGACGTGCACCCTGTTCAAATCCCAGGCATGTGGGCCTAACTGTTCCTTTAGGTGTTGTCAGGCTGTGTATACAAGGGTTAACTTGCTCTGGAGAAACCAAGAGGAATGTTAAGGGATCAAGACATGACATGCTGCCCATTGTTTGTAGCTCCAGGATCCAAATACACACTTCTACATGCCAAATAAATTCTAAACCTGCAAGGTAGGAGAAGAGGGGTGGCTCTGACTACAGGTGCCAGAAGCATTAAATAACCTTCCCAGACAAGGTGCACCACTGTTGTCTTGAATGCTGCGGGGTGCCCCAGTCTGGCATTTTCCCTCCTGCTAGACAATGTAAATTCACTGCAGGAGTCTCTGTTAAGCCTCCGTCTCCCAGACCTGCTGGCTCCGGGTGCCCAGCCCTGACACAGAGGTGCCTTTGTGAGTGTAATTACCTTCCCCTGTATTAGAAATAGGCTGTTCAGAGCTGTATTGGCAGGTATAGCTAGAACAAGCAGGAATTAGCATGTGAACAGACCTGCCCTGGCCCTGACTTCTTTATCAGCCACCATCATCCTTCAGGACTGCTTTTTCCCCTCAGATTGGTTGGGCAGGTGTGATAGCATCCGAGAGGTAGAGTTTTACAAGAAGGAAAAAACATGGAGACAGCAGCGTAGGTGTGTAAGATACCAGTCCTTTGGTGTTAGATCTTTTGACAATTTCATGCTAGACAGAGCTGCCAGAGTAAACTTGGGTGGGTGATTCCAGCAACTTAAGAGTTGATTAAAGCTCCTTTGTGCTTTCAACATAGCGGCCACATCAAAAAAAAAAAAGGAAGCATGAGAAGCAAAGGAAATAATTCCTTTGCCATGGCGATGCTGTGGCCAGCGTTCCCAAGCCTGTCTAATTGTCCTGTGTCCATCATGGACTATGAACTTGAAGTGAGGCCTACCCTTAAAGACTCTTCCCTCTACCTGGACTAGATGGTCCTGGAGAGACTTCGGAGGGATGTGGGACTGGGATGGAGCCAGCCTTGATAACTAAACTAGATGTGAGTTTTCATTCGGGTTTTTTTCGCATGTGGGTTCTCTCCTGAGATGCCTTGTATCGTTCCAGTCTGTTGTTACTAGGCCTTTTATTAAAAAGGAAACAAACCAAAAAACCCAATAATTTTCCCTCTTTGGAGGAGTGTTTTAATGAAGAGTAAGGGATTAGATGATTGCATTTTTCATTTACTAATTTCCCCCAGGTGACTTTACTGTGTGTATAAAGGAAATTCAGGAGCAACTGGACAAATGTCTGAAGGCAGGGCTTCCTAGAGCAGGGAGATGTGGGTTTTTGTTTTTTTTTTTAAACGGGGAGGCACATTTAAAGATTTATCTTAGGTGGTACACACTTGGTCATTTATTAATTTTTTAATGGTCAAAGTCATTCTTTTCATGTTGCTGACGCAGACACTTGGGCAGCATGGAATGTTTCCCTTTATTAAAAAGCTGCCTGTTCAGAATGGCTGATCACTTAGTAAAAATTGTACGTGGGGCAAGTAGAAATCAAGTCAAACAGGTTTCTGTTTTGATGTAGGACTGGAGAATGGGTGTTCACCAGTGAAGGATTTATCAAGGAATCCGGGAAACATTCTCACTGTTGGAACTTTAAAAGCCTTCCTCACATCCTGCCTCCCTTTTCATTGTGCTGGAGCAACAGGTCAGGTATGGCCTGAGGCAGCCTTACAAATTGGCACCTGCCTTTGTGCCTTAGACCCGAAGGAAGTGGCGGGGGAAAGGAGACCAGCGAAATTTAATAAGTCTGTGCCTTTTTTCTCTAACCCCGTGCAAAGTTAGCCTTTCTTGGGAATTGGGCTCTGATGCCTGGGGGTGTGAGAGAGGTGAGTGGCGCCTCATGACTCAGGGGAGGTGATGTGCTGCCCGCAGATGCCTGAGCAGGTGCTGGGCTGGGAGGATACGGGCACCGGGAAAGAGAGGGTCACAGACCTCCTGTCCCCATCGTCCCTCACACTTGTTCTGTAGTTGATACTTTACTTGGGACTTTAATAAGTATGTCCTCATTTACTGCTAAACCCCTGTCATTCTCCCTACCCTGAAGAAGGTAACCTTTGGCCTTTTTGGCAGGCGAGAAAGCTTTGGAGCTTAATTTCCCTCCATGCTCTTTACACTACACAGCGACAGAGAAGAGGGGACCTCTCTCAGGTACTGGGGGTTCTTCACACCTAGATCAGTGGAAATGGAGGTTTTTAATTTTTTTTCTTTTTATGGCTGCACCCGCGGCATATGGAAGTTCCTGGGCTAGGAGTCAAATCGAGCTGCAGCTGCTGGGCTGCACCATAGCCACAGCCACGCTTGATTGGAGTCATATCTGTGACCCATGCCGCAGCTGTGGCAAGGCCAGATCCTTAACCACTGAGCAAGGCCGGGGATCAAATCTGCACCCTTATGGAGATGTTAGGTTCTTTACCTACTGAGCCACAGTGGGAACACTCAAGTTTTGAAAGTGTTTTAACTAGCAAGTCTGTCCTGCCTCTGTGGAGCAGAGATGGTGGCTATTCCACAAGACAGCTTTCTTCCTTCACTTTTCCTCTTCTTGCTTCTGCTCAGATAACTGGAAACCGGAGACGCCTTAGAGTCCCAGCTTTCCTCCAGCACATGTACAATTATCTGACCACATTGTCTGATTCCTGATACAGCTTTTTCCCAACTGTCTTTCCTTCAGTGTTTCACAGTGTAGCGCCTCCTTTTCCTTAGATGTATTCTTTTTTATGCGTTTGCTTGTTCGTTCGTGTTTTGATGAACTCGGTTTCCTTGTTGTCACCTGGAACGGTTTTCTAACATCCCTTAAAGCACACCACACCTCTTATTAGGCTCTTGTTCTCACACTGATAGATGTTTATTGTCATGACTTCAGCAAAGCCCGCGGGGCGGGGGAGGGGGGGGTCCCTTCTTGGGAGAACCCAGCTGTTTCCTCACTTGACCTTGCTCTTGGGTGTTTCGGATTTCCCTTGGTCTTCTGATTATATTGAATATGTTTAACGTAAGAGGTGTAAATGGCTTTCTCCTCCCCATCCTCTCCCTTTTTTTTAACTATTATAGTACAAAATTAGCTTCTACTTTCTTCTAATCTCTGTTGTATCCCCAACAAATTATATGTTTTTGTTGAAACGGTAAAAGCTTCATGTTGGTTTCTGATATATTTTTCCAAGAAATGAGTTCCTTTGCTTGCAGAAACCTAACAGTGTGTCCCAAAGCCTCTCATTTCTCTATTTAGTTGGGATGTTTTCTGTGGGAGCTGGCAATGCCAAATCAGTGTCACCAGGAACATGGCTTAGGCCCTAACTGAACAGCCAAAGATTTTAATGTTTTCTGAATTAAATCAGACAGTAGTTTCTGGCTCCTGGTCACTTACACTGTGAAATAGGCAGCGCTGACACAGGCAGATACCCGAGCATGAAGAGGGCGCAGGACAGCTTTGAGAAAGCATAGACAGTGTGGAGCCCTGTGGAATCTACTCTTTGTCTGTCTTCTTTCTTGGAAAGGGTGGTGGTTTGGGTTTAAATGAATGAAGAGGAGGCATTTAAGAGGCTGCTGGTCCTATCAGGCATCAAAGAAGATGCAGAGTGATAAGTGCCTCAAATGATCAGATGAATGGGCCATTGAGTAGCTTTACCTAAGAGGACTCAGGCTGACCCAGAGAGGAAGACGGGAAAGTGAAGTCATGACAAAGCCTGGACAAGGGTCAGGATATCTGGCCTGATCCACAGGACAGCCAAGAGCGTGATGGAACAACATATAGAAAAGAAATGTAGGTAGTATGGCTGAGGAAAGGAAATGCTAGACTCTATGGCCCCTTTACTCCTACTCACCCCTCAAAAAAGAAAACCTAAAACCACAGAGCTTGACTTTAAGGAGAAGAAAAGGCACAGCTGAACCACAGAAGCACGATCCTAACTGTGGAATGGTGTTTATATTACTGTTGAAGGTGGTGTTCCAGAACATATTGCAGTGTTTATCTCTCGCTGTCAAAAATTAAGGGCAGTTTAAATTTGTAATACTTTTCCATATTATCTGTGGTAAGCACTTAATATTTTATAATTGGGAAGGTGCATTTTAAAGGAAAAATATTGCCAGCAAAAGCAATTGAGCAGAGTATATAAAGTTCTATGAGATGCAAAAATTTGGGAGAGGAGGTCCATCGTAAAAACTGATAGATTGAGGGAGTTCTTGTTGTGGCGCAGTGGAAACAAATCCAAATAGTAACCATGAGGATACGGGTTCAGTTCTTGGCCTCGCTCAGTGGATTGAGGATCTGGCGTTACCGTGAGCTATGGTGTAGGTCGCAGACACGGCTTGGATTCTGAGTTGCTGTGGCTGTGGTGTAGGATGGTAGCTAGAGCTCTGATTCAACTCCTAGCCTGGGAACCTCCAGATTTGTGCAGAGAGGAATTATATCATCCTAAATAAGTACTGCAAAGTGATTTGTTTAGGAAGTCTGTAATATGGCAGTGTTTTTCACTGTGTTGAGGGAGCCAGACCTGAAGAAGATTTAACTGATCTTAATTTGAGTTGCTTGTTTGATATCTCATTTGAATATCACGTGGACAAAGTCTGCATGTGGGCAAATATCGAGCAGAACGTACAGGAAGGCTTGGAGGGAAAGTAAGGAAAAGGAATGAAAATAGACAAACAAATGGATGATAGTGTTAACCTTACACAGTAAATCCCTGAATTAAAAAAAAAAAATCATTAGGAACGGATTGGGCGCTATGTGGATATTGGTGTTACACTGTACTTATTCCCCTTGAAAAGATGGGGGAGGTGGAAAAAACTCGAGAATTCTGAGTTTTGGACCTGTCCCTGGCACTGCCTGCAAAGAGATCCCTTGAGCAAGGCAGCAGCATGGCCTTTAATAAAAGTGCAATTGATAGATTAACTATCCTGGGCATCAGTTTGCACATGTATAAAATGAGGAATTTGGGTGTGGTGGATTTTGTGGTTCTTCTTTTCAGTTAGGCATTTAACAGTTTGGGGGTTAATAAAACTGTGGGCTGATTGGCAGTACGTGATGAGGATCCGTGCTTTTTTTTCCTTTTTTTTAAATCTGTACTCAGAGTGGACAGAGGCAGCTTAACACACCCACATCCATGGATGAGTTGACTGAGGAATAGCCAACGTGACAGTCCAGATTCCAAGCATTTGTTCTGGTTGGAAGGATGGGCCAAATTAGGATAGAGTTTAATAGGATTAAACATAAAGCCCTGCTTATATTACTTGTTTAAGACAACTAATTAAGTTACAGTAGACCTAGGCTAATAGCAGTTCACATGAAAAAGACCGAGGGTTTGGTCACCCACCAGCTCGGTGTGCGTCAGGAGTGTTATGGGGGTGTCAGAGAGCAAAGGCTGCAGTGACAAATGTGTACTGTTAAGGAACTTTGACAGACTGGATCGCAGCATTAGGCAAATACCCAAGACCCGGCCTCAATAAATGTTATCGGGCTTGGCTAGATCTGTGGAATCTGGATGGATTCATTATTTTCTTTGAAGAATCTAAATTTCTTGGAACTTTTTAGGTATTAGAAATCTGGGAAAGAAATAGTATTAAATCATTAAGTGCTGGGCAAAGAGGTGGAGGCTTCCTTCCCTTTTAGCCTACCTAAAATGTGATATATGTCTGTGGTTTTCATTAGAATTTGGTATCGTCTTTCTGGGCATGCATCAATTTTCAGCGCCTCCCTATAGCATTATTCTGGCACCAGAAATTATTTGGTGAAGACTTTGCCTTAGTTGCTGATGGTTCTACACACAGCTCTTAAATGTATAGGAATTATTGTAAACATTTTAAGGTTTTAGTACAGGCACTTATCATCAATAAACCCTGGGGAGTAGGGTATGTATATGGATAAATTAGGGGATCCATGAACCCCTTAAAAAGGTATATCATTTTTTACATGTGTATAATTTTTCCTGAGAAAGAGTCCAACATTTTCATCAAAATCTCAAATAATACAAAAAACAAACCCCTTTTCCTCACCACCCGCAGAAGTTGTCTACTTCCTAATGTGTAAACAAAGAGGCATCTTGGCTGTTGCTGCCCGTCTTCCTTGCAATGCCAGTGACCTGCCATCAGTTCGGAATTTAAAGGGATGTTGCAGGCAGAGTTCCGAAAACGTTTTCATCCACGTCTGCCCATTAGAATAAACAAGCATTCTCCCCTCTCCCTTATACCACACAATAAAATGTTTTCTTTTTAAAAACAAAATTCTGATTTATTCCTTGTAGAATTTGGGTTATTTATTTTTTTTTTTTTTTTCTGTTCTCCTTTCAACTTGTAAGTACAAATTTGGTCTTCTCCAGGAATATTTTGTCCCGAGGTAGGTTCCAAAGAAGCTTGATCTTCTCAATGGGATATGTGTTTCATGTGGTTTTTCTTCCTTTTCAAATGCACAGGGTGCCAAAGCATGCTTTCTGCGGGACATTCCTTTCTCGGCCATCTACTTCCCGTGCTATGCTCATGTGAAGGCTTCCCTTGCAAGCGAAGAGGGGCAAATTAGCCCTGGAAGCCTGCTCTTAGCTGGCGCCATAGCGGGTGAGTGTTCCCAGAGCTCTGTCCCCACCCAGGCCACTGCACTGGGATTTTTGCTTATAGCTCTTGACAGGGCACCTATGAGATGGCTGTAGATCGCTTTGAGGAGCTACTGAAAAGAAAAGGAAAGAAATGAATCTCACTTCTGGCAGTTCAGATTATTAGACAAGTTTAATTTCTTATCTCCAACAAAAAAGAAAAAGAAAAGAAAAAAACTCATTAAACATTAGTGCATTTTGTAGTCTTGTTGGATTCTAATTCAAGGTCCATGTCATTTCATGGTTTCACTTCATAGTGTAAGAAGAACTGTTCAGTCAGAGGTTTTTAAAAATGTTAATACCTGTGCCTGGAAGGTGTCTAACCAAAATACTACATGAAAGCTTGTCCGGAGTTTAAGCAGTTGTCGTCACTGAGAGAAAAGAAATGCAGTAGAAGCAGAAATAGCTCGGGTCTGTTAGATACTGATTCCTGCTAGCTGTGTGAGGTTATAGGATCGCAGTGTGTGTGTATCGAATCCCGGAGAGAGGTGACTGGCGTCTTTTCTTCAGCGCTACAGTGAAAACATCCATAGGAGAAAATAGATGCTGAGGTTGGCTCCTGCATTCCTAATGTAAATCCCTAGAGGAAATTTGATTATAGCCCCAGCAGGGATCAGTTCATTCTTTGATGCTCCTCTTGTTTAGAGACCCTAAAGGCTAGCACAATCTGGATTAGCTCTCCAGGTGGCGACAAACATTTAATGAGCTAACAGACCCTAAGGCAGTCTTGGGATGCCTGGGTCCAAGCAGTTTTGATAAAGGTGTTGTTCTCATCAGACATGTGGCTGGAGTCTCAGGAGCATGACCCCCTGCTTGGAGAAGTCGTTTGCTGTTTTGTGGGCCCCTGTGTCCCGCCTGTAGTCTGGGGAGCCCTGGAGGCAGGAACCCATGCAGCTCCTCTTTAATTCTTGGTTAATCCCTTTTCTTCAAAGGTGGTGATGCTGGTATATGAGGCAGAGTCGTCCTTTCCTGGCAGCTCAAGGAGCCTCGTTGTATGAGTAGCAGTGAGGCTACTCTAGCTAAGTCAGAAAATCATGATTTCAAGAGTAGAATATAGAATTCCCAGTTTTAGTTCTAGTTTGGCCATTGACTCTCGATGTCCTTTATATGTCATTTACATATGTATAAGTGGTAATATTTTTTGAACCAGAAGGGTATAATACAGTTACTTACTTGAAATAAGGTAGGACCTTCTTAGGAGAACTAAGATACCACTTAGTAGTACGTGACCTTGGGCAAGCTACTTAAGCCTCCCCAAGGCTTGGTTTCCGTAGCTGTAAAGGGAGATGAAAATCGTGCTGACTACAGAGTGTGGTTGCAAGGCTCGGGTGAGAGCACCCAGATGAGGGGCTTAGCAGGTAGCCTCGCATAGAGTAAACATAAGCTCAGTAAATGTTAGCCAGTATTACATTGAATCCAAGAGAGTGTGTCTACAAATCACTCCAAAAAAATCAATTGTGAAGTTAGAAGATATGTATTAGAGCTCCCTCAAAGTCTAGGACACTCTCCAAACTTTGTTTTCTTTGCAAGCTTTTGTTTCATTGCACCACAAAATCTTTGCCTTTAACTCTTCTCTGGAGAGGATAGTTACCCAGGCATGAATTTATCTCTGGGTAGATAGATCTCCTGGGAAATCCATGCTACTAGAGCTGTAAAAATTATAAGGGGATTTTTTCTCTTTTCAAGCTTATTCTATTTTCGGTATGACTGTGAAAATAATATCATTGTAAAATATTTGGAAAGTATCGGAAAGGGTAAGTAATAGTATCCATTATTCCACGACTGTAAAATAATCCCCATTTAACGTTTTTGCTAATGTCTCCCCCTTGGATGTTTTGAACAGAGCTGTGATCACACTGCGGGTTTGCACTTTTCACTTAATATCATATCTGAAACTTTTCTCGTTTTCTTTTTTGGCTGCCCCATGCTTATGGAGTTCCCGGGCCAGGGCTCAGTTCTGAGCCACAGTTGTGAGGTTAGCTGCATCTGTGGCAATGCCAGATCCTTTAGCCATTGTACTGGGCTGGGGATTGAACCTGCATCTGTTGCTGTAGAGATGCCATGGATCTGTCACGCCACAGCAGGAACTCCTGAAGCATTTTTAACCATCACAACAAAATGATTAATGGCATGTGTTGTGGGGTTAGACTGTCTGGGTTCATATTCCAGTTTCCCCACTGAGAATTGCATGACCTAATCCCTCTCTGCTTGTATCTCCACCTGTATATGGAGGTAAGAATAGTCTTAGTCTTATGAGATCATTTTGAGGAATAAGTGAATTAGTAGATGTAAAGATCCATGAAAGTACCTGGCACGTAGTAAATATTTCTAAATGTTCAATAGTAATATTAATTTTATCATAAGTCATTTAAAACACTGTAAGAAAAATTTTTAATTGCTACATACCTTCAAGCTTAGATAAACTTTTTTCAAAAAAAAATGTAAATACAAGATATTGTTAAAAAACATGTTTGTGCTTAAAGATTTTTCCCTTATTTCGTATTATTTTCTTTGGTGAAAGAGAGTTTGCTGGTTTAAAAAAAAAAAACATGATTGTCTTTAAGGTACTACCATATTATTCTTAAAAGTTTGAATTAGTTTACATCTCCATGCTGTTTTAGCCCTCTAGCCATCCTGTTACCTTTCATCCTGTTACCTTCTCTATTAGCTATTTATTGCTGCATAACAAATTACCCCAAAAACTAACCAGTTTAAAACAACAAGTGTTTATTATCCCTGTGTTTGTGGGTCAGAAGCAGCTTATCTGGGAGTCTTTAGCTCAGGTCTCGTAAGTAGCAGTCAAGTAGCAGTCAAGACATCAGCCAGAAATTGCCCCAAAACTTAGCAGCTTAAAACCACGAATGTTTATTATCCCTGTTTCTGTGGGTCAGGAGCAGCTTATCTCTAAGGATGCTCAGGACTCATAAGTAGCAGTTGGTTGAGACATCAGCCGGGGCTCTGGAAGGCCTGGTGGGGCTGGAGGATGCACTTTCACGATGGCGCCATCACATGGCCATTGTCAGGACACTTCAGTTCCTTGCCCCATGGCCTCGCCAGAGGTCCTTGGATGTCTTCATACCCTGCTGGCTGGCTTCCCCCGGAGCAAGATCAGAGACGAGGGCCAGGGAGGGAGGGGCTAGGGAAAGGAAGGAGAGAAGAAGAGAAAGCAAAGCAGAGGCTGGAGTGTCTTTATGACCGAGCCCTGGAAGTCTCGCTCCTTCATTTCCACACTGTCCCGTTAGTCATACAGATCAGCCCTGTTTAATGAGATGACACAGAGGCAAAGGTGTGGACATCAGGCGGTGAAGACCACGGCGGCTAGCTGCCACACTGACTACAGAACATTCACTTTTCTTCTCTTGTCCATCTTCCCCTTCCCTGTAAGACAGACTTTGTCATTGTTTTTTTCTTGAAAGAAAAAGCTTGGTGATCTTGTGTATTCCACAAATCTATATAAAATGTGTTAGGAGAACTAAGTTACTTTCTTAATTTCATAACAGATGTCAGAAGCCAAATGGCAAATGTCATAACCACCGCTCTCCTTAAAGTTGAGGATGTTTCTTTCATCCTCTTTTTCAGCCTCATTTTGGAAGTGCCACTCAATGAGGTAAAAGGAGAGAAAGAAGTAAGAGGCATAAACATTAGAAAAGAAGAAGTTAATCTATCGTTATTTGAAAATGATTATTTACCTGAAAATCCCAATTAAAATGCCTAAAAATGTTTCTGACTTAATAAGATTAGTACTGTATTGTTTTAAATAAGATGAACATAAACATATGTATCCAGTGATGAGCAGTTAGCTGATGTCATAGGAGGAAGCAGGGTGACCGTCTGCTGGGTGGAGAGCCTTGCTGGCATGCTCCACCTGGAGCTGCCTTCAGCATGGAGAGGGTTGAAAAGACTTTTGTTCAGAAGTATGACCAGGGAGTTCCCGTCGTGGCTCAGCTGAAATGAACCCGACTAGTGTTCATAAGGATGCAGGTTCGATCCATGGCTTCACTCAGTGGGTGAAGGATCCGGCATTGCCGTGAGCTGTGGTGTTGGTTGCACATGCGGCTCATATCCCGCATTTGCTGGGGTTGTGGCATAGGTGGGCAGCTGCAGCTTCAATTTGACCCCTAGCCAAGGAACCTCTATATGCCTCGGATGTGGCCCTAAAAAGACAAAAATGAAAAAAGAATTGTGCCCAGAGCTACGCCATCAGGAAGGCCAGCGAACACAAAATGCACCACACATGCATAGGCTGTTGGATGGAACACAGATCAGACCTCCACATTCCCCTAGTGGTCCCAGGGAGGAGAAAGGACACACTGACAGGGTCTGCACAGAAGCCTGGGAGGTAGGTCTCAGGGCCAAAGTGATGGTGATTGTCAGTACAGGAAGGGAGAAAAGCTTATCTCAAAAGAAGCTGTGAGGACTAGGAACTGACCAGTAACTTATTTATTGTAAGACAGAAATGTCTCAATATTATTATTATTTTTTTTTGTCTTTTTGCCTTATCAAGGGCCGCACCCGCGGCATATGGAGGTTCCCAGGCTAGGGGTCTAACAGGAGCTGTAGCTGCCGGTTTCACCACAGCCACAGCAACGCAGGACCCAAGCCGCATCTGCAACCTTCACCACAGCTCACGGCAACGCCGGATCCTTAACCCACTGATCAAGGCCAGGGATTGAACCCGCAACCTCATGGTTCCTAGTCGGATTCATTAACCACTGCGCCACGATGGGAACGCCTCAATATTATTTTTGTATGTATTTTTACATTTTATATAAAACACAAATTTTATATAAATATAATTTTTATCTTTATATTTCAATTGATCTCGTACACAAAATACATGTATTTTCTGTATTGAACAATCCTATTATACATCAAATGGATCTGGGTTCAGCGAATATAGTTTTATTTTTTATGTTTTGACAGTAGTTTCAGTTATTCAGTAAGTATTATCTTTTTTCAAAAATTTGATTTGGTTTGAAGTTGCATTGCTTTAGTTGGTATGTGCTTGTGTGTGTGTGCGTGTGTGTGTGTGTGTGTGTATATACATACATATATATATAGCTTTTTAACAGGTGGTTTATCTCTTAAAACAGAGAATATTAATTTTCTTTTAGATCTATATATCTAGTTATAAACTAGGAAGATCTTTAAATACTGGGAACATCTCCATTAGTTCACAGGTTAGAGCTTAGACAAACTGGATATTTGAATTTGTGTTCATGAGCCAAAGTGCCTTGTGTCAGAGGTGAAGGTTGAAGCAAGGGGCCTGAAATTAAGGAATCGAATTCTAATTCCCTCTAATTAAATGTTACTTTTTGATTAATGAAGGGCATTTTGATATGGTCTATGGATAATATCAAATGAAGGAAGAATATCCAATACCGTACTTCTCAGATGTTGCAGTCTCTCGTACCAGGTGATGTCAGTTGTCAGAGTGGGGAGGTAGAGGAACAAGTCAAACTGAAATGATGGTCTTGTGATCTTGCCTTTGAATTAATACCTTTAGACCAAGTTGTAATTCAGGAGTATCTTCAATATCTGTTCAAAACACAGAAGTGCTATGTGTGTGACTAATCACACTGCTTTCACAAATGTGTTGGAAGAATAAAGTTACGAGAAAAGTACACATAATTACATAAATAAAATAACATTTTTTAAAACTATGTGAACATGAAGCTTAAGATAACTTAAAAGCAATTCTTAGATCCGTTAAAAGAAAAGAAAAGGTAATGGAGAGTTTGGATCAAGGCAACGGACTGAGCATGTTCACGCATCTCTCCTCCCAAATACCTTAAAATGTTAGAAAGTATGTTTTAAAAAGCTCCTTAGTGGCACCAGCCTTCAGAAGACAGGAACCAGAACCTTACTGACTCTGAAACTGGAATGGAAAATGCCACAGCCCAAAACACCCCTGGAGAAAGGACTTTCATTAATGTAAGAGCAGAACCAGATATTTTAACCTCCAAGTGAATAATAGAATGCCTGGAGTATGGGAGAGCTCTTAGGGGTAAATCATTAACAGGAGGTAAGGAATTGCCTTTACTGCAGGCAGGTCAGTGTGCTTCTCCCTCTTCTTTTGATATGGAGCCTCAGGCAACATTTGAATCCAAGCTAAAGGCCCAGAGCTGTATTCTAAAGAAGGGGACCTCTTACCTGGAGAGGACAGTCAGAAAGAACTAAAAGAAAGCTGGGCGAAGCTTACAGATCGTTACCACAGATGCAAGAAGGAAAAAAAAAAGTAATTCCTTCTGCTTCCAGAGTGAAACACTCCACATTTCAGCATTTGGAAGGTCCCTGCCCTGCCAGCCTAGCTTAGCCCCTGCATCCAGTTAGCAGGCCTCACCCATTTCACAAAGGCTGTGGACAGCCCTCCATTTAGGAGAGGGGCCAGTGGCTGAGGGTGGCCCTGGGCGTGGTGGAAGCCATCCACAGCTCAGATCAGCCTGTGCTTTGAACTTGAATGTCAGTAGACAGCCAGGGGTCTTCAGACAAGAAGGAGCAATAAGATAAGTAAACAGAAGAATTACAGAGAAAACAGGCAACTCAGGGAACAGAGGAGAACATTATAAGAACTATAATCACCGGCCTTAGAATGGAAAGGAACAGTTAGTAATGCAGCTTTCTTAAAAGTCGAAATTAAAAATCCATAGGAAAACACCAAATTTGACACCTAGAAAATAAAGCCGTGGGAAAAAACAACAACAGCAACAAAAACTCTAGAATATGAAGCACAAATACAGAGGTGAAAAATAACAGAAAATCCAAGAGCTATGTAGATCAATTGGAGAGGTCTAATTATTTATTTAATAGGAGTTACCCAGGGAGAAGGAATAAAGAAAGGAGGACAGAAAACCAGTCAATAATGGAAGATCGAATTCTCGGCTGCAGTACTGGGGACCTTCAGAATGCTGAGGAGAGGATGTGAGATGATGTCTTGAATGGCAATTGCATTCCAGCAAGCACGATAGCATTCAGCAGCAGGGGCCAAAAAAGCCCAGTTAGTCTCTCCCAGCCAGGACTCAAAGGTCCCCCTCACACACCTTCTGGAGGCAACATGGAAAGTGAATTTAAGAAAGAGGAAAATGTGGGATATATGAGAGCAGTTAAAAGTTAAACCCAAGTTCCCGTTGTGGCTCAAGGGGTTAAGGACCCGGCGCTCTCTCCTTGCCGCAAGCTGCAGGGTAGGTCACAGATGCAGTTTGGATCCTGCATTGCTGTGGCTGTGGTATAGGCCGGCAGCTGCAGTTCCAATTCAACCCCCGGCCTGGAAACTTCCATACGCTGCAGATTCAGCCCTAAAAATCAAAAAAATAAATAAAAATTTAAAAATTTTTTTAAAAAGTTAAACCCAAGAGCCAGTCTAAATAACTGCTAACTTTGGTGTGTTTTTATACAAGTGAGGTCGTTGGGAGGCAGGTCACCGAAAGGAAGACAAGGGCTGGAGGTGCCCCGTCCTCAGCCCGCAGAGACGTCAGAGCTTGTCAGCTGTACACACTAATTCCTACCCCTGTGTAACACGTGCACACGCTGCTTTGACAAATCAAACCAGTCAGGAAAGGGTGGAAGCCCAAAGGAAAACACCTAAAAGCAGAGAAAATAAAAGCCGTCACTAACCCAGGATGGCAGAATCGGTCTACAAGCCACAACTGAAAGTGTTCAGTGCCCCTAGTTAAACACTTTCAGCCAAGTTGTGCAAGAAAATCGAGTCATCTCAAGTTTGAGAAAGCAGTGACATAGAACAATGGAAAGAGAATGGATTGCAAACTATGTACCAGGCAAATACCAACAGTAAGCAAGTGTAGCAATATTAATGTCAGACTAAACGTAATCTGGAATGTAACAACAGCATTCAGAAGCACAGAGGCATGTGTTATACTTAGGAAAGATAGAAAGACTGTTAGCAGCCTCTCTGTGCTGTCAACCCAATGTTGTCTTATAAAACCTCAGCTTGAAAGTATGGTTAGAGTATTTCCAAGTGAAAATTTTTATACTTTTCTTAGAAAGTGATAGATAGATAATATAGATCAGGCTGCAAAGGGATTTTGGCAAATTCTTAACCTTCATTTGAAATAAATTGGTATTAACTTTGTGTTCCATAAACAGAGAAACATATTCTTTATGAACACTAATGCGATATTTGTGAAAATTAAGGCTGACTCTCCCTCCAAACAGTATTTTTTTTCTGTGATACCTGTTTATTGATCGTTGCTGATTTTTCTTATTGAAGTGTAGTTGATGTACAATATTATATAACTTTCAAGTGTACAACATAGTGATTCACAATTTTTAAAGATTATATTCCATCTGTAGTTATTATAACATATTAGACATATTCCCTGTGTATATTCCCTGTATATTCCGAATATATATCCCACCAATGTCGCGTTTTGCCCATCTAGCTGCTGGGCTCCCCATTAAAGAGTTATAAATTTTTCTTGGCTGAAGAATACCCCAAGTTGTTCCCGTCACACAGGTAGTGAGTGACCTCAAGGTCTCATATTTGTCTCATCACCGAAGCGTCAGGTAAGTGCCGTTCCCCCTTCTTATTGAGGAACCCAGGAGAAGCCTCCGTTTCCTAGCCTCCTCTTGCTTCCCCATCTTTGGGAATAGAGAAAACTTGACCTCTTGATCAGTGTTGTCTTAGCCTTTTGGAAGCCAGGAGAGACCAGGCAGATTTTCTCAGCATCTCTGCCATCACTGGCCCCCTGACGTGGCACATCTCTGGTGGCCAAGCTCTTTCCAGTAGGTGCTGCCTTCCTGGCCTTGCTTGGGAGCAGCTCAATGCTGTTCTCCAGGTGCGTTTAGCAGAGCTCCACACCAGAACTCCGCTGTGCACAGGGACAGCCACCGTCTTTCCCAGGCCTGGCGGCCATCCTCCCGGGAGAGGTGGGAGCTGGGGATGGAGAGAGCCGTGCGGGCTGACATGCTTCCCGCATCCCTGCCTCCCAGTCCACATATGCACCAGTCAGTTTGCCAGACAACTTGTTAAAACACCTTACACGTTTCTCTGAGCATTTTTATTCCGCTAATCAGTGTCTTTCCTCCCTGCCCTTTCCAATACTTTTTTCATAACAAGGAACTATTTATGAAAGCTGCCCTAACTGAAGGAAACTTTTTACCCATTTTATTGCTTGTATGTCTTTCACAGTCACTCTGACATACCCGCCCACCGTTGTAAGGAAGATTTTATTGAGCGTCTAAAGCAGACAGCCTTGCTAAACTCTTTCTAAACCAGGAAGTAAAACAAAATTG